>CAKOAT010460709.1:0-24935 GCA_932364175.1 Eruca vesicaria subsp. sativa | reverse complement strand
AATATGGAATGTTCTAAAAAAATATATATCATCAAAATATGGAATATGAAAATCTACTAATTATATTTAAATTAAACCAGTGGTTATTTATGGAATATAGTCTTGGGCTTACTTTTATTTTTTTAAACAAATTATATAGTTTAGTTTTTGGGCTTAGTATTAAGAAAAAAACTCTAAAAACATTGAATAAACTTATAACCTTAAAAGATCAAAAAATCAATTATTATTTTCAGACCCAAAAGGTATTTAATATTTTTAACAAAATAAAAATATCTATTATTAATCATTTATTTAAATCATGTAATTTAAAACATGTTAAGATATTTTTTTTATTCTAAATAACAATCACTTTGTTTTGATAAATTTCAATGGTAACTTTTAAATAATTTATTGTTTTATTTTTCTTAAATAATTTACTGATTAAAAAAATGTAAAGCAAAACCAAAAACCAAATCTAAAAACTAAAATTCAAAACCAAAAGCTGAAAACACGTGTTATATTTTTTTGCTTTGTTTATTTACAAAATAAACTATTTCAAATTTTTTTTTTTAATTTGTTGTCATCTTTTCAGTTTTGAATTAGATGTTCGATTATTTGAGATTTGTTTGTTGGTAATATTAGTTCAAACCAACTTAGCGGGTTTAAAAATTAAAAACCCAAACCAAAAACTGAAAATGAAAAGTAGAAACTTAAAAACTAAAAACAAAAAACCAAAATCTAAAAATAAAAACTGAAACTAAAAACTAATGAAAAATAATCATCACCACAAATTTTGGTGAACTGATTTTATATCAAAATATTCTTTAAACTAAGACAAAACCCAATTATATTCTTTAAACTTTCGATTTTTTCGTATAAGTTTTGATGTATAGGTTATATAGGTTATATGCATGCATTACATATATATCATCGTTACGTGTTGTATTTGAGAAAGAAAAAGATGGTATGATCACAAAAGTTACGTAACACACATTTCTACTTTAATTCATCACGAAGACACCAATCTTCCACTATTATCGTTATATTAAATAACTAAACTATTAAAATTATTATGTTAAAAATTAATGATCAATAGTTTAACATTTTTATTATAAAAAGATATACATGATTTTAAAACCATATAAGTAAAAGTATCATTCAATAATAAAACAAATATATATACAGATTAAACTATATACCATATAAAATTACATAAATATTTTAATTTCAAAATTTTCAATAAATTTTCAAGAACATTTATAAATTATAAACTTATTAATTTTTTCACATTGAAAATTTTTGTTATCAATGATTTAAATATCTTAGTTCTTTTTTAATTTTATATTTTTAAAAGATATTAACAATCGATAATATGGTTAGTTTTGGTATATACCTTACAAACCGAATGGATGTGATTTTATAAAAACCATAGGATTTGGATATGGTTGATTTATAATCGATTAAACTGAAACATGTAAATATGTATATATTTATAACGACACATTAATATCTATTTGTTACATGAGTTGAATTATAATTATATTTTGTAAATAGCTAACAATTTATTACAACTGAGACTTCTTATTTTGATCTTTTGCTTTTTTAACAGTAACTAAATTGAAGTAAAGATTATAAATTTGATGGACAACAATTAGTTGAAATTCTTTACAATTTTTTTTTATCTTTAAACAAACAGAGTTGTGTTCAATCAAAGACATATTGGTTTGATGAACACTAAATATGGAAGAATATAAAAACTTTTCTTTCATGCTTCTGTTTTTTTTTNATCTTTTGCTTTTTTAACAGTAACTAAATTGAAGTAAAGATTATAAATTTGATGGACAACAATTAGTTGAAATTCTTTACAATTTTTTTTTATCTTTAAACAAACAGAGTTGTGTTCAATCAAAGACATATTGGTTTGATGAACACTAAATATGGAAGAATATAAAAACTTTTCTTTCATGCTTCTGTTTTTTTTTTTTCAAAATTTAGTGTTTTGATATTAATTCTAGATTTGATCATTTTATTAGATGATAGAAGCCTTTTTGTTTTTTTCTTTTATTTAAATATATAATATTTTTTAATAAATGACCCTGTGGCAATATGACTCTAAATATGATCATATTATATATTTGTATAATATATAATATGATCTCAAACTAAATAATTATGTTTTTTGGTATAAAATTGAATAAACTGAAAACCGATGATAGATAAACCAAATCAAACTGTAGTACATATAGATTTAGAATAGTAGTTATATTTTAATGATCGAAATACCAAAAAATCGGACAAAAAATTGGGCCGAACCGAAACCCGATATCCGAATTGAGCACCTATAATCCGAATGAAACCGAACTATTGTTTCATTTTTCAAAACATAATAAAAATAATAGCTTCATCCCGCGCAAGGCGCGGGTCTTATCCTAGTTCTAATTACAAGATATAAAATGAAAGAACGTCTTGTAACATCGTCAAGCCGCCAAGGGTGCTTAGCTTAGATTATTACTCTTTTTGTTAAAATATTAAGAAGTGATAATGTTGAATACTAAGCAGGAAAAGCGTGAGTCTAACTTGATCAGTCCTTGGTTTTTTGGTTACCACACTATTAGTTTAAACCAGCAAAAATACTAACCAACAGTCTTACAAATTAAGTAACAAATTCAGAGAAACGAAGTAACGTGTAAAGATAAGTCCAGTATATGACAATCACCCATCTATCTTACAAACTAACAATGTTATAACCTAAAACATAAGCAGGCAATACTTGAACATAAACTCCCAATAAATTCCCAAATACAAAATGTCTTATAAGAATGTGATCTTATAACAAATGAATGTGTGTAGTTCTTCTTTTTCTTCTACGAACGATCAAAGGAAAAACAAAGAGTAAAATGTCAGCTGGTATGATGATCTAGAGCTCATCATTGGATTCCCTTGAAGTCCAACATGATGATGATGAACTAAGACTCTCGAGCCAGACTTCATCAGCAAGAACTGTGTTCGAGTCATTGTTTCTATGCCACGACCATTGTGCTCGTTTTCCATCTATAACCTTTAGTCTCCCATGTCCAAAACTCGATTCCCGGAATGCCGATAAAGGGGAAGGAGGCTTCTTAAACCTGTAATTCGAGTGACAAAAATATGAAAAGTTAAAAACCATAAAAAAAAAAACAATATGAGATTAAACTTTAGATGAAATGATAGAAGGTGACATACTTTGTAGCAAGGCCTTCTCGGTTGCCTCCGTCACCGATGGTTATGTATATAGGCCCACACTGATCAACCTTGTTGTTATATACCCGCTTCTGCATCAATCACAAATTCACAATTCTCCTTTAATATAAGTTAAATAATTATCTTTATTTGAAAAATGAAGATGGGTACTTACGAAACGTTCGTAGGCATGAACATGGCCGGCAAAAACGACGTCGACGCGAGCATTATAGAGCAAAGACTCCATAGCTTCCCTCATGCTCTCTCCTTCACCTTCATGCGCCTCGTTTGTGTTGTACCAAGGCGCGTGTAGCAACACTATCACCCACGGTGTCGTTTTCCGGTCAACCTTTGAAATGGTATAAAAACAAATTTAGTAAAAAATAATCCATATTATAAAGTTTGAAATGATGTGAAGTTAGGTATTTTTTTTCTTTTCATTAGTTTATTTACAAACATTTTAAAAATAAAATAATATATATACCAATTTTTCTCATGAATATAATCTTAAACAAATTATTATGATTTGAATTTGAATTCATTACGTTGGCTAAATAATAAATATTACCTGTAATTCGATAAAATATTGTTGGATCAAAGATAATTTTCGAAAAGACATTTTTTGTGAAAACAATAAATGATTGTGTACTAGGCATTGCATAATCTCCCAACTAACCTTTGCCAAATCAGCTTGGAGCCACTGATACTGATCGGAATCAGAGTCAAAGTCGGTGTAAGAACCGAGCATAATCGTGTGGACACCAGCAACATCAAAAGAGTAGTAAAGGTTGGACTCAGAGAGGCTCTCTGCATAAGGCATGAGCCACCGGGAGTTGTATGACTTGAAGGTTGTGTGTTCAATGATTGGGAAGAATTCAATCTCGTGGTTTCCCTGTGTTACCATCCAAGGACGCTTGCTCGCAAGTGGCTCAACCAGGCGGCCAAAGGAGTCCCAAAGTGGTTGGTTAGTGTCGGCGTAGGAGAGGTCACCCGGTAGTAGAAAGACGTCGTAGTCTTGGCTCTTTATCTGAGCTAATGTTGCTGCTGTCCATTCGGTTTGGCCTAGGTCGCCTTCAATTTGACATAAAAACCGTATTTCATAAGTACTCATGAAATGTGGTCCTTAACCGGTATGAACCGGAACTCAACTTATATAATAGACTAATACAGTGTGAAAATGTATTAACCCTAACCCAACTCCTTATGGATTGACTTTTAGATTTCTGCTCAACCAAATTTTATATCCATGAATATTCTTGTTTTTTCTACTTAAACATGATTATATATATATAAATGAAAAGTTATATGCTTTTATAGGTTTTTTTTTTGAAACTTGATTGCTTTTTAGTTCAAATATTAATTATGTATATAATAATATTAATAATAGATTACAGAAGTTTTGGAAAAAAAATAGATTACAGAAGTTATATAATTAATTAGTAAAATAGTAACATATACGTACCCTTCTTGCACGGTTATTGTGTTATTACGTTAAGTTCATAAATTTGAATTTGTAAAAATTTAGTCAAAACACTTTTTTAAGAAAAAGAGTTCTATATTTATGCTTAGACTATATTACTATAAATCATATTTACCACTTTTACTATCGTTGCTCTATTAATGTCTCCAATTCCAAAATATAGCCGATAGAAAACTGTAAGAGAAGTTTATGGAATGTACCAACTATGGCGAACTCAACCGGGAAAGATGACGGAGGAGTCTTGAACGAAAACTCAGGACCGTTGTAGCCGCACTTGTAATAGTAAGTGGTACTGGGTTCTAGAGGTCCGATCTTGACGTGGTGGATCTTGCCGGAACTGTAGAAGAAGTATTTGTAAGAAGTGGATTCTCCGGTAGTTTTTACATCGTACTTTCCCGAGGTCTTACCGTATTCCACCACCGACTCCACTTTCTTGTCTTCCGTTATGTATGTTACTTTCATGTGGTCCTTACCCGCCAGTGATACATGCACCTTTAATTTATCAAAATTTTAATACCAACACAAGGCTTTAGAAACATAGAAAACTTTTGAATATTTTCTGTAAGTTCTAACAGAGAAAACAAAGTATGATCTTGTGTCAAACAAAGGTGAAACCTATTGAGATGACGGTAAAGTCAACAATGTAATTGGGACCTATGTCGTAAAAACTAGTAGAATACTGAGGATGAACATGTGAAATGTTGCAAAAGAAAGGAAATAATATGTGATAGATTACTTTAATATATTCACTAATTAATTAAGACAAGAACATAGACATAAAACCGAAAATAAGTAACATCTTGTCTCGCACAAAGTTGGGATTCAATAAAGGGATATAGATAATGTAGATTGGTAAAAATTAAAAATATGCAATGACAAATTCAACTACATAATGGGGTTTTTTTATAATTTCTAAAATATATTTGTGATGTTTGAAGAACATAACAAAGGTGAGAAAGGAATCAATCTACCTAAATACAAATGCATTGACCAGTTAAAAATCCAGGATGAAAATCTTAGGAATTCCAAACACAGAAAATGCTGTGCACTAAGCATGATATGAAGCTGTTGAGAAAGAAAGTTATATCAAAGAACCTGTTGTGGATCGGATTTAGAGCGGTCATGAGGGACAAAGACAATGGGACGAGGCGGCTCGCGGCTGAGTTCCGGCACATCAGCTTGAGACAAGAAGGGACAGAGGAACAAAAGAGTAAAACTAATAAAGAGACCAAAAACTTTCATCTTATTGTCTAAAGAGTTGAAGTTTGGTGAAGATGAATGGATTGTTATTGAAGAGATAGATGAATGAATTCAGGTGTGTGACTACTTTATACGTCTCTTTAGCCAAAGCGTCAAGTTACTTCATTTCCTTTTATAAAGTCTTTTTAAAATCATATATACCTTTTGTTAGTTTTGCTTGCAGCTTCCTTTATCTTTCCATCAATTAACAAAAAATAGTTAAAAAGTCAATGCTTAAATTGTTTGATTATGAGGTTTCCGTAACCTTAAAGAACTAGACCCAAGGAAGTAATAAAGAATGAGATGTTTCACATGAGGATATATATATATATATTCCCTTAAATATAGTGTCATCCATATAGTCGTATATATATATATCTGTACTAACACGTATTGATGGCAATTTAATCTGTAACAACATCGCTAAGACCGTGATTAATTAACAGATGTGTCTTTATTGTGAACAATTAACATATGTTTTGCGTTTAGTTGTATACCATTGAAGAAAAAAGTATCAGTTAAGATTTATGATCGAGTTTGAAATGATGATTACCTTTAAGAACAATATATACTATCTAGATATATTTTGGTAAAGGTACTAATATAATAAGGGTAATACAAAAGAGAGAGAAATGAAGAAAGGGGACCATTTTTATGTTCTAACGTCGACTGGTGAGTGATAGAGAACTCAAGACCACACATATGTGCGAGTGGTAAGGTACCATTCAACATAACTTTTATGTACTATTAGACTTTACTATAATGTTTTTAATTTTTGTTTTTTTTTTGTATTTGGCCGACTTCAAACCTTAATTTGGATACTCGTGTCTGAGCACGGCACGTCAAAATTTCATCCAATGTGTTTCGTAACCAACGGCGAGAATATTTATTCACAAAGGTGACGACCACGTGTCAAACGATAAACAAGTTAGGAAGAGAAGAAAGAGTATAACAAGTAATCTGATGGAACGTGAGCAGATGTAGAACGTGTTATGTCATGTGGCCACGTTGCTTAGTTAATATGGCACAAACGGATATGCTTTATGGATCTTTCCCAAGTCCATGAAAAATATGAAAATAAATTGATTGATCTATGTGTTTAGTGTTACGTATTCTAGTAGATAAGCCGTGTACGGACGTTGGAATCAAAAATAGCATATACCATTGTTTCGCTCCACTCCACATTTCTATAAACTTTGACTATATGGAGGGAACGCAACCAACGGAAGCATGGGGAAGCTTCTACGCTAACTACGCAGCTGATCTTATTGATTGACAAAAGGGTTCACAACATGCTTGCTTCATTCCAGGGAATGTATGGCCATAACTATGAGGGCTAGCAAGATGGCTTGAAACAAGATAAAGATTAGGAGCTTTTGAGTTTCTTTTTCAATACAAATTTTGATTCAGTAATGTAGTAAATGTAAAAACGATTTTTTCGGTTGAATTAATTTAACATTCTTTAAAAGAAAAATAAGCCTTTAATTAACACTATTTAATTCCATTATTTTCATATTTCTAAATATACAATATTCATT
This sequence comes from Eruca vesicaria subsp. sativa, assembly GCA_932364175.1. NCBI lineage: Eukaryota > Viridiplantae > Streptophyta > Magnoliopsida > Brassicales > Brassicaceae > Eruca > Eruca vesicaria. The sequence continues at coordinate 17,480 of CAKOAT010460709.1, read as the reverse complement.
TTGTTCTTAGTACGGAACTACTAATTGTTAAAAAAGCTTTAGCAAATTTAAAACGTCTTCCTACTACGATGTACAAGAATGCCATATTTTTTTTATGATGCAATAGTTCATATGGGTTGGGTAATCTGAGAATCTACAGGCCCATTAAATCACCTATAACGAAAACTATTAGATATCAACCCAAAATGAGACGTTACAAGCCCAAGACTCTCATATGTGAAAATTCTAAGCCTATACCAATTTTAGTTATAAAATTAACGCATCTCAAGGCATTCTTATCAAGCTTTAGTAGTGGACTATGTATTTATATAATTATATGGTATGAACTTTGGTCGCTGCAAATATGCTGGAACTTACAGCGAGAAATGTCTCAGTAACTGTGGCCAATCTTCTCAAAGATAACTGAGACAAATAAAACTTGTATATCATGTTCTTATTCTTTTTTGCTCTAAATCTTATCCACATGACTTATTATATGTATCATCTTTATGGCATTAGTACAAGTTATATGTAGAAGAGACCACAAACTTATACTTCTGTCCGGATAATATATTTGTTTTATTCTCTATCTTAATTCTTTTTTTTTTTTTGAAGATACAGGTTGTTTTAAAAAAAGATACTTTTTGAAATTCTCTTTGGCACGAAGTACGAGATTACTGGTGATTGTTGACTTCTTACCGATATCCACCGCAACCCAACTCTTTCCACCGGCCGGACCACTGTTCACCGCCGCACCTACTTTCCGGTGAAAGTTTTTAAGCTCTTCCTCGACTCTCTAGAGTCAGGGCTTCTCCTTGACGGTCTCAAATCAGCGGTCCAATGACCCAATTGATGCAGATCTGGAAAGAAAAATGCTACTATAAATGCCAAGACTTTAAGATTATCTCCCTCCCAGGGAACATTTCCTAAGAGTCTGCTGCATTTATTTCGAATCTTTACTGTGTAGTACAGTTTTTACCTTGTTACTAAGGACTTACCTGGTTTAGGGTTTATACCGTTTCTTCTCTGCGGTTATTTCACGAGTTATCAGACTGTCTTAATGGCACACTGTTCATCATGACCCACCACGGAAGACTCGAAGACCACCTGTGAAAATCCCTGCGCCCGACAGTAGAGGTTTAATTGAGGAAAACATACTCACTCTGATTGGTCGAGTAACAAATCCAAATATTCAGAAAACCAGAGCTCTGGTTGACTTCTTTCTTCAACACTGGAAGGTTACCGGTACTATTACAGGTCGTGCCCTTGGACCAAACATGTTCCAGTTTAAATTTGACTCTGAATCAGATCTGCAACAGATCCTCTCCCAGGCTCCCTTCCATTTCAAACGATGGATGATGATCTTACAACGTTGGGAACCTATCATCTCTGACTTCTTCCCGGCTCTCATCCCATTCTGGATAACAATCCATGGACTTCCTCTCCATCTCTGGACAGAAGAGGCTCTAGACACAATTGGAAATGAATTGGGACCGGTCTAGGGTTATGACGTAGAACAAGGACGAATCAGAGTTATTATAAACGATCTCAAACCGTTGGAGATGACGTTGGATATAAGTTGCCCCTCTGGAGAACTAAAACAAGTAGAGCTTGAGTATGAGAATCTGCAGAAACACTGCTTTGTGTGCTTCTCACTCTCCCATGAAAAGGAAGAATGCCCCTCCCGTCAATCCCTCAGGAACCCAACTACCACAAATATGGGTATCTCTCAGACTCGAACTAAGGAACGTCTGGATGCGGATCGGAGAAGACAGACGGAAAAGAAAATTGCGAGGTCCTCCTCACAATATCCCAATCCAGTACATTCTAACTCCAGACCTTGGCAGAAGGTTCCAGAGAGAGAACCCACCTGGGAGGCAGATTGGGGACACGAGAAAAATTTCCGATTCACTTATGGAGCTAGACATGATCCCTACCATCAAGCTACCAGCCACGGTACTAATATCTCCAGGGAACGTCCTTCGGCTAAGGCAAGACTATCCTTCTCCAAAGGAAGTTCTACGGCCTCTCAAGGAGGACTTCGAACCCGAAGTGACAATATAAGACAAAGGAATGAATGGAGACCTATTATAAGGGGCTTCCACATGGAGACGACCTCAAGATCTATCAACTCCCAAGTCTCCCATACCCCTTCTCCTCGTCCTCAGCGGGAGAGAGACTCTCTGCAACAAGTTGGATCTCAGGAAACAAGACAAAAATCAAACGAGGGAAGTGCTCCATCGTATGAAAGACTTTCTGCACTAAACAGACTCTCTCTACCTCTAGAAAGAGTCCCTCTCTTACAAGACGGAGTTGCAAACGCAGATTCAGGGAGGTTACAAGAAGTTGATATTCAATACTTGGAGGAGACACTTCCCTTGCAATCTACTGTCAAAAGTATACCCTCTAGCTCCCGCAACCTTATCCTGGGAATCCCAGGGTACAATCCAAGCCAGGATCGATCTCCAATACGATCCCTGAGTGAGGACAGACTTCATGTCTCCCTAAGATTGGGACCTTTACCGGGAAGTGATATAGAGGAAGAGATTATCATCCCAAAGAATACCTCAGCACACAAAAGACTAGCTTCTACTATCTCTCGAGCAGAGAAGGGTAAATGTACTTTCATTCCAACCAAGAAACGTGTTGTTAGAAGCCCAAGGCAGGGTGTTAGTCTAAAGAGAAGGAAGGTGGTAAGACAATAAAACAATTCAAAGGAGAAACTCATGTCCGATGCTAGTAACTCCGATTTAGCCTCAGTATGACATGGAGCTACCAACCTCGAACAACGATCATACCACCCTCCAAGAAGAAAGGAACGAATTTTCGGTCCGCTCGAAAACCTCTTCCTTAGTAAATCTGAGCTGGAACTGTCAAGGTATCGGGAGCAACCTGACAATTCGACGTCTACGGGAATTTCGCTCCAAAAATTCCCCCGACATAATGTTCTTGATGGAAAGACAAGATGAGGAAGTCTAAAGGATGTATAGAGGCACTGATTTCAAAAATCACTTTACAGTTCCGCCAATTGGGCTCAACGGCGGACTAGCCTTATCCTGGAAAGAAAATGTGGAGTTGGAAATCTTAATGGCCTCACCAAATGTAATCGATACAAAAAATTGTGTTCAACAATAAAATTTTTTTTGTATTGTATATTTATGGTGTCCCTAATAGAGAAGACCGCCCTAAAATTTTGGGAATTCATGGCTGACTTTGGAGTGCAGCGTACTTCGCCATGGCTGATCACCGGCGATTTTAATGATTTGCTGAACAATGATGAAAAAGTGGGAGGGCCTTTGGGATGGGAAGGCTCGTTCCTATCTTTCAGGAACTTTGTATCGCATAATAGGCTCTGAGACGTCCAGTTTTCTGGTAACTCCCTCTCGTGGCGAGGTACCCGATACTCGCATTTCATTCAGTCCCGATTAGACAGATCAATGGCAAACTTGGACTGGATGGAGATGTTCCCAGCGACACGAAGTGAGTACCTCCGTTTCGAAGGCTCTAATCACCGGCCTCTCCTTACTCACTTTGATCTACATCTTAACAAGAAAAAAAGAATGTTTCGCTATGATAGGAACCTCAGCAAGAACCCCGAGATTAGGACTCTGGTTACAGATTCATGGAATCTCAACAATTCTGAAGCAGAATCTGTCCTTTCAAAGATAAACCGGGTTCGAAGGAGATTAGTTGACTGGACAAAAATACAGACGGCTGCGACCAAGGAGTGGATATGTTTTCACCAGAATCTCCTTGAGCAGGCCCTCTCTGATGTCAACCCAAACTATGTACTCATTAACGACCTTAAGTTGAAACTTGACACTGCATACAAAGAAGAGGAATCCTTTTGGTGCCAACGCAGAAGGATTCAATGGCTAAGTGAAGGTGATAAGAACTCAGCTTTCTTCCATGCAGTAACTAGGGGTCGTCGAGCTTGCAATAAATTTTCTATCGTGGAAGATGAGACAGGGAAAGCCTTCTATGAGGAAAACCAGATTGTTAAAGCCTTTGTGGGTTTCTACCACAATCTCTTTTCCACAAGTTATTCTGATGCCAGCACTGTGGTCAACTAAGCTCTTACCCCTAAGGTGTCACCTGAAATGAATCAACTAAGCTCTTACCCCTTATAGCTATACCTGATAAGGCGGAAGTTACTACTGCAGTCTTCTCGATTCACCCGGATAAGGCCCCGGGACCAGATGGCTTCTCAGCCGGTTTCTACCAAGCTTTTTGGGATGTAATTGGTGATGATATTTTCCGGGATGTTAGGCAATTCTTTGAATCTAGCCATCTTCCCCCGAGACTTAATGAGACACACATAAGGCTGATACCTAAGATAACCGGAGCAAAGAAAGTTTCTGATTATCGGCATATCGCTTTGTGTAATACACAATACAAGATTGTGGCGAAGATACTCTCAAGCAGACTCAAACCGCCATTGAACAAGCTGATTTCTCCCTCGCAGTCTGCGTTCGTAGCAGGAAGAGCTATTTCCGATAATGTGCTAATCACACATGAGATGCTCCACTTCTTACGTCAATCTGGCGCTCAAAAGCGTGTGTCCATGGCGGTTAAAACGGACATGAGTAAAGCGTACGACAGAATTGAGTGGGAATTTTTACGTCTCGTACTAATGCGGCTTGGTTTCCATGAGACCTTGATAGCGTGGGTGTTAGAATGTGTATCGTATGTCTCCTACTCGTTCCTGATAAATGGTGGTCCGCAAGGTAATGTGAGGCCTACAAGAGGACTCCGCCAAGGAGATCCGTTATCCCCATATCTGTTTATTCTTTGCACCGAGGTGCTGTCGGGACTGTGTAACAATGCGTTGGCAAATGACAGCTTCCCATGAATCAAAGTCGCACATAATTGTCCACCTATCAACTATCTCTTGTTCGCAGACGATACCATGTTTTTTGGGAAATCAAGCCTTTCGAGTTGCTCTACTCTAGGCTTGATTCTCAACAAATATGAACAAGCCTCCGGTCAGCGTATAAACCGTTTGAAATCAGCTATTACGTTCTCGTCAAAAATGAACAGTGAGGTTAAGGAAAGAGTGAAACGCGACCTCAATATCAACAGCGAAGGTGGTATTGGGAAGTACCTCGGACTTCCGGAACACTTTGAAAGAAAGAAAAGGGACATCTTTGCCTCAATTGTTGATCGTCAGACAACGAGCCCATGGCTGGACGACGAGCTTTCTGTCCAGTGCCGGAAAGATGGTGATGTTGAAATCGGTGCTAGCTGCAATGCCGACGTATGCCATGTCGTGCTTTAAGCTACCGAAATCGCTTTGCAAACAAATACAGGCTGTCCTCACAAGGTTTTGGTGGGATATGAAACCTGAATTGAGAAAGCTTTGTTGGGTCTCATGGGACAAGCTTACCCGACCAAAAAGCGCATGAGGTTTAGGGTTCAGAGAGATAGAAAACTTCAATGATGCCTTACTAGCTAAACATACTTGGAGATTGCTGAAAGACCCGGAATCCCTCCTAGGACAAACACTCCTCAACAAATACTGCCGTGATGTTAACCTCCTTGAATGCCATGCCCCAAATTCCGCCTCCCACGACTGGAGAGGGATATTGGCAGGACGTGATATTATTAAAAGAGGAATGGGATGGGTGATAGGAAAAGGTGAATCAGTGGATGTTTGGCGCGAGAATTGGCTCTCCACCAGTCAACAAACTAGTCCTATCGGCCCCCCAGATATTCAAGCGCAAAACCTTCGAGTAAAAGATCTCCTTCTCCCTGATGGTGCTGACTGGAATGTGGAACAGATTCGGTTACATCTACCTTCTTATGAAGTCCAGATCAGGAAGATCATCCCTAGTGCTTCAATGAGAGACGAAAGAGTCTGGCTGGGAGAAAAGTCTGGGAAATACTCGAATAGATCAGGCTATGCACTTGCCAAAGTTAACCGTGAAGATAACACATCAGACTTCAACTGGAAGCAATGTATCTGGAATGTCAAGTGCTCTCCTAAAATCAAACACTTCCTCTGGAAGCTGAAAAATAATGCTCTTGCGGTTGGTGAATCCTTAGTGAAACGTGGAATTCTGACGGAAGGAAAGTGCAAGAGATGTGGGGAATCTGAATCTGTTTTCCATGTCATGTTTACCTGTCCAATAGCAAGAAGAACATGGAATCTCGTCCCTCCAATGTTCGTTCCAAACCCATGATTTTGTACCTCAATGGATAAACTTCTTAAGGATTGTATGCGGATGGTACTTCTACCTCCGACTGGACTGACAACACCCATTCACCCATGGATTATGTGGGTGCTGTGGACAAGTAGGAATCAATATTGCTTCGAAGACAAGTCTTTTTCTGAATCAGAGATGATAATGAAAGCCATGAACTTGGCAAAAGAATGGCAATCAGCTCAGCCACCGATCAAACCAAACTTTGTTTCGGCCACAGACTTTCAATCGAACCACCCTCTACAATGCCCGCAGGTATCCCATGACTCACTTCTCATATATTCTGACGCTGCTTGGAACAGCACAACGTGTGATAGTGAATTGAGATGGGTAGCAAAGGACTCCCAAGGGATTTTAAAATTCCAGGGAGCCTCCTCTCGATGCTATGTTGCCTCTGCTCTGGTTGCTGAAGCATTGGCACTAAAATCAGGCCTAGAAAAGGCTGTCTCATTGGGGTACAAGGACGTGATATGCTTGTCGGATTCACGATATCTAGTTGGCCTCCTCACAGAGAACTCGTCTGTTATCGCTCTCCAGGGTCTGCTCCACGACATCTGCGTGTTGACCAAGTCCCTTCACTCTATCTCCTTTAAGTACATCTCGCGTGATTGTAATACGGCTGCAGACTGTAATGCAAAGAACGCCTTGTTTGTACTTTCTAACTCACCTTCGGGTTTGAGAAACTCTGTTGTTTGAATTAAGAAGTAATGAAGTAATGGTTTTAACAAAAAAAAAAAAAATCATTTTTTTTTGGCTCATTTCAAACGTCAATATTTCCACCACGTATGTATTTATTTACTGTTTCTTAATTATGTGTTATAATTCTTCAGATCGTGAAAGATTATGATCATATAAATATAAACCACAGCATTATAAATGTGCTTCAGATCTGAAAGTTATTTACTCATTAGGACAGTGAACAAGCTAAGTAGTGGGTAAGAAATGTTACTTAAAATAAAACTCTAGATATGGGTCTATCTCCCTCTGAGTCTGTGCTAAAGAGTAATCTTTTTCAGTACAGCTTGGAATCTAATAAAGATCTTAATCACAAAGATAACAACAACACACACGTGTTTCCCGTTTTACTATCCATAACCAATTTTTTAAAACACATCTTTGTTATCCACATTTACGGAAACCGACAAAGCAGAACCATTCCATTAACCTCTCATCCTTTAATTAATTACCTAATCTTTAATTATTAAATAAACCCTTTCCTTTCCTTCCTTAAGTTAACTCCTAACCCCCTCTCTCTCCTCCTTTAACAATCGCATCTTGCATCTATCAATCTCCTCTGTAAAATCATGAATCAGGGGAAGTTAGGGTTTCTAATTCTCTCCTTTCTTCTGATCTGGACTCTAGCCTATGGCAGATTCGTCGTGGAGAAGAACAACCTCAAAGTCACGTCACCTGATTCGATCAAAGGTATTTACGAATGTGCCATTGGGAACTTTGGAGTTCCTCAGTACGGTGGTACATTGGTCGGAACCGTCGTGTATCCGAAATCGAACCAGAAGGGTTGTAAGAGCTACAGCGATTTCGATATTTCTTTCAAGTCTAAGGCTGGTCGGTTGCCCACTTTTGTTCTCATCGATCGTGGAGGTTCGGTTTGTTTTCTCTTTGTTGGATTGATCAATTTAGGTTTATAGTATGTGGAAAAGAGTCGATTTTTTGGTTATAGTATGTAGAAAAGATTCAATTTTTTGGTTATAGTATGTAGAAAAGATTCAATTTTTGGTTATAATATGTAGAAAAGATTCAATTTTTGGTTATAGTATGTAAAAAAGATTCAATTTTTGGTTATAGTATGTAGAAAAGATTCAATTTTTTGGTTATAATATGTAGAAAAGATTCAATTTTTGGTTATAGTATGTAAAAAAGATTCAATTTTTGGTTATAGTATGTAGAAAAGATTCAATTTTTTGGTTATAATATGTAGAAAAGATTCAATTTTTTGGTTATAATATGTAGAAAAGATTCAATTTTTGGTTATAGTATGTAGAAAAGATTCAATTTTTTGGTTATAATATGTAGAAAAGATTCAATTTTTTGGTTATAATATGTAGAAAAGATTCAATTTTTGGTTATAGTATGTAAAAAAGATTCAATTTTTGGTTATAGTATGTAGAAAAGATTCAATTTTTGGTTTTAGTATTTAGAAAAGATTAAATTTTTGGTTATAGAATGTGAAAAAATATTCAATTTTTTGTTATAATATTAGGAAAATTTCAATTTTTGCTTATAGTATGTGAAAAAGATTCATTCTTTTGTTTATAGTATGTGGACAATATTCAATTTTGCTTAAAGTATTTGGAAAAGATGCAAATTTGGTATATAGTATGTGAAAAGATTCAGTTTTTGCTTATAGTATGTGGAAAAGATTCAGTTTTTGGTTATAGTATTTGAAAAAAAACAATTTTTGGTTATATTATTTAAAAAAGAGTCCATTTTTGCTTACACTATGTGGAAAAGATTCAGTTTTTGTTTATAGTATGTATACAATATTCTATTTTGCTTATAATATATGGAACAAAATCTATTTTTGACTATAGTATTTGGAAAATATTCAATTTTGCTCATAGTATGTAGAAAAATCTATTTTTGACTATAGTATTTGGACAGCATTCATTTTTTTCTTATAGTATGTAGAAAATTTTGATATCTGGCTATAGTATTTGGAAAAGATGCAATTTTTTCTTATGGTATGTGAAAATTATTCAATTTTTAGTTATAGTAAAATATTCAATTTTGGTTATAGTATCTTAAAGGTTTAGTTTTGGACTTTTTGGTTATAGTATTTGGATAAAGATTCAGTTTTTGGAACTGAATGTGTGTTTTCTTATTGTGAGCACAGACTGTTTCTTCACTTTGAAAGCATGGATAGCTCAACAAGCTGGAGCAGCAGCGATTCTTGTAGCTGACAACAAAGCTGAGCCATTGATTACCATGGACACACCTGAGGAAGACAAATCAGATGCAGACTATCTGCAAAACATCACCATTCCTTCTGCTCTCATCACCAAGTCCTTGGGAGACAGTTTAAAATCTGCTCTTTCCAAGGGCGAGATGGTGAACATGAAGCTGGACTGGACCGAGTCTGTTCCACATCCGGACGAGCGCGTTGAATACGAGCTCTGGACTAACAGCAACGACCAGTGTGGGCAAAAGTGTGATACTCAGATTGAGTTTCTCAAGAACTTCAAAGGAGCTGCTCAGATTCTTGAGAAAGGAGGGCACACTCAGTTCACGCCACACTACATCACTTGGTACTGCCCTGAGGCTTTTACGCTCAGTAAACAGTGTAAGTCTCAGTGTATCAACCGTGGGAGGTACTGTGCGCCTGATCCTGAGCAGGATTTTACTAAAGGGTATGATGGGAAGGATGTTGTTGTTCAGAATCTGCGCCAGGCTTGTGTTTATAGAGTGGTGAATGAGACTGGTAAGCCTTGGGTTTGGTGGGACTATGTGACTGACTTCGCCATTAGGTGTCCAATGAAGGATAAGAAGTATACTAAGGAGTGTGCAGACGAGATAATCAAGTCCCTTGGTGAGTATATTACTTCATGAACCTGTGGTCTTTGCTCCTGTGATACTAATTCTGGATTCTCTTTCTGTTATTGTGCATTCAGACATTGATCTCAAGAAGGTGGACAAGTGTATTGGTGACCCTGATGCAGATGTGGAGAACCCTATTCTTAAAGCAGAGCAGGAGTCTCAGGTTAGTCTTTTTGTAACCAACAGGCTTTTCTCTTCTCTACTAGATCTCTTGTTTTACATTTGTTATATATTCTCTATTTCAGATTGGCAAAGGTTCACGTGGAGACGTGACTATACTCCCAACTCTCGTAGTGAACAACAGACAATACAGAGGTATTGGAGAACACATTCTCTTTCTACAGCATCTAACTCTCTTTTTTTTTTTTGCTAACTCAAATATTTTTTTCATGAGCTTAGGTAAATTGGAGAAAGGGGCAGTGCTGAAAGCTATGTGTTCAGGTTTTCAAGAGTCAACAGAACCAGCTATATGTCTAACTGAAGGTTTTATTCTCCATCTCCATGACATTCACAATTTATTCTCAGATATTTTATCTCTTTTAAAGTTTTGGTGACATTGAGTGAGGACATTGCCTTGAGATAAGTTTTTTTTTTTGGCAGATTTAAATACTAATGAATGTTTGGAAAACAATGGTGGGTGCTGGCAAGACAAAGCTTCCAACATAACTGCATGCAGGGTACCATTTGGCCTTTGCCATCACGTTCTTTCCAAGTTTTTGGTGTTGTTGTTACTACTAAGACTGATTACTCTTTGTTTTTGATCTGAATTGGCATTTAGGATACATATAGGGGAAGATTGTGTGAGTGCCCTACTGTTCAAGGTGTTAAGTTTTCAGGAGACGGTTACACTCACTGCAAAGGTAGATTAGTTCATCTCCCTGTAGCTTTACATATTCTGTGTGTAAGGCCTACTCTCAACGTTGTTTTTCTTTTCTTGGCAGCCTCTGGAGCTTTGCATTGTGGTATCAACAATGGAGGATGCTGGAGAGAAACCCGAGGCAGCTACACTTACTCTGCTTGCGTAGTAAGTATTTTGTCTTATATACCAATGTCAAATTCTTGAGCAGTAATCTTCTGAACCTATAGCAAAACTTTTTTGGTTCTTGAAATGGAATTTTTCAGGATGATCATTCAAGTGATTGCAAATGCCCACTTGGGTTCAAGGGCGATGGAGTAAAGAGCTGTGAAGGTACTTTTTTGTAATATCTATATTCATGCGGTCTACTTGCATATAGAACTAACCCATATTCTTTTGATTCAATTTGGTAGATGTGGACGAGTGCAAAGAAAAAACGGTTTGCCAGTGCGCAGACTGTAAATGTAAAAACACATGGGGAAGTTATGAATGCAGCTGCAAGAATGGTTTGCTCTACATGCGTGAACACGACACTTGCATTGGTAGAAAACAAAATAGATCTTCCTTTTGTCTTAAGCCCATACTTAATGCAGAGTCACTAATCCAGGCTTGATGCTTTTGAATGTGTAGGTTCAAGCAAAGTTGGAACTACAAAGCTGAGCTGGGGCTTTTTGTGGATTCTTATCATCGGAGTTGGTGTTGCAGGTCTTGCCGGATACGCCGTCTACAAATACAGGATCAGGGTATGTCTCTCGTTATCATAATGTACACATATGAATGAACATTTGACCATCTAGATAAGATGTATTGAGTAACATAACAATTGTGCAGAGTTACATGGATGCGGAGATAAGAGGTATCATGGCACAGTACATGCCACTTGAGAGCCAACCCACCCCAAGTGGTCCTCATATGGACATATGAGTGAAGTTAGTCAACACAAACCAAGAGACACTCTCTTTCCACGTGTTTCCATGTAAATGTATATGTAGACTTGGAAAAAGCCACAAACAGTAATTTAAGTGTTTCTGCACTTTTTGTAAGGGATGGAATCACTCTGTCTTCATTACTTTTGCAATGTAAAATAAGACATAAATGGATGAAATAAATGACTAGGAGAGTTTGATCTATATACTACTGAAACAAACAGACTTTGCTTGATGTGTTAGACTTTCTCAAGCTCCACTCTGTGTTTCTCAATCTGATCTTTCACTAGCTTCTGTGATTCTTGGATAAGCCTTGAGTGCTTCTTTATAAGCTCCTCTTTTGTCTTAAGCTCTTCCTCCATGACTGCAATCTCCTGTTAAGAATCAGACCACAAACTGATAAGACAAATGCGTTAGGAGTGTCTCCCACATTGGTGTGTTCTTAGAAACTAACCTTCCTAAGACTTTCAGCTCTTGTGGGCGCGTGATCTTCTCGCTTCAATCCCATGAAATAAAGCTGAAGCTTTTTAGCAGCTTCCATGAAATCTCTAGCATGACGCTCAACATCAACTACATCGAGATGAAGAAAATGCATTAGCTGGCTGTTTCTCTTAGTCGAATCCACAAACTAAAACACATCATCAGTAAAGCCTGCTTAGGGTTGTTATCTATTAAAGTAAAGATCATAAGTTAAGCAAGACAACTTTCAAACTATTAATCACCAGACATGAATCCATTGCCTTTCTTACACCTAAGAAGACTCCAAACTAACAGCGAGTTACAGTAATAGTATGAAACAACACAGACCAAACCAAGAAGAAAGAAACAGACAACTTCCACATATCAATCACCAGACAAGAAGCCATTGCCTTTCTTACACACAAGAAGACTCCAAAAACAACAGCAAGTTACAGTAATATTATGCAAGTTACAGTATGATCTCTTAGTCGAATCCACAAATTAAAACACATCATCAGTAAGCCTAAGCCTGCTTAGGGTTGTTATCTATTAAAGTAGAGATCTTAAGTTAAGCAAGTGAACTAAACTGATTGATATTCTCTAGCAGAAAGTAACAGACAACTTTCAAATTCATGTCTGGTGATTAATAGTTTGGAGTCTTCTTAGGTGTAAGAAAGGCTATGGATTCATGTCTGGTGATTAATCCATTGCCTTTCTTACAGCTAAGAAGACCCCAATCTGACAGCGAGTTACAGTAATAGTATGAAACAGCACAAACCAAACCAAGAAGAAAGAAACAGACAACAGCACAGACCAAAACCAAGGAAGAAATAAACAGATAACTTCCAAACTATAAATCACCAGACAAGAAGACTCCAAACTAACAACAAGTTACAGTAATAGTATGCAATAGCACAAACCAAACCAAACCAAGAAGAAAGAAACAGACAACTTCCAAACTATCAATCACCAGAAAAGAAAACTCCAAACTAAACAAGCTACAGTAACAGTATGAAACAGCACAGACCAAAATCCTAGAGGGTGAACTGGGATTAGTTTACTAAAAGCAAGTCAATTACTTTGAATTATTTCTCAAAGGCTGAGACTTTAAGAATGGGTTCGAAGACAGAGAACGAGAGATAAGGAAAAGGTACAGACTTTGATGAGAAGGATGAGGAGAGCGGTCGATGGCTTGAAGCTCTCTAGCTGGCAAACATGGCAGCAATGCTGCTTCTAAAGCCGTGACGCATCCCATTATGTCCTCAATCTCGTTGTTCTGATTGTTTGATGGCGTCTCCGGAGATGTGATTCCTGGTGGACGGTCAGAGGGCGACGGAGAAGGGTCAGAAGACGGCGGAGGTTGTGGCTGAAAGTCCATTGCGCCGATCTCTGTCGCTCTCTCTCTCTCTCTCTTTGTTGGTTAAGGAGTGGGCTTTTTATTGGGCCTATTTATTATATTCTCAACTGGTCGGACAAAAGTTCTGTTTAGTTTTAGAGAACTTTTTTTGTTAACGTTTTTTTTTTTAACAACTTAAATTTATTAATTAGAATGTAGGTAGATTGCACAAATACATACACCATAATAAAACAACAAATAACATAAATAAAAATAACTACGAAACAATAAATCTGAAGAAAAAACTTTGAAAAGATTATTTCTTCGAAGATTTTGGAGTTCTTGCAATCTTTGCATCTTTGTCGCTTTAATACTGATTCTCTTTGTTGTATTACATTGGCATTATTATAATATATATCTATATATATTCTTTGGTTTGAAATCCAATATATTGATTCAACCATAAGAAATAATAATTGGAAATGCCAATTCTCAGTGATTGTAAGGATATCGCCATACAACAAAAAGACTACATGTCGTTTTCTCCAAAGTTTTTGTATACTTTGATACCAAATATATTGTATCAAAATATAAAATTTGAAAATTTTCTCCTTGGATGACATGAAACAAGTTTCTGCACCGGTTTTCAGATTATCTTCCGCATCTTGAGTCCATGGTGGTTTCTTTGGTGGACGTTGTTTCCATAACAAATCTGATAAGATTTGTTTCAAACATCGGATAGTCATTACATGATGATAACCACCAGAAACTAACACAAAACTAACAATAAATGTTAGGTTTGACAAATACTCAACAAAAGATGCCGAAAGAAATCTGATATAGTTTTTAGAAACTGCACTAATTAAGATACATCAAAGAATCACTCCGATAGAAACAAAAATCCATGCTTTTGTTTTGATATTTCTCTCACAACCACTTTCTGAAATACTGTGAAATTATAGTGAAAAAGAAATTAAAAGAGAGAGGGAGAGCCACCGACAAGAGTCGGTGACCCCAAAACAATCAATGGAATTGGGAAAATGCAGAGAAGAGGGTTGTTGAAAATCACCCTTCAGAGAGAGAAAAAAAATCCACGCGCTTCCTTCCTATTACACACAACTTTTCTTCTGTCATTTTCCCTTTTGTTAACGTTATTTATCATTTCATTATGAATTATAAAATTATTTTTGACAAAAAATAATATAAAATTATTATACGATAAAATAGACGACTCTAAACCAATCGCATTTCTGTATAAAAAGCCATAAATATAGTGGATTGATGTTATGCTTAGACAATATGTTGATGCATTAGTTTTAAGAATTTTGAACTTTGTGTGTGCAGAAAAGGCTGTTTTCAATATGAAAATAAGCTTAATAGTTGTGAAATATCTAAATAAAACACAATGGATTAAAAGATAGAAAATAAAAGAAGTTAAGGAAAAATAAATATGATATATGTATATATATATGTATTATGTATATATGGACGAAGGTATATTAGTATATATTATACAAAATATGAAAATATTATAGCATTTTTGTCAGTGGTATATCGTAAAAATAGTTAGAGATTCAGCAACAAGATTTTCTTCAGAAAAAAAGAAAATAAAATTAGTTATATATATATATATAATTATATGTTGTCAAACAATTAATTTGTTGAAACTTTTTCCTCTCTCTCTCTAATGATCTAAGATTCATGGATCTTATTAATCATTTTTTTTGTTGTTTAACTCTTTCTTGAAATTTTACAATTCTGCAATTGTAAGCGAGTTTATATTGTTATTTCAGAAAACAAAAAGTCTTTTGAATTATTTTTCGTTAGATCTAATCAATTGAGAAAGATTTGATTTGTTCAGTTGTTTCTAACAAAAACAAAAGTGTTATCGCCTGACGACGTAAATTAGTAAGGTACTTTTATAACCCTTGTCAGCCTCTATCATTTTGATTTTAATTTAGGCCTAAAATATCATATTGTAAGTTTGTTGGATTTAAACCAAAACCTAAGTATAATATTACTATTTCATCATCCCAAAACATCATATTGTTTACAATTCTATCAATTAGGCATGTTTGATTTACCGCAATAGGCATCTCTTCTAATAAGTTGAAAGGATGATTAAACCAAAATTTTGCTCAATTTTTGCATATATTTTGCTTTTCAAAGCAAAAACCTTGATTTAAATAAATTTTATGTTCGTTGCTGACATTTTCATCACTATACCTACTTGCGGTTAAATGAAATAAGTTAATACAATAACATTCTTTTTTACCACTTTTTTGTTTATTATATTTTTATGAGCAATAAAAAAAACTTGTGCTGAGAAAAGTGTCGTGCCATCTACTTTTCTTTCGAAACTTATATGATTTTTGAAAAGAACAAGAAAATTAGCTATTTAATTAAAAATAAATCTTTCATTCATGTGGGGATGACTTATCTGTAATTTCACTCAATTGATAGATCAATAGCTTGTTTTGAACCAGATTATTACACTACACTCAATTAATAGATCAATAGCTTGCTTTGAACCAGATTATTACACTATCAAAGACGTAAGTTAACCACAACATGAATTATACTCCAATACATTTTGTGTTCTGTTTTGATAGAATTGACTTTTTCTTCTCGAGATACTGATTCCCCATTCTCTCTGATTTTTTCTTCTTCTTTTTGATAATTGTAGTTAGTTGAAGGTTTCTCTCTCCTGCACTCAATGATCTCTCTCTCACTCTTTTCTTTGTATCATTGTTATGAGAGAAGTTTTATCAAATCATGCTTGACAACAGATGACCAGAAATATGAAAGAGTTTTTCTATTTTAGTGATTGTAAGTATTTCATTTTCAAATTTTTATAAATATTACATTTTCAAAGTTAGTTGAAGGTCTCTCTCCTCTAATGTTTAATTATCTCTTCCCGCTCTTTTCTTTGTAATATTGTTATTAAAGAAGTTTACTCAAATACAGGCTTGAAAATAGATAGCTAGGAACATGAAATAGTTTTTTTTACACTTTATTGATTCTAAACATTCCATTTCAAACTTTTTGACCCAAAATCAGTATCTCAAGATGCTTGCGATATAAGATTCATGGGTGTTATTAATCAATCTTTTGCAGTTTTACTCTTTCTTGAGATATTGTATTTTTCAATTCTGCAATTATAATCGAGTTTGCATCCCCTATATATTAAAAGAAAATCATTTAAAAAGTTGTAACCTTAAGTTTGTAATAATTAAAAATAACTCCAACCCTATGTGGCATAGCTCTTTGTCTTCTATTCCAGTTTAGAAGGATTCTAAAACATGTAATATAATGTATAGTCTAAAAGTTATACTCTCTAGCAATATAATATTTTGTAGGCTATAGTTGGTCGCATATATCAAATATTTATTGTTTCGTATGCTTTCCTTAAATAAAACCTACAGAATTACCAAATGTGATTATAATATATATATGATAATTAATGATTTAAAACAATAAAGATTTGATAACAATCTATATACTTTTTATCATTTTGTTTATTTCTTTATTATTAAAATAAATTACATAATTACATTAATCATATAATAAAATTATAGATTTGTTTTTCTGTATGTTGTATTTTGAATTTTGAAAAATGAGTATAAATTACTAAAATTGTTAAAAGTCTCCCATAAAATTTTAGGATCAAGGTATTAAATTTTTTTCTATATTAAAATATAATGATTATAAGACCATATGAAGAAATAATTTTAGTATATATATATATATATATATATATATATTTCATATCGTTTAATTAAACTATACATCGTATGAAAATACATACTTATATTTTGATATTTGAATTGAACATATATTGAAAAGTTAATATTTTAATTTTGAAATAAGTCATTTTTTAAAAAATGATTATAAATTATTGAAACTACTAAACATCTCAGATTAAAAAATTTCGTTGGTAGAAAGTTTTGTTACACAAATATGCAAACACTACAAGAAAACACGTCCTTTACTAGGACGGGTTTTCCTCGTTATTTCCTAGTAAAGGGCCCTTTACTAGGAAATAGCGAGGAAACGTGTTTCGTCGAAAGACGTTCATCGTAAAGGCTATTTTCCTCGTAAAGGCCTAGCTTCTTTACGAGGAAAGATTTCCTCGTAAAGCCGTGGAAACAGTGTCCTCGTAAGCT
>CAKOAT010459598.1:165186-206179 GCA_932364175.1 Eruca vesicaria subsp. sativa | reverse complement strand
GATCCCTTTCTTTCTCTGAGTTCTTTAATTAAGTGAGAGTGAGAGTGCATATATATACAACTCAATCTCATTGTTTCTCCCCGATGTGGGACTTTGCTCTTCATTATTATGCCACAAAAGGCTTACATTGAATTGGGCCAATCCCATTTCTTTTCACATTTAATTTATCAAGCCCATGGCTTTGTTAAATATCCAACATCTTGTGGAGGCGTCGTCGTTGATATCTATGCTGTCTCTGTTTTTTTATATAGGGTTGTAATAGTTATTTTTAGAGCTCTCACGATTTTGTTTTTTAAATGAAAATCGGTAATTAAGTTCTAATTATTTTTGGAAGTTGTTTTTTTTAAACTAGTGTTTTACAGTATTCCACATTGTTGGACAAACACAAATCATGATTGAAAATATGCTCCCAAAATCCATACCCACATCCTTTTATTATTAGAGACTATGACGTTAGTGGCTTCTTCGGTCTAGTTGGTACAAGTCATGACAAGTGCGATGACAGAGACTAAAAGAAGCACATATCACTCTTTAATAAAATATCCAAACACTAATCATTTAAAAATGCTATATAAAACTTGGCTAAGTCATAGAATACTATTGGAATAGCCTGATATAAAAAAAAAAAAATCTTTATACCATTCCTCCAATCTCTAACACGAAACCCTAACAAAAACCGCTGTCGGAATTTTAATGAAATAGTAGGACGTAAGTGCAATATATGCCCCTATCTTTTGCCACCCTGACCCTTCAAGAACTCTTGATAAGTATAATTTCGATACAGTTTGAGAAAGATAGATTACTTAAATTTAGTAGACATAACTAGAACCCTAAACTATAGATTACTTAAATTTAGTAGACATAACTACAACCCTAAACTCGAAGGACTACCGGTGGACTAGCTAATTTTGGCCAATTTTAAGAAAAAGATCAAAGTGTTCCAGGAATTACAAAAAGATTTTAAAGATGTGAATATATTTTATATTCTGAGGAATATGAATAGTCGCACAGACGCACTAACAAAAAAATAAAATAAAAGATTATATCTTTTTCCATTTAGATTAGATCACTACTTAATCTAGTTTAGACGGACGATTGACAAAAAAAAGACAAAATTAACCGAAAAACATCAATTCAATTAGGTAACAAATTCAAAAACCAAACTTGTCGACAAAAAAAAAAACTTAAAAACCGAATTAATCAAAAACCGAACCGTAACTTTAGCTGGAAAAACCGGAAAACAAAGTAACCAAACTGGTTAACCCGCATGCCTACTTTGCGTTGAATGTTAACCGTAACTTCAATCAATTTCTTGGGTTTCAAAATATTTCTGAAGCTATCGGAAAAGATCCACCCAATAATCCAAACACATGAGGAAATGTTATTATTTATAAAACAGAGGAGATCCGTTACAACCATGTATAACTCAAGAAGCTCTGTAAGACAGCAGTTCACGGTTTTATTACACGGTCAGTCATATACTTTGACCTTTTTGTACATTTCTTTACACTTCAGAAGCATCCTCAAAAACCGGCTAAGTTGAAGATAGATTGGAAAGCTGGTTTCGGTTTCTCTGGAAACTGATGGCTAGGAGTTGTAGGTGCAAAGTGAGAATAGTTCTGGCTCGTAAACAACTTCTCCGCCATTTTACTTCCAAGACCAAAGCTCAGCCTCGTCGCTACCGTGTTGAGGTTGCTCAGCATGTTATCTTGCCCTATAAACCCAAACAAACAGTTTTGTCTTTTAAAGTGAGGCACAAACTAAGAATTGTAAAAATAAGTAAAAAACCCTTTTTAACTGACCTGCAAGGAACGTTCTGTTGCTGTTTGACGCATGAATACCAAACCCTACAGCGACGAAGTTTTGATCCTGTGAGAGTATAGCGAATGGATGACCTGCCGGAAGGATAAAAACTTCTCCTTTACACACGCGTGACACAATCTTGTGTACTTGTCCACCCATCTCTTCTTCTGTTTCCTCTTCTTGTCCTGGACCAAACCAGGGCTGTTGTTGTTGGTCTCCTTGGAATGTATAAGGACTAGCCATCTCGAAACGAGCGCAACCATTCTCAACAAACGTTACAAAAGTTGTTTCTGAATTAAATTGAGGAAGGAACAAGGACCCCTACATATTTAACACAAACCCAATTTTTAGATTAGTGATTGATCCATCAAAACCACGGAACTATATAAAGATTATTGAGTGTAAACCTGTGTCATGTTAACCCAACCAACGGCGATGCCAAGGTCTTGGAGTTGACTAAACCTTTTAGGATGTGCCTCGTGGTAATGACCAAATTTGTTGGAGTATATTGCATCCTGTGTAAGGAGATTGAAAGGGCTCATAAATGTGCTCCTGTCTTTGTGCTTGTCTTTTTTGTCTTTATCTTTGTTTGAAGGAGAAGTAGCGTGTTTGGTAAGTTCCTTGATCTGGTCTGGGGATACTCTACGCATAATCCCTTGTCCTTGTTGTGGTCCCCTAATCAATCCTCCTAGCAATTCTTCCGGTACCTATAGATCAAATAATACAAAACTTGTTACAATAAACACTATCTTAGACACGTATACATATGTTTATTATAACTTATTAAAAGATGAAATGAAGTTAAGAGGCATACGTTGAAACTGGCCGTTAGTACATCTTTACTAAACCCAGTGAAATAGGATTGGTGAAATTGGGAATGAGCAGGGAAGAAAACCTGAAAAAAAACTATCGAGGTTATAACATATTAAAATTAATTAAGTCCAAAAATAGAAAATAATATGTAACAAAATTAAAGAATGGACCTGGAAGTGTCCCGGAACATTGGCGGGGACAGCGATCTTGGCGAGACGGAGAGGAACTGTGCTGTTGGTGTTCGCGAAAAAGTGTGTAACGGTGGAAGGAACTCTCACCACATCACCTTTCGTTATTTGAAATGATTCACTTGCCGTATCCTTCACGAAACCAATCAGTCCCTTCCCTGATATATGATTTTTAAACAAACTAAAGTTATTTTTAGTAACTTACTAGAAGTGTATTAACACTTTAAAGCCTTAGGTTAGAAATAGAGATTAATAACCTTGTACGACTATAAACACGTAATCGGCATCTAAATGGTGAGGAACAAGGAAAGTGTTAGGTTCCATCTCCTGGAACAAGAAGCGGTAGTTTTCTATCCCACGGAAGAGAGTCGAAGAACGTTTAGTGAACTTGGGCAACATTTTCACAAAACCTTCTTGTGATTGAAAGAAGTTCTTGAAACTCTGCTGTCCGAAGTGGTATGGATTGGTTGCCTCTTCATCCCATCCCTCGCTGGAGCCCCCACCGGGACCTTGTTGTCCCTCTTGTTGTGGTGGTTCGAACTCTTGGACCTCCACACGGAAGGCCAAGCAGTGTGAAAAAGCTAAGGATATGAGAAGGAAAAGTGTTATCGTTAATTTGTTGATCGCCATTTTTTAGTTGTTGATGTAAGAAAAAGAAGGGTGGTTATAGTTTATATAGGAAATAGAGATTGACATGCATGGCGACGAGTGTTCTTATACACCAAAACAACGATTGAGCACATTCAAACGATTATCCACAACTTTTTAAGAAAAAGTTGGAAAACATTTAATAAATCTAGAAGTTTTTAAAGCGTTGCAAGTGCTTAATTAATATATACCAAAACGGATATCCTTCTAGTTTTTGGTTTGGATGGTCGAAACATTTAAGATGATAATTATATTTACTTCACATTTTCCTTTTAATAATTATGTGTTCATCAAGTATTATTAATTGTGTTTGATAAAAATGTGTTCCCAAGTAAATACTCCCTCTGTTTCATTATAAGTGTCACTCTACAGCTGTGCACACGGATTAAGAAAATAATTAATTTTACATATTTACTATATAAAAACACAGTTACTCATACACCTAACCATATTTTAACCAATAGAAAAACAAATTACATAATAAAATTAATAAATTTTGCATTGAAAACCGAAAACGACACTTATTTTGTAACGCAAAAAATTCTCTACAACGACACTTAATATGAAACGGAGGGAGTATAAGAAATGTTTAGAAAAATACAAACATTTAAAGATATGGTTGACACTTGGGTGGAATTTGGTACGGATAAGTACCAAAAGTGGATCCTGATTCTCTATGATGTTACTACGTGTCTTTCCCAAGGTTTTGTTCCACTTCGAATTGCATGACTAAGACACTTGAATTTTTTGATAAAAAAAAAAGACAACATTTTATTTTATCTTATTTTATCTTCGAGTGTGTGCGTTATACTTTTTACGATAATATGATTAGTGTTGATAAAAGTAGAAAATGTTATTTTATTTCGGGGTTTAGGATCAAAGCTACTTTGGAATAGATTTCTCTATTGTACGACTATAAGCCCGATCCAAGAAATAATATTCATCCTAAGTTTGGATTTCTCGACAGAAACATTAAAACTCGAATGTACTCTTCCATTTGCATGCGGTGTATTAGATACAGCATCCGTTGTCAAGTTTTAAAGGAGATAAACTTTCTTAGACTTCAGATACATTCTCAAAAACCGGCTAAGTTTTTTTTTTTTGAACTTAGCTTTCGTATTAAATGCAAAAAAGAAAGAAAAAGATACAAGCCATAAGCCAAGGTTTGTTTTTAAGGAGCCCATAAGCCCAGTTTAGAGGACACACATTAAGAAAAAAGAAAAAGGAACCAGAAGCCCAATAACAGATTTGTGAGTGGAGAGGAAGAGTTTGTGTTCTACTTCGTTCGTAACGAAGAGAGTTTCGGATCGTCAATTCAGCCACTGCTGCATCAGTCTAGAGGAGCCCGAGGGGTTGGAATCACGAAGAGACAATATCCTATCTTTGATCTGTCGATCTAGCCGGCGAGTAATAGAATCAGGGGAGCAAAAAATTTGCCTGTGAATCCTAGCATTCCTCTCTGCCCAAATCCAATAGATACAAGCTTGCCAGCAAATCCTAGTGAGAATACCTTTTGTGGAGTTTCTACCTATCGCTTGGATTTGCGCCATAACTCTGTCCCAGCTACTCTCTGGAATTAATCCACATCTTAAAGCAAACGGTGCCCATATACTCCACGAGAAGGAGCACGAGAAGAAGATGTGGTTCCTACTTTCATCAATTAAATTACAAAGCACGCAAGTTTGATCGGTGGAAAGTCCCCAACTAGTGATCCTGTCCTTTGTAGGACATCTATTCAGCACAAACAACCATGATAGAAAGCTGTGTCTGGGAATCCCGAACTTGTTCCAGACCAGATCATACCAAGGTACAGAGATTCCTTCATCACAAAGCTTCCCATAAACTTGGCCAATACTGTATTTTTTATAACTTTGCCCATCGATTTCCCAATCATAAAAATCAGCATTGGTGTTCAATTGAATTGTGGTCAAATGAGCGTAGAGATTGATCAGAGCTTCTGATCTTGCAGATAAAAAACCGGCTAAGTTGAAGATTGATTAAAAGGAGGGCTTGGGTTTCTCTAAAAACTGATATGGCTAAGGAGTCGTAGATGCATTCTCCGTCATTTTACTTCCCAGACCAAAGCTCAGCCACGTTGCAACCTTGTTGAGGTTGCTCAGCATATTATCTTGCCCTGTAAACCCAAACAAAAGTTGTCTTTCAGAGCGAGACAGCTAAGATTAAAAACTATTACATAAAAAACTTTTTTGCTCGACCAGCAACTCTGAACGGAACGTTATTGTGCTGTTGGACGCATGAATACCAAACGCTACCGCTACAAAGTTCTTATACTGTGAGAGTATAGCGAACGGATGACCTGCCGGAAGGATAAAAACTTGAGAGACTTACATTGTAAGACACATTGTTGTCTTTTTTGACAACAAAAGACACGTATAGCTTGTGAGACACTTTCTTCTTCTCTCTCTCCATTATGTTCACGATATTAGCCTTGGTTGGAGAAAGATGATGATTTTGACTTTAGTTGTATTTGGGCAAGAAAGTTTATGTCTTTGGAATAATATAGTTATGTTTCCTAATATTGTTACAATCCAATTTTTAAAAATAGTAACAATCCCAAACCTAAATCTAATTACAATATATCAACACCACTACTTCTTTCTTACCATCCACCTTCACCACCTCCAATCCTCACATCTTCCACCCCACTTCCACCACCACCACTTTCTCTCCAGTAGGTAGCTCCACAACCGATGATTCATTCTCACGTTTTTCACCTCTTTATTCATCATCATCTCTTTCACAACTATTACAGTTTCCATTATGGTATCCACGGCCACTTAACACGATCTCCATCTTTTCTCTTCTACATTTTAATATCCATTTATATATACTTTAGTAATATAAATATGAAAAACATTCAAAACACAGAAAAATGAATTTCTCCATCTCAAACTCTGCACCAACCACATACCACGTCTCTTGTGTCCACATCAACCACATCCACACAACTACTGTCCACACCGATCACATCCATACAATCTGTCCACAGCAGCTATACCTGCACCTCACATATCCCCTACAACCACATCCACACATTCCTAAACAACAGACATGTTTCATGACCACCAAACGATAAAAAAACTTTAAGCTTTGATAAAACACAAGCTAACCACATAACTGATAAGAACAATCATCAAACGAACCACAAAAATTAAAATCATCACAAACATAATAATTTTCTAGAATCCCTACTTTAATAGCATTATCAAGAAGAACAAAAATGCAGTTAGCAATTATTACCAATGGATATGATAGTCTCTCCCCAGGAGCAAGAATAGCACCTGGTGGATGCATAAAGCAACTTTTTAGTGCTGTTGTTTGAAACTGAAAAAGAAAGATCAATGAGAGTAAGCACAAATACAAAACGCAAAACACTCTGATACTCAAAAACGCTTAGACAAGAAAAACACACCTTAAACGCTCATGTGATTTACTGGTATTTTTAAATCTTAATAAGGCTCCTCACTTACTTCCTAGGCTTATTTTCAAAGTAAATAATCATATTAAGTACGCAACAAATAAAGAACTAACAATCTGATATATAACCAAACAAAAAATTATTGACCTACATATATATATACACCAAAAGCTTGCTAATATTAAAATACTGAAAAATGAGTTAAAGATTAGTACATTCAAGTCAACGTCAACTCTTCTTCAAAGCTTAGAGACATACGACAAAGCAAATGAACCAAACAAAGATACAGTTAAGTCAATATCATATTTTTTTTATCCAACATCAGATTGAAACTTTAATTTAATGCACAAACAACCCTACGATTCCAATTCAGATGAGATAAACTCACAAGGAAAATATAGTTTCTCTGACGGATCAAGAAGAAGCTCTGTCCAGATGAACAACGTAGCGGTTGTTAGGATGGTAAAGAGCTAAAAGAGTTCTCTGGAGAGATTTCCCGTCTCTTGCGGATCCGGAGATCAAGTAAGCAAATCGAGGAAGAGTGGAGAGGGAGGAGATGGGTTTGGGTTTGATCTTGGACTCGACGAAAGAGGATGGTTTGGATCCGGTTAGAGAAACGGGTCGGGTGAGAGGGAGGAAACGGAGTCCGGTTGTGAATTCGATGAGAGACAAAGATGGGAAGAGACGAAGAGTGAATTCGTCACTTGTGAGGGGATTGAGAATTAAAACGGTGGAGAGGGATACGGATTCATGGTGTCCTTCGTCGGATCGATTAGTTAGGTTTTGTCACTTGGTGGATTTGGGGATCTCGACGAGATGAGAGAGATAGCTTCTGTTGTGATTTTTTATTTTGTTACTTTATTATTTTAATTAGACAGAAGATAAAAGAAGAGTTAGGAGTTAAGGAGGGTTTAAGAGACATTACACCCCAAAAATGTGTGTCTCAAGCAAGTTGTGCTTCTATATGTAATTTAAAAGACAATATGTGTCTTAGAGTGTAAAATTCTCTAAAAACTTCGCCTTTATATATGACATTTAGCTAAGAAGAAAAAAGTTTAATATAGAGATGTTACATTAATTAGTAAAGAGAAAAAAAAATTAATATATGATAAGATGCACTGTTGATATTTTCAAATGTTTGATCTGGATTCTTATTATTTTGATAAATTTTTGTTACCATGTGGTGGTTGGGAGCGGTGGATGATACTCCCTCCGTTTGACTTTAGTTGTCATTTTATATTTTACACACAAATTAAGTAAATATTTAATTTTACATATTTTCAAGATAAAAACACAATTACCTTTATATCTAAGCATTTTTCAACAAATAGAAAAATAAAATATTATATAAAACTAATATATTTTGCTTCGAAACTCTAAAACGACACTTAGTTTGTGACAAAAAAATAAGTTTAGAATGAAAAATATTCTGAAACGGCGAGAGTACCATTTAAAAGAGGTAGCCAAACTGATGTATTAGGCCTAGGCATCCGACTCCTCAGATCAGGTCCGGGTCGGGTATTTCCGGGTCCAGATCATTCGGGTCCTAAGAATTTAGATCAATATAGGTATCTATAATTTTTCGGATTGGTTCTAGACCCGAACCTGCTACTCACGGATCCTCTATATTTATATCCAATAGAATAAAATTTTCAGTTCCGGTTCTAGACCCAAACCTGCATTTTCGGGTCAAGTCTGGGTCGGGTCCTCGGGTCTAGGTAAAATGTCAGACCTATGATGTATGACTGTAATTTTCATATAATGTGTTTAGTTGAAGATTATGTATACCGAATTTAACTATCAATGAACCTTATTCCCAATTTGAATCAAAATGGATTTGAAGCTATTAATATGATTTATTCATAGATTTTTTTTTCTTTAAAGAAACATTATTAACATGATTTATTCATAGATTTCTTTAATCAATGTGGGTTCCCGGACCAGAAGGTCACTCGTGATGATTCATGGAGCTTTGTTTTTTTAAGCAATGTGGTTTTTCTGGATCGCAAGGTCCTTCGTGATGATTCACGAAACCATGTTTGTTTAAGCAAGGTGGCTTTCCCGGATCACAAGGTTCTTTGGGATGATTCACGAAACCATGTTTCTTTAAGCAAGGTGGCTTCCCCACAAGGTCCTTTGGGATGATTCACGAAACCATGTTTCTTTAAGCAAGGTGGCTTCCCCGGATCACAAGGTCCTTCGGAATGATTCACGAAACCATGTTTCTTTAAGCAAGATGGTTTCCCCGGATCACAAGGTACTTCAGGATGATTCACGAAACCATGTTTCTTTAAGCAAGGTGGCTTTCCCGGATCACAAGGTCCTTCGGGATGATTCACGAAACCATGTTTCTTTAAGCAAGGTGGTTTCCCCGGATCACTAGGTCCTTCAGGATGATTCACGAAACCATGTTTTTTTAAGCAAGGTGGCTTTCCTGGATCACTTTGTTATTGTCTAACCTCTCCCTTAATTTGTTAATTCTTTTCTCCATGTTTAGGTTGAATTTAGTGATGATACCGAGGAGATGATGATTAAGAATGATACAGAAAGATTTAAGTCTCGAAAGCAATCAGAGGCTAGTTTTTCCTTTCTTTTTCTTTTAAAGAAAATTTTAGGATCTTGATACAACTATTTATTGACTCCTGATTCTGTGAATATACAGCATTATATTAATTTACTCGAGGCAAAAAAACGGCACTTTGAAACGATGTACTATTTCTATTATAAATAATGGAAGGCCAAGAAGGAGAAGGCCGAGAAATATTAGTAGTATATAGAATAGAGAGAATTAGGCAAATGCCCAAAATAGAAGTTAATATTAGTGGTTTACCCATGATGGAACATTAATGGTTCAAACCATACAATTACGCATGGAACTACCCAAAATGCTCTTCTTTATCTGAAAAATGTCTGCTGGTAACAGAGAAATATCAGGAGAGAGGAGAGAGATATGTTATTTACATGTGTTTGATAGATTTTCTTAAATGCTAAAAATATTATCAAATAATAATATTTTTGGATATATAATATAAACATTAATAGGCTATGAGAGAGAGAGAGAGAGAGAGAGAGATTAATAGGTTCACATGCCTAGGAATGTAAGAGGAGAGAGACAAAAGAACATTTTGGTCAATAAAATAGAATAAATTAAATCATAGGTATTGGCTAATTAGGAGGTGATTTAGGTGCTGCAACAAATAATCTCTATAGAATATATAATTCATATTTTTTTAAAAGAGGCATTATAGTTTTATTGGAAATAGGGCTGTATAACCACCAAAAAAATTATAGCTCAATCCATAGCCAAAAACCTTTCTTTTCGCTGTATCTCATGTCTTTTATATAATGTTTGCTATATGCCCTCTATTATAATTGGTAAAATCTGCAAAAAAAAAAATATTAATAATTATTATATTTTAAAATAATTGTGTCGGTTGGAGAATCACACATCTTCTCATAATAACATTTTCTTCTTCTTTTTGTTTCTTCCTCTCTGATCTCTGTTTTTTACACAACACACTAGCTACAACGTATATATAAACTTCCATCACATAACTTTAATAAGTTCTACATGTACAACCGGCACATACATCATCATTATTTGTCATCATCGTCACAGTATGGTTTTTTCTCCTCTTTCATCATTTGGAGGATCAGTTCTTTATAAATCAGATCATCTAATTCACAATATACTATTTGTATTATTCTATTCCATGTGATGAAAGTAGAATCTAAATATTGATATACAGTAAATAAATATTTGTTAAGTTTTGTTGTTGTATTATTTTTATGAAAAGATTGGTTTATATTTATTAAATGAAATTAAGCATTTGCGAATGATAACATATATATTATGGTTATATTATTGAAAGCCAAATGTAGCTAAAAGGTGTTAAATACTGTGAATTAGTAAAAGCTATACAATGGACTAGTGATAACTATAGTATTTATAAGAGTTTATACTCTTTTTTTATCAATTTTCTATTCCATATTCTTTTTGATATAATGTGAGATGTTATTAATTTATGTATATAAATGGAATGGAACTTTGAGAGTCCATATTATCACTGATACTATGTTATTTATTTGATTTCATTCGGGTTTAGAGTTTATTTTTTTTTAGTGTTTAGGGTTTAGTATTTAAGAGTTGGGTGGGATTAGGATAATGTTTAGTGTATCTAGGGATTAAGATTGGGATATATTTAATATTTAGGGATTGTAGGTGGAATTATAATTTTTTTTTTAAAAAAGTGAAGGATTTATCAAAGAATTTAGGGTTTACAGAAGGGTTTTAAGATTTAGGATTTAGAATTTAGTGTTTTGCTGACGGTATTAAAATATCTTTTTAATTTTTTTTTGTTTGCAACTACTATTATTTTTATTTATTTTATCTTTTAGTTATAAAAACATAATAAAATCATATTGGTCAGTGAACCTAGAGGTTCACCCTAAAAGATGAACCTAAGAATTTTTTTATGTTCTTCTATTGGCCACGCTATTCCCTCCAATTTTTATCTGGTATCTATAGAGAAATTCTTAGGTTCATTTTAGGATGAATCTCTAGTTTCAATAACCAATAAGATTTTATTATTTTATATTTAGTATCTTTTAAAAAAAAAAATAAAACATTGTCCAGTTATTTATATTTTAAAATTTTAAAGATAAAAAATAATAATAATAGTAGTTGTAAACAAAAAAAACTTTTTAAGAAATATTTAATACCACTAGCAAAACATTAAACGTTAAATCCTAAATCCTTGGATAAATCTTCAAACCTTGGATTAATTTTAAACCCTATGATTTATGATTAACCAAAGGTTTAGAATTTATCCAAGAGTTTAGGGTTTATGATTCCGGGGTTTAGTGTTTTACTAACATTATTAAAAATATTCCTTTTTAAAAAAGTTTAAGGTTTACAGAAGGGTTTTAAAGTTTAGGATTTAAGGTTTAGTGTTTTAATAATACTATTAAATTTTTTATTTTTTTTGGCAACTAATATTATTTTTTATTTACTTTTATCTTTAAATTTTAAAAACTAACTTGACAATATTATATTTATTTTTCAAAAGATATTGAATATAAAATAAAATAATCATGTTGGTTAGTGAACCTAGAGATTTAGTCTAAGAGGTGAATCCAAAAATTACTTGTATCTAACCTAGAGATCATGAAGAATTGTTTAAAGAGACGGCTTGAGTGACCTTTAAATCAATGACAGAACCTTCATTAAGCAGTTGTAAAGTACTTCAAATCATATTGTTCGCTGATGAATTTATGAGATTGATTCAAAGAAGAAACATCTTGCCACCTAACTTCTTTGAAACACATGGGACCTTTGTTAAAATTCATGCAATCAGTAGTACAACATTGCAACTAAAGACATTGGTCCTAAAACCCTTACTCAAGAGGGTCTTACAGAACAAGAAAATAAATAATCCAAAGAAGACAAAACAGTTTATAGTGTAGATGGGTTTATAGATGAACAAACCTTTGTTTATCTCTTCTGTCTCTTGTTACCACCACCAGCTTTGCCTCCACGAAACCCTCCTTTGAAATCATTCGTCGTCTCTGCAGTGTTCTGCTTGCTCAACCCTTTCCTCCCACCATGACCAAACTTAGAATCCCTAAACTCTCTCTTCTTATTATTCATCCTCGAAGCAGCCTTCCCTTTCCCTCCTGATCTATCACCAGGAGACACACCAGGCCTCTTCTTACCACCACCACCTCTCTGGAAACTCTTACCATTCCCAAACTCAAGATCAAGTTCTCCAGCTCCTTTCTCACTAAACCCACTCTGCTGCCTCTGTTTTCTCCACTTCTTGACAGACTCAATCTCATCCTTCTTCTGCTTAGCCCTCTCCTTCATCTTCTGAGACTGTACTTCCTTAGCCATCTTCTTGTTATCCCTAGCTTTCCTCCTCTCCTCCGTCTCCTCCATCTGTTTCTTCTCGTACAGAAGCTTAGACTTCACTTTCTCCATATGCGTATCCGACTTCACCATCTCCGCGTAGTAATCAGCTGGTCTGAGGAAAGGCAGCCCCATCTCTTGAAGCTTCCCGAAAGCTTGTCTTGTCCCTTCGAGGGCTTGAGTGTAGAAAGCCATCTCTCTAGCGAGGTCGTCGTTTACATCAACAGCTTGTCCCTGCTCGATCTCAACTGTGAGCTTGTGGGTCCAGTCAACATCTTCTGGCCAGCTAATGTCTTGAAGCTTATCAAGTAAACCATCTCTGTTGTATACAGCAGTCTTGGTCGGCTCAGTTAACTTCTCAGTGATTTCGTTTTCTGAATCGGAGTCTGATAAAGATTCTGCTTCAGAGTCAGATGCTGCACTGTCTTCATCAATCATGTTCATCTCATCATCTTCCACAAAATCATCTTCAAATGTCATCTGCTCCAAAATTTATTTAATAAAAACAATTATTACAGTAACAATCAGGTTCAGACAAAACATAACAACAATAATCAATCAAATCAAATATTCAGACACTTAATCATTACAAGGCTCGTCTTTGAAACTAGGGTTTCCATTGTCATCGAAACAAAGACTCGATAACTATTTTATGTTACATTGAATATCAATATCTAACGAAGAAAGATTGTAGCTTTACTAACCTTAGGCAAGTTCTATTACAAAAGAACGTTATTTTCGAGATACTAGGAAGATATACTCTTTGAATAACAGTCAAAGACAAGGAAAGTAACTTACAGTTAACGACGAGACACCACACGAAGAAGCTTGAAGAGAAGAGGTTTTAGAGATTTTTGAACGACGGCGCTAGGAAGAATAAGAAGAAGAAACAAAGGGTTTAACCTTTTTCTTCATATAATTAATTGAAAATACAGGACTATGTATATAATATTACTCTTTTAGGGAATTTTTGCAAAAAAGACCTCTAACTATTCAATATTCATTTAAAAGGCTAAATTTATTTTTTTGGTAACCAGAACGATCCTTTGATTTCATTTCAGTAAAATGTAAAACATGTTTTGAAATGGGAACAGAGTATATATGAGTGAGAAACAAAACTTTTGAGCCATACTCCAAACTCTAAACAAGTGACTGAACCAAACTCTGAATCTTGAGTTTTGCTTCTTCCATACCTTTCTTCTCAAGCTCTTCCACCAACATTTTGCAAGTGCTTTCTCTAGGAACCATTCCTTTCCGCATTGCCTCCTCAAAGAACAAGCACGCTTCCTCCACTTTCCCGCTCATACACAACCCTCTAATCAGAAGTATATACGTCGCCACATCGATACTAACATCGTTTCTCACCATGTGCTGCAACAAAGCTCCAAGCAGCTTCATCTTCTTCTTCTGGCAACACATCTTTAACAACGGAGCATAAGTCTCAACGTTTGGACTACAAAATCCCTCCTCCTCTTCCTCCTCCATCCTCTTAAGCAAACGCAGAGCCATCTCATCTCGCGAGTGATGAACCGCAGAAGAAATCATTGTGTTGTAAACCAAAACATCACGAGAAACTCCTTGTTTCGTCATGTCCTCAAACACCTCAGCTGCGTCCTTAAACCTACCAGTCTTGGATAAAATATGTATCAACGAGCTATAAAACTTCGCATCAGGAACACACCCATCTTCTTTCATCTTCTCATAAACTCCTAACGCTTCACCTACTTGTCTAGCTTTCCCCAAAGCATGCATCACAATAGTATAAGTCACCACATTAGGCTTACACCCTCTCTCCCGCATCTCCTCCAAGATCTCATCAACTCTCCTAAAATCACCTTCCTTACAATACCCCTCCACAAAGCTTGTGTAAGTAACAACATCAGGAACAAACTCAGCAACCTTCATCAAACCCATAGCATCATCAAACCTCCTAGCTTTACAAAACCCGTGAATCAGAATGTTGTATGTCCGAGAATCCGGCTTTATAGTATCCGAAAGCTTTAAGAAAACCTCATGAGCATGCTCTATACTATTCTCTTTCACAAGCGCATCCATCAAACAGTTCATAGCATTAGTATCTGTTCTCACATTATACCTCCTCTCCATCTCTAAAAACACATCAACAGCTTCATTATACTTCCCTGCTTTCGCTAACCTCCTCATAACCTTACTCATGGTATCAAGCGTCACAAGCTCTGATGACATCTCATCGAGTACTCTCCACATCGTATCGAAGCTTCTACACTTCCCCAACACGTCAACCATTGCGTTGTAGCTCAGAGGTGAATGGTTATAGTTAAAACCAGGTTGTGACTTAGCGGCCCAGATGAAAAAGGCGTAAGCTTGGTTCCAATTATTACTAAACCTTCTTAAAACTTGCAGAACAAGACTCTCTGAGACAACCACATCGCAACTACTTAACTCGTTGACGATATCTGTGTAAGAAGCGTCCTTTTTGTTGAGAAAGTCGCTGACTTTATCGATGTCTTCCGTTGGTTTCTTCGCGAGGTTTACCGGTGAGGCTTGGCTAAGCTTCTGGGTCTGGACCCAACCTGCCAGGGAAGGGATGACGAAGTCTTCATCGTCGGAGATAGGAGGTGAGGAAGAGGAAGACGGTTTGTTTGAGAGGAAGTCTTTGATCCAAGAAGGAAGCTCCGGAGACTCGGCGGTGAGAATCGGAGACTCGTCGGGATTAGAGAGAGTGTTGTTGGTTAAGAGAAACCGACGTTGACAGATTCTCCGAGGTATGGAAGACGAGACTCGGAGTCGGAGCTTCACGAGCATTTTTTTTTTAATCTAACGCCGTTTTGTCTCTGTTTTTTCCGATGGAAAGTTGACTGGGAACCTAAAGATTGCTGCTTTACGCCGGATTGGTTTCGGGTCGGGTCCTGGTCCAAGTTCGGACGGGTTTACGGTTCATTTTTAGTTTCCATTTCAGTTTTGGATGTTTTGGTTATTTACCTCACCTAAGCGTTCGGTTCGGTTCGATTCTAAAATGTAACCAAATTGAACCAATGTTCGAGAATGCGCTAATCCTTAGTCGGAGGGATCGGTTGGGCCTAGCGCCTAGAAAGAAAAACGGGGATTAAGTGGAGATTATACGAGGCGAAATTTTTAGACTATTTGATATGTTATAAGATATGTTAATCTTTAATTGTGTATAACATTAATAGATTTTCATGTTTAGAATTTTATAAAACATACAAATAGAATATATAAAGTTAATATGATATAATTTTCATGAAAATTATAATTTATTAAATTTTAGATTAAATAAATAGATAAAAATATTATTTAAAAAATAAAAAAAAAAGAAAAAAGAATAGATTAGGCAGTCATCTAGGTGATCTAGGCGGGTTAAAATCAGACGATCGATTTTCTACGGCGATTTGATATAAATCGGGGCGGAAGAAGGTCGCCTAGCGTCTAGGCGGCAGCTAGGTGACCGATTTTTAGAACAGACAATTGTACTAGATGAATGAAATTGGGCTTTGGGCTCAAGCCCAATAAAACGAAACTAAAAATAAAAGTCCACGTAGTTCGTCTTCTTCGTTTTGGATGTTTTGTTTTCTAAACCCTTCAGACTAAAGTCCAAGTAACCAGAAAATCAGAGGGACAAAAATCTATTATGGGACAAATGACCCAAAACTAATCTATAACAACCAAAAAAAATCTATCATAGACCAAAGGGTGTAAAATGACCATTTTACCATTAATGAGAGTTCAATGTGAACCATTAGATCATATAATGCGAGATGTAATCTGAGCCGTCGGATGATAAGAGAAATCTGGGTACAACTAGTATAACTCGTATAACTAAATATGTTGAAAAGTGATATAACTAGTATAACTGTTATATAAATGTTATAATTCATATACAATATGCAACTACTATAATTGAAACGACTAATAATCATGTTTTACATATAAAATAAACAAACATATATCCTAATTGGTATATGATGACAAAATTTCATCTATTTTATTTGAAGTAATCAACTTTTTATTAAATTATTATATTATACTCTTAATTTTACATTATATATATATATTATATTTAAGGTCTGTTAAGTTAATTAGCTATATTATTATGAAATTATTGGTACAACTTATAAAATTAAACATATAAACAATTGATATAACTTTTTATTATATATTAGACGAGTATTATTGGTACAACTGCTACAACTTGGACATTTCAAAAATTGACAAAACCAATTTGGTATTCCATATGAGAACACTATCAAATATCCAAAGTGGTATGTAGTCATAAATTTTTCTCCTAATATATTTGAAGTTTTGAAAAAAAATTGAAAGTTATTACACAACTCCATAAGTTTATATGATATACCTTATACTTTTAAGGTTTGTTAACTTCTTTGTCCACATATTTTTGGGAAAACATATATGAAATGCATTTTAACAAAATCAATGATTTCATTGTATTGGGCGAAGACATATATACACATAAAAATGTGGTACAACTGAGGTAAGTTTAAATTTCATGTGGTACAACTAGTTTTTTTTATTTCACTGCCAAAGTACAACTATGTACAAACCGGTACAACTCAAAAACTAGTACAACTATTTAAAAACGGGTACAACTTAAAAACTAGTACAACTATGTACAAACCGATACAACAAGTAAAACAAATCATTATCTAAATGAAACATTAAAAAAATAAACTGCTAAATATTTTTTTACGAATCCATGCGGGAAGATTAAACCATCATACTCATTAGTTTCACATCATCTTCTTTTCTAGCAATATTTATATGCTAAAAAAATCAAATTTCACCATATTAATTGTAAAGTTATACTAGTTATACACATTCTAACTGTAGTAGTTAGACATGTTACACTCAATCTATTTTACGGGACCTCTTAGGCAAGCTATTGTCCTTACCTTTTTACATTATATATCATTTGATGCATCACCTGCAATACAATATTTTGCTCAATCTCTTATCTTGTTTTCATGTTTATATCAAGAAAATATATCTTGGGAAAAGAAGCCTACCATCCAATGTTAAAACAACATATTTCAAAGGTTGGTACAATTAAACTAGTACTAATACTATTATTGTAGTTAAACTAGTTGTATTAGTCAGACTATTATTGTCGTAATCCAAACACCAAACATGCTTATATAACCTTTTGAACTCTTGATGGTTTTTGTGGCATCTTTTTGCTTACATTTTAACATATTTTGACAAATTCATGCATGGGAAGATTAGACCATCCTTTTCATTAGTTCTACATTTTCCTTGTCTATAACATCATTCACTAAAAACAAAAACCTTAATATAACCATATTAATTATAAAGTTGTACTAGTTATAGTTGTTCTAATTGTACTAGTTATACTCGTTGTAGTTGTACTAGTTATACTAATTTCAGTTGTACTATTTTTACCAGTAATACTTTGTGTTCTTCATTGTCAAAAATTTTGTATATTAAAAGTGAGATTCGATTTAATATGAGCGAAAATAGATTGAGAATGATGAAGAACTGGTTGATTTGGGATAAGAACGAAAATCTGTAAGGTTTGAAAATTTTTTAAAAAAAATTTTGATTCTGATTATGGAATGGAAAATTTTGGTCCAAAAATTTGTTAAAATGGAGAATTTAAAATCTGAATTCTTAAGTTTGTGAATCAGAAATGAAAATTGAATAATATGGAGGAGACTAAATGAATGATACTTAAGTTTTAGTTTGACTTTGATTTTTTAAAAGTGATGATGAAAAATGGAGATGAAGAACGTCAAAATAACGTTGGAGAAGAAGAAGAGATTTGGAAATTTAGGGATTTAGAATTGTTGAGTCGGGTTATTGGGTTTGGATAGATAGTGGTAGGATTGGTAAATAAATAGATCTTGCTGGATTTTAAGGACTTTTAGTGCATTTTTCTATTTAAAATTAATTCAAAAAAAAATTAAAATAGATAGTGGTCTATTTTAGATTTTTTGTCGGCCATTTGGTCTATATGAGCATTTGATCCAAATCGGACCAAAATCTATAATGAGACAATTGGGTAAAAAAAAATCTCTAACAACCAAAATTAATCTATCATGGACCAAGGGAGTGAAAATTACGTCTTTGCCATTAATGAAAGCTGAATCTCGGCCGTCCATTTTTTTCTAATCTCGGCCGTCCATTTTCTTCTTCCTTTCTCCTTCTCTCGCGGTTCTCTCTCGCCCAATTCCACCTGGGACCCAATAAAAATTAACTCCCCCCATCTTCATCTTCTTCATTACTTCAACCACCCACACGAAAATTCATTTCCATCACCAACCAAACTTATTTTCTTCAAGTTTTCATCCACAAACTTTTAGTTTTGTTTCTTAGGGTTCTTCTACAGCTTCAAACGCCTTGAAACAGCAAATGTGCCTCGCCCTCTCTTCCTAGCAAAGTGTATACTCTCTCCCTCTCCTTCCCTCTCACTCTTCTCTGCCTCTCTTCTTTTTTATTTGTTTTATGTTTCATTTTAGTCCCATAATATGTATGTTACCGTTATGAATTAGGTTCCAAGGTTAATATAACGTTGTTATAGTATGAATCATGATATTGTAAATTAAATCGTTTTTGACATTGGTATAACTAGTACAACTTTTAAGTCAAATTCATTAGGAAACAGTTACACTGGTAGAACTGACGTTGAGTAACACCAGTACAACTGACGTTGAGTAACACCAGTACAACTGACACGACTAATATTAGTAAACCTGGTACAACTTTTAAAAGTAACACTAGTACAACTGAGGGAACTAGTATTAGTGATATTGGTTATACGAAACGTAATACTAGTAAACCTGGTACAACTATGAGTAACAGTGAATAAGATTATGGGTAAAACTTGTATAACTCTTAATAGTCATTTGACAAGTCAACTTATTTTACCTAGTATAACTAGTATAACTTATAGTGACTTACATTAAATCAGTCTAACTGGTAATATTAGTATAAACCATATTTTAGTGACAGTAGAACTAGTATAACTGATATAACTTGTAAGTTGTAATGTTGGTTTTAACTCTTTTCAGGAACTATGGATGGTAGTGGAGCTGTGGTGATACATTTTGATCATGGTGAAGACCAAAATATTTCTACATTAGTGATGAAAGGAAAATATGAGGAGATAACTTATTCTCACTTGGTTGATAGAATAAGCAAGAAAATGAATATCGATGTAGCTGCGACGAAGATTCAACTGAGTTACTATCCCTTGGTCGTGAATAATAAGAGGCGTAGTTATATTTTGGAGGATGAAGATGTTTTAGGATATTTAATGGAGGTGGATAGGAAAAACCGGCGCAGTGTCTTGCATGTGGAGATTTCGAAAATCATCTCAGAAAATCAGAGTAACGAGCAGTTTTCTATGAACGAGGAAATTCAGAGTGATGCCAGAGCTAATGATGGTATGGTTGGAATTGAGGAGTTGGAAATTATTCCTCAAAACCAATCAGATGGATATAATCATGAGGAGTTGGCAATTATTTCTCCAAGACAATCAGATAGGTATGAGCATGAGGAATGCAATGAAGAGGGTGATGAAATGGATGATATGGAGGATTTACCGGCTGTCACACCATCTGTAGAAACAATTGTCAATGCTGAGTGGGATGATGGTATTGATATGAGTTTGTATCAAGAATTTACGAGTAAGGAAGAGTTGAGGAATTTAATAGATGCAGGAGTGCATTCGAATTGTTTTGAGGTTAATATAATCAAGTCGAATCGTATCGTTTACGTATTGAAATGTCGTGGGGTTGGATGCAGTTGGTATTTACGAGCTGCAAGGTTGAAAAATTCGGCTTTTTTCAGTATAAGAACGTATAGAAAGATGCATACGTGTACTCGGGGAGAGGGAAGTGTAACCAAAAGGGGGAAAAGAGGAACACCAAGCTTGGTCGCATCAGTGGTGCACGAAGATTATCCAGGCCAATACAAGACTCCAGATCCAAAGTCTCTCATACAGTTGGTGAAGAACAAACTAGGTGTCACGGTTTCATATTCTACAGCTTTGAGAGGAAAACACAAAGCTGTCAGTGATTTACGTGGTAACCCTCAGGAGAGTTTTGCTAGACTTCCATCTTACTTATACATGTTAGAAAGGATGAATCCTGGTACCATCACAAGATTAGTAGTGGATGAGAAGAAGCATTTTAAATATATGTTCTTTGCGCTCAAAGCTTGCATCGAAGGGTTTCAAGCAATGAGGAAAGTGATAATAATGGATGGAACTCACCTGAAGGGTGTGTATGGAGGAGTGCTTCTCATTGCTACTGCTCAGGATCCAGATCATCATCATTATCCTCTTGCTTTTGCGGTAGTAGATGGTGAGAAAAATGCGAGCTGGGAGTGGTTTTTGACTATACTGAAAACTTTGATACCAGATGATCCTCAGCTTGTTTTTTGTACTGATAGAAACCAATGCATCATCAAGAAGGTACAAGAGGTGTACCCAATGGCGATCCATGGATATTGCATTTTTCACTTGTCTAATAATGTTGCCGGAGCATGCAGCAGAGTTAACAAGAAAGGGGTTGCCAAAAAGTTTAGAAAAATTGCTGGTGTGTACACAGAGGTCGAGTTCAGAAAAAAGTACAATGATTTCAGGAGAATGTTGCCTCAAGCCGCTGAGTATCTAGATGAGAGTGTTCACGAGACCAAATGGGCAAGATGTCAATTTCCGGGGGAAAGGTACAACATAGATACAACCAACACTGCTGAATCTATCAATGGTGTTTTAGAGGAACCAAGGAAATATGCGTTGTTGCCAATGCTTGATGTGATCATTGGGAAGATGATAGAATGGTTTAACAAATATCGTCATTTATCTTTACGTGTACCAGAGAGGCAGATACTAGTCCCGTACGTGCATGGGATATTGCATCACAGTTTTCCGAAGGCAAAAAAGCTCACGGTGGTAGAGCTAAACAGATATGAACGTCAGTACACTGTGATTGGCAAGAACGGTCAAGGTTATTTTGTTGACTTATGCAACGGAACATGCCAGTGCAGGTGTTTTGATATTGATCGGTATCCTTGTGTGCATGCACAGGCTGCGATCATCGCGCGTGGAGAAATGTCTGAACAATATTGTTCTAAGTATTATTATATGGAGCAGTGGACTTTGGCATATTACAAGACAATATATCCAGTGCCTCATCATTCATCATGGGAAAGTTATGAAATTCCAGAGGAAATCCAATCTCAGGTTGTCTACCCTCCGGATGTGGAAAGAAAAAAAGGAAGACTACAAGAAACTAGATTTCCATCAGCTGGGGAATATCGAAGGAAGAAAAAGAAGAAGTATCCACCATTGGTGTGTGAGAATGATGGAATTGACAGCGATGAAAGTGGAAGCGATGGAAGTAGCAGCGATGAAAGTGGTCATGATGGAAATAGACACAATGGAAGTGGTCATGATGAATATGGACATGATGGAAGTGAGAACAATGAATGAGCTTGTGAGAACAATGAATGAGGTTTGATTATGTTTTTATGTATGTGTTATGGATGTTTTTATAAGTCGTGCATGTTAAAGTGTTTGCTACTCTTTGTAATGGTTGAATTCTGAATGTGTTGCTTCTGTCAGGTACTACTTGTATAACTGGTAATACTCCTTGCATTAGACAAAGTCATGACTATTTTGATGTATATGGTATAACTAGTATATCTGGTATAAATACGACATGTCATACTGGTATAACTAGCACAACTATTCTTTATATACCAGACTAGGAATATTCAGGTACGAAAATTCAAATATTCATTTCTGTTATCCAACTTAAAAATACATGCAAATGCTCAAATTTTTAAGTATTTAGATAGGTTCCATATGATTGGTAAGGTTTTTTTTCAATTCCAAACCTTATCTCCATAAGTTTTCATGATCTACATGATACTTTTAAGGTTTGTTAATTTGTTTGTCCCCATAATTTTTGGAAACCATACATGAAAAGTATTTTAACAACTGCGATGACTTCATTGTGTCTGGGCAAAGATAGTAGTCACATAAAGGATTGGTACAACTAAGATAAATGCACAATTTAGGTGGTACAACTAGTTTGATCGATTTAACTGCCAAAGTACAACTATGTACAAACATGTACATCTGGAATACTGGTACAACTACAACACTAGAATATCTACAAAACTAGTACAACTAGGCAACCGGTACAAATATGTTGTATCATGTTTTAAATGTTTTGGTGGAACATTATTCTCAAGTAGTTGTACTAGTTGTACCATTCTTCTGTATTTTGTGTGGTTTCAACGTGTTGTATTGCTAATACCTGAATATTCACATGTGCTTTTAAACTCAATACCATTTTTTTTTACAATCCAAATGAAACATAGGTTTTAACATCCAAAACCAACATAAATTTTAACATCCAAAATAAGCATAGGTTTTAACATCCAAAAGAAGGAAAAGAAGCATAGGTTTTAACATCCAAAAGGAACATCATAAGTTTTCAAAAGCTATTCCAAATAGCTCACTTTGGGGGATACTTTTCATAAGGAGACCTGAGTGAACGAGACGGTTTATGAGACCTCTTTGGCCTCTTATCCTCATCTCCAACCATCTCATCATCTACTACCGCTTCCTTCTCCTCCTCGCCAACATTATCCTCCTCACCAACATTATCTTCAGCAGGTAACTCAACAGCATCAGTCTTCTCAGCAACATTTTTTTCGAATTTTTCTGCAGCTTTTGTCATAACCTCATCATCATCTACAAGTTAAAACATAAAAATTAGACAACATAAAATTTCAAGTTTAGTCTAGCTATTTTCCAACCTTACCTTCCAGCATCGTCTGAAGTTGTTCCAAAGCCTCTTTCTCAGCATCATTCTCACCAATTTTCTCAACCTCTT
The DNA here is from genome assembly GCA_932364175.1 of Eruca vesicaria subsp. sativa. NCBI lineage: Eukaryota > Viridiplantae > Streptophyta > Magnoliopsida > Brassicales > Brassicaceae > Eruca > Eruca vesicaria. Next base: position 182,497 of record CAKOAT010459598.1, on the reverse strand, counting down.
CCTCACTTTCTTTCTCATCATCCTTCTCAGAATTTTCCTTGGCCTCATTCTCAACAATAGCTGCCTTCTCACTATTCTTCTCAGCATCATTGTCACCGATTTTCTCAACCTCTTCCTCACTTTCTTTCTCATCATCCTTCTCAGAATTTTCCTTGGCCTTCTCACTATTCTTCTCAGCATCCTTCTCACCATTTTTCTCTACCTCTTCCCCACCTTCAACCTCAACAATATCTGTCTTCTCAGCATGTTCTTCGTCCTCTTTCTCACTTCGTTCCTCGTCATCCTTCTCAGCATGTTCTTCATTCTCAATATCTACGATAAACAAAAATTTCAAAACCAATCCAAAACAAGTAACAATTTCAAATCAAATTACCTTTTCCTGAGCCTCTTGAAGCCTCGCCAGTGTAAAAACCACCAGACTGAAATGACCAATTTCCTCGTTCTTCCAACTCCTTTACTCTTGTAGATAGAAGACGGATTGTTTCATCCCTTGAAGCAAATCCATCTTCCATTATCTTGGTCAACTTCAACTCTAATTCTTTAAGACTCGGATTCAGAGTCTCGGTTTCCTCGAACTCACTTGCTTGCTGCTGTCCCTCAAAGATCTCATGAGGCTCGGATTCTTGTTGTGTGGTGGTAGGTCGGGTTCTCACATCCATCTCGTATAGATCCTCCCAAAATATTTTTGCCCCAAGATTTATGAGGATCTTGTTCCAAGTGTCGACAGCTAGGTCTGGCTTATCATCATCATGTTGTAGCTCAATGTCTTCCCATGACCCTTCATCCATGATATCATACAAAAGGTCTGGTTCACGATCCTCTGGTGTCAAAACACTAGAAATCTCCTGAAATATAAACAAACACAAATCAGACTTTAAGTTAACTATGTAAACTTGAAGAAAATAACAGAAACAACACATAAAATCTTATACCTTCGTCTGTCCAAGAGCCTTATAAATCTCATCCAATGCAAAACCTGTTGTCCCAGTCCTCTTGTACCTCCATTTGCACATTCTTGGGCACTGTCCGTGACTGTTTGGAACGGGGACTCTAAATCTATCCCTAAGGACAGGGATACATTCAAACGCCAAAATCTGCACGTCATTTCAAACACTCGTATTAGTTATATATTATAACATATATGCTTCTGAAAAAATCAAATAATTTACCTCCAAAGGATTGATAAACCCAGGAAATACCCACGCTGGTTCATCTGGGATCCCATCACTGAAATGATCCTTCAAGTGAAAAATCGATTTCATGCAATCATCAAACGTGAAACGGCCCCATGGAAACTCGGTGCAAAAATCAAGGTCTTCAACTACTTGGAGAAAGAAATCCTCAATGGGGTGTCCATATTTTCTCCTTCCTCTTATAACTGTGGCCAAAAAGTAAAGAACCGCCATCTTCAAACGCTCTTTACTATGATCAAACTCCATCGCCATAAGCTTCTTTTCCACTTGCTTGACTGTCACTCTAAGCTTCCCGTCTCCTTCACTCTTCTTCTTCTTCTTCTTATCATTTTTCTTCTCCCTCGGCTTAAAATGCCGTTCAGCAAACTTCATAGACCCTACCCTCCGATAATTTTCAGGGTACATGTGGCAGTATAAACCAGATAGGAGGGCATGCTCCCTGATGGAGTATCGAATTGGAACCCCATTTACCCCAAACCAAGCCTGTTGACCCTTTTCCGTAGTCATTGTGCGGAGAAGCAACATCCACATTCCCATCACTTTTCTTGTTTTGGTACAATCCATGTGGAATAAATGCTTGAACTGAGGGTGATTCTTGAACCAATCTTTCTCTGTCTGGTCAAAATCTTCAAGCAAGTCCACAAAAAAGCGTTGGTGGCACCTTGAGGAGAGCTTGCACACCTTTCCATAATCACTCGGCTTAAAGAAGAAACTAGCGGGTCTCATTGGTTCTTCGGCAATGTTCTCCTCCCCAACTTGAAAGCAAAATATTAAATTACGTAAATAACTAAGTCTGACAACAAAATATCACTTAGTTGTACCAGTTAGACTAGTTACACTTACTGAGTTGTACCAATTAGACTAGTTATACTATAAAAACTTAATGAATTGTCCTAGTCCTAGTTACACTAATAATAATTCTCTAGTTAAATCAGTTTTATTAATTAAACTAATAATACTGTTACACTAATAATAATTCTTTAGTTAAATCAGTTTTATTGATTAAACTAATAATATTGTTACTATTTGTACTAGTCAGACTACATATAAGTCACTTAGTTGTACCAGTTACACTAGTTACACTTACTGAGTTGTACCAATTAGACTAGTTATACTATACTTGAACCAAATGAGTTGTACTAGTAACACTTATAATACTTCTCTAGTTAAACCAGTTTTACTAATTAAACTTTTAATATTGTTACTATTTGTACCAATCAGACTACATATAAATCACTTAATTGTACCAATTATACTACTTAAACCATATGAATTGTACTAATAATATTTATATTATACTAGTTATACTACTAATTCAGATTGATTTGTTTACCATTCTTTCATTGTCATTGTCAATCGCAGGCTGAGGTGTGGATGCATCTCTGTAGTTAGACCCTATCTCCTCATCATTCTCATCTACACGATGTGAAGGACTTCTTGTAGAAGAACCTGAAATTGAAAATGAGGTTACTGGTGGTTGCAGTGGAGTTTCAACCTCACTTGGTGGCTGAGAAGGCAAATCCGTTCCGCGTTCATGGTCCGGTGGAGATGTGGTTTCTATCTCGCGGTTCCGACCCCGTTTGGTTGGGTTCGACGAGGATGCATCGTCATAACCTCCTCCTGGCTTCCTCTTTTTCACTGCGGCTTCATTCTTCTTTCTCGCGGTTTCACTCTTCTTCTTCTTCTTCGCCGCATCTTTCTTCTCCGCCTCTCCTTCGTTTTGTTTCTTTTCGCGAAGTCGCGTTTTTGGTGCCATGGATTTCGAATCAGATTCGAAATTAGACTTGTGTGATACAAAAGTGGAGTTGGAGAGATGATTGATTTCGAGTTTGATGATGAATTTCGAGTTCAAGAGCGATGAAGACAAATGGGAGATTGTTTTGTTTTTGGTGTCGACAGAAATCAATTGGGGATTTAGGGTTATTAGAAGTCGGGTCGGGTCGGGTTAGTGGTAAGTGATCCGATTAATGGGTGGGTCGGTAAATATATGGAACCTTTAAGATTTTGTGGTCTTTTCCCCAATTTTCGATTTATTTTTAATTCTTTTTCAAAATAAAAAAAGACATGGGTCTATTATAGATTTTTGAACTGCCGTTTGGTCCATTCTAGCATTTGATCCGATGTGTAGTCTCCTCTCCAAGTTCCGACCCTTCCTTCCTCACTCTCCGTCATCTCTCCAGCAACGGCGGAGGAGTCTCGCGTTTAGCAGCGCTCTTCCTACAACAAAGACGACGAAAGCAATAGACGCAGCGTTGATGAAGGAGAAATGGTTGGAGTCTCTCACTCTCCCCTCACCACCTCGGATTAATAGCGACTCGAGCTGTGTGATTGGGGTAGACCCAGACATGTCCGGTGCTTTAGCTCTCTTGAGAATTAACCACGTCTTGGGTTCTTCTGAAGCTCAGGTGCGTGGATAAACCCTAGATTAGGGTTTCTCCCTCTGAAAGAACCCTTGAAAATTGATTTGTGTGTTTGGATTTAAATTAGGTATTTGATACTCCTCACCTACCGGTTTTAGTAGGGACAAGAGTGCGGAAACGTTTTGATGCAAAGTCAATAGTTGAGTTGATTCGAAGTTTAGACATACCCTCTGGTAAGAAGATGATGATGATGTTTCTTTCACATTGTTGTCTCTTTGTTCCGTTGGAAGCAATTTGTGTGTTTTTGAACAATGCAGGAAGTACTGCGTTTTTAGAGCAATCAACTCCCTTTCCAAAAGACGGCAAACAGGTCAATAAATAACACTTCCTTCTTTGATTATGATATATTTTTTTTTTTCTCAATTACATGATTGTGGTTTGTGTGTGTTAGGGTTGGTATAGTGGAGGTTTTGGATATGGATTTTGGATTGGAACACTTGTCGCGTCAGGATTCTCGGTTGTTCCCGTTCCTTCAGCCTTATGGAAGAGGCATTTTCAACTTGCTGGTGGAAACTCCACAAAGGTGTGATTGAGAAAGTCTTATGATGTATTTAAAAATCAAAAATCTCAATTGAAAACAGAGTTTTTGATTATTATTTTTGGGTGGGGTGGTTACAGGATGATAGTAGACGAGTTGCATCGGAGTTGTTTCCTTTGCTTAGTTCGCAACTCAAGAGGAAAAAGGATCATGGTCGAGCTGAAGCATTGCTCATTGCGGCATATGGTGAAGCTCTTAAACCCACCACGCTTCAAGAATTCGCCTCCTCTGACTCTGAGGTTTACTGTTTAGAAAACTAGTCATTGCAATGTTTTCTTCACTATCAACTCTCATTAGTTTCTTATCAAACAGTTCTGATTTTTAGTCGATCCTTAACATTGTTAACTTGTTAGTTTTTGTATCTAGTTTTGATTCGGAATCAGTCTTTTTTAAGGACTGAAGTTTATATCTTAGTCTCTATGTTAACTTTAGACAGGTGAAATGTGAATGCTCCTCTTCATCTTTTTACTGATGTTTCTGTAATCACCACAAGTCATTGCAAGAACACTGAAACTGGTTATTGTCCTTTAGAACGGAGCATACTCTCAGTTTCTATTCAGATTGCTGTGTCTTTGTTTGAGCTAATGAGACCAAAGGCCATTGCAAGTTTCTCGCTGTCTCAGGCTCTCAGCTAAGCCTAAATCTCTTCTCTTGATCATCTACATCCATCAGAAGGCCTACTAAGGTCACCTACTTGGCCTAAAGTCACTAGCTCTTCGGCTAGTCCGATGTATATTAGAGCAAAGAAAAGTTATCAACGTCTTACAAAAAACAAATTTGTTATTTGACATTTCAGTATTGTATATTGAAAGCAAATGCCAGTATTAGTATTCACAATTGACTGAAATTATATAATATATTTCTTTTTAATAATGAAAACTTTTTTATCTGGACATATTAACGAAGACAAACAAAAAAAACAAAGCATTGCTCCAAAATTCAATCTGAAAGGCAAAAAACAAAAAAGATGAGTGGGCGAGGGGTAAAAAGGTAAATTTAGGGACCACGACCGGAGACAAAGCAGAAACAGCCAGGTCTTTGATCTTCCGGGATCATTCCGCCGCCTTTGGAGGTGTCGACTCCTTCAAGCATCTTCACGACTTCCTCCATCTCCGGTCGCTTCTCAGGATTAGCATCCCAACATTTTTTCATGATGCTTGACAATGATGTCGGACAACATCTCGGTATGTCCGGTCTCAGATTCTGTTTCAAAACCAAATCCTTTTAGACTAAACCGAAACCAAAACCAATTGAATTTTATAATTATAAAATCTACAAAAATAAATACTTTTACACACACACTAAACCGAACAAATAAACCAGAATTTATCATATATTAAAACATGTTTATTGGTATAATTAAATATGTTAACATTATTTCTTTACTAAAAACCGACTCGAGTCCAACTCTAATACCAAACCAACATGATAAAACCAATAAAACGCGATATAAACTGAAGAAATCAAACCATAACCGGTTTAATCACACCTACTAGTATGGATTTGTATGAAGTTTCACTAACCTGACGAACAACAGCAGAAGAAACATCAGCAAAGCTGAGATCAGGATATGGCATGTCACAACAATATATCTCCCACAAGCATATCCCAAAGCTGTATACATCGCATCTTCTGTTGTATGGCTTACCATCAAGAACCTTAATATAGAAGCATAAAATCAGATTTTGAAAACCATAAGAAGAATCAATCTTTAGTGTAAGATGTTATGTTAATTCTGTTCTATACCTCTGGAGCCATGTATCCAAGAGTACCAGTTTCACCAGTCATGTCCTTTGGATTCTGTGCTTCAACTCTAGCCACTCCAAAATCAGCTATCTTTAGATTCCTCTGATAATCCAAAAGCATGTTCTCTGTTTTCACATCTCGATGAACAATTCTCTCTGAGTGCAAATAACTTAGCCTGTCAAAAGAACATTCTTTGTGTCAAATTCATGAAGAATGAAACAAAACAGAATAAAAGAGTTCTGTTTTTTTTTTAAGTAGATTACCCTCTGGAGAGATCAAGAGCGAGCTGAACAACAACTTTAAAAGCGAGTTTCCTTCTCCTGTTACGGAACAAGAACTGCTTAAGAGTTCCACCAGGAAGATACTCCACAACCACACAACAAGCTCTCTGAGGCAACGAGTTCTCGTTCTCAGCTGATAATGGTATCTTCAGATTCGTTGTTCCCATTGATGCTCCAACAAACTGTTTATTCACTCCAAAACATTCATACACAGAGAGAAGAGTGATCATTGATGATAACACCATAAAGAGGTTACCATTTACCTTTGTGACATTAGGATGGTTAAGTTTATGCCAAACCGCAACTTCTTGTCTAAACGAAGCACGTAGAGCTGATGTCTCAGCAGCTGTCGCGTAACCATCTTCTCCCCAATCAAGCACTTTCACTGCCATTTCTCAAAACACTAAACAGTTAACACAGAAGCATATAATATATTCACAATCTCTAAACATATAGTTAATTGAGTTTTTTTTTGTTGTTGTTGGGACCTGCAACGTCTTGACCATCATAGATGCCTTTGTAGACAATACCATAAGCACCACGAGCAATGACATTCCTCATCTCCAACTTAACCAATTCAATCTCCCACTCTTCCTTAGGCTTTGGATTCTTCTCGATGTTTCTTGACCAAACCCTACTCAGATGTTTCTCCAGCTGAATGTCCAGATGCTTCAAATCGATCTTGTCAGCTCGGAAAATCATGTCTTTCTTGCTGTTGTTCCCAACAGCTACTCTGCTTCTGAGGTTGTTTTCCGGTGTAGCTTTTGTCTCATTTGTTGGTTCCATTTTTTTTTTCGTTTTCTTTCTTCTAAAGTAATCTCAGACACACAGAGAAAAAGAGACACAACACAACTCAAAGAACCCTAAACAACAATCACCAAACAAGATTCTGACATAAGCTTTCTAAAACTAATCAAAATTTTCATCATTATCAAATTGTTTTTTTAGAGAATTTAGCAAATATGTTAAACAATAATCCTGTCCGAAAACTTAAATTTATTTTTGTAAGAAAAAATGTTTAAACTATTACACCAACCCCAAGTTGCACACGTTCTTCTGACATCCAGATTCTAATATGACATGAACATTTTTTTTAAACAATTTTTTCACAAATAACAAAATTCCACAAACAGAAATTCTCTTCAATAATAGCGTTGAAAATCAAATAAAAAAGAAATCAACGAAGACAATTAGAAAAAAGTAAACCCTAAGAAACCGACTCGTCCACCACTATATTACCATTGACCAAGATTATTATTATTAAAAAAAAAAATCTGAATTTTCTACAATATCAAAAACCCAGAAAACGTCACTAAAATTCAGAGATCAGACGTAATCAAACATCCACTAGACCATGCAAAGAAAAAAAACATCGACAAGATCGCTAGGAAAAGAGATTCTTTCTTCCTCCAAGAAAACAACCCCAGAGAGATGGAAAAAAAAAACAGAGGATCGTTTTGAAGGAAAAGAGATCTGAGAAAGGAGAAAGAGAAAGAAGAATCTAAGAAACGATGAAGGAGAGGCGGAGCGTGAAAGACGGAAAGAAAGAATGGCTTTTGATTTGATGTCAAAGCTGGTTTTAAGGAGACGTATTTGCTATTTGTTTCTACTCAGAGAAAAATCTTTGGCCCCATAAGGCCAAAAATATTCACCTTTACTCGGGAAAAGAAAATATTCAAAGACATTTACATGTACGTAGACCACTTTTGTGTAAATATATTTATTTGTTTTAAATAATTTGAAATTGTCTTAGACCACCCGCAACAAGGGGTCCTTAGGGAAAATCTTTAAAAAAAATATTAATTTTATATGGGTCCTATGAACAGTTAAGGATTTTAAGAATAAAATCCTTATGTAAGGATTGATTCGGATGAATCCTTACACTATTCATGGGCTCCACTGTCCACGTGTCGGTCCACGATTGGTCAGGTTTTTTTATTTTAAAAAAATAATCTGAAATATCCTTATATAATCTAAAATACCCCTTTTTATTTTTTCCTAAGGATTACTTGTTGCGGATGCTCTTAGCCTTACTTTATTGATTTGTTTAGTCCAGAGTATAATTAATCCGGTCTTTTTGTCGGAGTTCTTGACTCATGATTTAATTTTATATTTATATTTTTCGATTAAAATTACTTTTATACTTTTATTTAAAAACAGTTTTTAACTTTTTTTAATTAGAATTTTAATAAAATTTAAATATCGTTTTTTATCCGAAATTAAAAACTTCATGAAGAGATTCTGGATAATTAATGGAAGGTATTATGTATTAACATAAATGATAAGAGATTTGCTTTCTTTTTGTAGCTTTTTCTTTTAATATTCTTTGTAAGAATTCTAAATGTTCAGTCTGATAAATCTAACAAACCAATCGTTTGTATTTGATTTGACTATACCAAATAAAATTGTAGGCGTGCTTTAAACCCGTAGTATATATACCGCCACCAAAAACCAAAAATGATTATTTAATTATTTACAGTTGATGTGTTCTTATAAATCAATAGAAAAAGTCTACAATTAAAAATTAATAGTCAATTAAATACAATATTAATAATCAAATTTTTGTCAACTATTAATAATCAATTAAAATTTTGATTTTTGATCGAACTCTAATTTGCATCGTTGGAAGAAAAACAATTATACATGAGAAAAAAGAAACATAATACATGTTAGAGTTAGCTAGCTAGATTAGAAATTTAGAGACATGTTATTAGACTTTTTTTTCAACTGTTATTAGACCATGTGTATTGCATGTCCGTTAAGTTGGATCTCTTCGCGTATGTTCTATTAGTTTTTAATTAAAAATGTTAAGGGACGTGCTAGGGATTTAAAGAATGTCCTTTTGTTATTTAAGGGACATTTCTTAACATCTTATATATTAAAACAGAAGTCATGACTTGAATTCATGTGTGATTTTTTTAAAAATGGACTATTACTAGAAAATTATGTTGCATTTATTCTCTAATAATCTTATCACTATTATATCTTATGAAAAATCATATCTATAATAAACAAAGATACACTTAACAATTTGGTTTTGGTAAATTACCCACCTTCCAACTTAGTCACGCAAAATATGTCAATAGATATAAGTTTAGGAATCTTCTATTATTTATAAGTAAATATGTCAATAATAGTTAAATGCATCCACAATATATTAACAAAAATCACAGATTATTAATATGAAATATTTATATACCCTAACAAAATTTACACGCTATATATATTAGATAAATTTATTCCGATGTAAATTTTTAAAATTATATTGTTTTTAAATTTTTTTTTGTAAAAATTCTTTTTTTAATAAAATACTTTATAATATTAATTTATAAAGTTATAAGTTTAGTTTTTAGCAACAAATTCTTCGAAGTTTATATTATCTTTGCAAATTAAAGTATACTAATATTTAATCAAGTTCTATTTATATTACTTTATCTAAAATGAAATACTACTCTAACAAACAATAAAATATAGAAGAAGAAACAAACACATGTTTGAAAAACATGTATAATATAGAAAATTTGAAACAATTTATTTGATTAAAACACTTATTATATAATATTATTATGTTTGAAAAACATTTACTATACATATCGTAAATATGTGATTACTATAATATATATATCACTTTACAAGTGAAAACAAAATGTTTATATAACTAACTATAAACGAAAACAAACACCCGCGCGGTTAGGCGGATCAAAATCTAATTTTTATTTTAAAACTAAGGGACCATACGCTAAAAGATCCGACTTGAAGAATCTGCAATAAACATGATTAGGCTATCAGCTAGTTAGACAAAGATAATATGTACCGATGTACTTTCCCCGTACCGAACCGAATGTTTTGAGGATTCTTAAATTCAGAAGAACAGAACACACGTGTTACAAAAGTAAATTCCGTGTTACCGTACTAATATTTCTGTGACCAAACGAGAACTATTTTTCCTGTAATCATTTATTTGTTTAAGATGCATTCTTTCTGTTTTTTTTTTTGTGTGGACGATGCATTCTTTCTGATTAAATACCTATATATCCCCTATATATTAGTTAATGATCATTTAAAAAGTTGTAACGTTAAATTTGTAATAATTAAATAAAAATTCATCATATGTGGTAGTTATCTATATCTTTTAAATTATATTTAAAAAAAATTCTAAAGCACCTTATATAAATCATAGTTTTAAAATAGGTACGTTAATCTTATATAAAAGATATCAAACTAAATAACATATCAACTAAATCTCATATATATTATTTCCTTAAATAAAACATACAGAATTAATTAATGTGATGAAGATATATATGACTATTAATGATTTTAAATAATAAAAATTTGTTAACAATTTGTATACTTTATATAATTTATGTATAATTTTTTATTATTATAACAAATTACACAACTACACTATTCATATAATAAAAACTTAGATTTTTTATATTTTATATATGTAATTTGAAATTTTCACAACGAGTAGATTACTAAAACTGTTTAAAATCCCACATAAACTTTAGTGATCAAGATCTATTTTTTTCTATAATAAATTACAATGATAAAAAAATTAAATGACTAAATAATTTTATTTTAATAGGTGTTTATGTTAATATATATATATATATATATATATATATATCTCATATCGTATGAATAATAATTTTATTTTAAACACAATTATAATTTAAAATTTAACATTATTTTTTAAGAAAATTATGTTTTATTTAAAAATATAATTTTCTGATATTAGTAGAAAAATAAATAAATATATTAAATTAGTTTGAAACTATATATATTCTAAATTTAAATATTATACCAACTGCTTCTTAAGAAATCATTAGAGAACTTGCTAATGTACTACCAATTAAGCCATATGACACTCGAACACTGAAAAAAGAAAAAAATATATAAACCGGACCCATTAAATTCTAAGTTTTGATCTATAGTTCTAATTACTATTGTTTCTGATCCTACGTATAGATAATTATATAAAAATTTCAAAATTCCAAATACATAAAAAACAATCATATATAAATTTTAGATTTGTCAATACTAAATTTTATATTTTAGTTACATACATTAACTATGCATAAGACACATGTTTTATCCTAGTATACCTATGTTTGTGAATCCACGTTTTTTAACTAGACATTTATACTGAAATAAAAAGCTCAATAATCAGTTACCCAATTACGAAGGTAAAATAATACAAAGCAGGTTTCATACGTGTCTTATAAGTTGATACAAAAAACAGGTTTCATACAAAAAACAGGTTGCACACTGTTATTAGGATAAGGTTCGCGCTTTGCGCAGAGTGAATTTAAAAAAAAATAAAATATAAACATTTAATTAAGAGAAAAAATTGATATGTTGATCGATCTGTAAACTAAATAGAATTTAAGATTGTTTGTATAATCATTTATAAATAGTGGAAGAATAAATTGTAAGTTTCGTGGATCTTACTTTATATATTATTCATTCGAGCATTTGTTGTATATGGTGAAATGATATAAATAAAATTATATTTCATTTTCTTTTCCTAACTTTTTATATAAGATCTGTGTAGGATAAACATTTTATCTACAAACTATATATATACTATTATTTATTTTATATTTTCTACATAATATGAAATAATAAATAAGAAATATATAGATTGAATAACTGAGAACTCAATCACTATTACGTATATAAATAATTTGGTGCGTGTAATTAAATCAAACGATCACTCTTATGTATTAACAATTATTGTATGGTAAATAAATCGGAACCATCAATTTTATCAATCGTATATTAGATACAATTAAATTGAAATGACACTAACAATATCTATAATATATTTTTAATATGGAGGTTTAGTAAATGAAATTTCTCATTATAAGGTTTTATGATTATCAATATATTTTTATAAAAAAAGGTTTGAACCGCTAAAAATTGAATGCAAATTTTAATATTAAAATATTAAATTCTCAAAATATAAGTATGTATATTTATATGGTATGTATTAATATAAACATATTAAATAAGACTTTTTCCTCGTGTATTTTATAATTATTTGTATCTTATTATAATAAAATTTTAAACTATTGATCACAAAAAAATTATTTGAGACGTTTAATAGTTTAGTAATTTATACTCGCTTTAAAATTTTCAAAATAGAATATATACAAAAATATAAATATTGTAGTTGTGTAATTGATATTAATAACTAATATTTAAACAAAAATGGTATAAGTACAAATTGTTAGCAAATATTTACTACTGAAACTATTAATTGTTATATATATTGTAATCACATTAGGTAATTCCATAGCTTTTGAGATTGATAAGATATGCAACCAACATCTTTATACTAAATATATGTTTAAACTATGGTATATATAAAGTGTTTTAGAATTGTGTTAAAATAAAGAGATATGCCACGTAAGATTGAAGTTATTTTTAGTTAATACAGTTACAATTTTTAATTGATTCTCAATTAATATGTAGGGTATGTTATAATCTAAATCTCTAGAATATTATACGTATGGTAATTATATATGATATAACATCTACTCTATTAAAATAGAGTTATTATTTTATCTATTAATATAAGTTGTCATTTAAATTTGGACCCTTTCTAGAGTGTTACAAATAATACAAGTCATATAGTTTATTGAACCGTATTACTTAAAGGGAGAATTTCAATTATACCACTTTGGTGGTACCACTTTTCATGTTTACCATCAACAAAGGAACATTTTCAAAAATACACATTTTATTAAAGGATAAAAGACTCTTATATCCTTGTTCTTTACATATATACATAAAATAAATATTAAATAAAATATTAATCCTAAACCCTAAAACATCAATTCTAAATTCTAAATCCTAAAAAGTAAACCCTAAATCCTAAAAATCAACCCTAAACCCTAAAATATCAATTCTAAACCTTAAATCCTAAACTCTAAACCCTAAAAAGTAAACCCTAAACCCTAAAAAATCAACACTAAACCCTAAACTATCATTCCTAAACCCAAAACCCTAAACCCTAAATTCTAATAGTATTTTGAGTATTAAAATTTTAATGGTAAAGTTGGTTAGTGTAAAGTTGAAAAGTGGTATCTTGAAAGTGTTATTTCTCGCAATTTCCCTTACTTAAATTAAATCGGCAGTTATTGGGCTTACTTTTGTTTTTATGACAAATTATATAGTTTGGGTTTTGGGCTTAGTATTAAAGAAAAATTCCAAAAAAACATTGAATAAATGTTATACCTTAATGGATAAAAAAATCAATTACTATTTTAAGGCCCAAAAATATTTAATATTTTAACAAAACAAAATTATATATTATTAATCACTTATTTAAATCATGTACTTTAAAACATATTAATATTTTTTATTTTATATAACAATCACTCTGTCTTGATAAATTTCAGTGGTAACTTTTATAATAGTTTATTTTTTTAAATTTTTCTTAAATAATTTACTGATTTAAAAAAAAATGTAAAGCAAAACTAAAAACCAAATCTAAAAATTAAAATCTAAAACCCAAAGCTGAAAACGCATGTTATATTTTTGCTTTTATTTTGTTTATTTACAAAATAAACTATTGCAATTTTTTTAAATAAAAATTGTCATCTTTTCAGTTTTAAATTAGATGTTCGATTCTTTAGGATTTGTTTGTTGGTAATTATGAGTTCAAACTAACTCAGCGGATCTAAAAGATAAAAACCCAAACGAAAAGCTGAAATCAAAACTAGAAACTTAAAAATTAAAAACTAAAATCTAAAACCAAATCTAAAAATAAAAACTGAAACTAAAAACTAATGCAAAACAATCATCACCACAAATTCTGGATTACTGATTTTATACTAAAACATACTTTAGATAAAGATAAAACCTAATTATATAAATTTTTAATCAAAAAAATATCCGCGCTTTCAAGCGCGGGTCAAAATCTAGTCTATTATATTAAAATAGAGTCATTCTTTTTATCTACTGATACATGTTGTCTAATAAATTTGGACCATTTCTAGAATGTTACAAATATGTAACACAAGCCATATAATTAATTGAACAACATTACTTAATTTAAACCGATGGTTATTTATGGGATATAGTCTTGGGCTTACTTTTGTTTTTAGAACAAATTATATAGTTTGGGCTTAGTATTAAGAAAAAACTCCAAAAACATTGAATAAACTTTACACCTTAATAGATCAAAAAATCAATTATTATTTTTAGGCCCAAAATGTATTTAATATTTTTAAGAAAACAAAATTGTCTATTATTAATCATTTATTTAAATCATGTACTTTAAAACATGTTAATGTATTTTTTATTTTAAATAAAAATATTTTATTTTGATAAATTTCAATGGTAACTTTTAAATAATTTAACGTTTTATTTTTCTTAAATAATTTACTGATTTAAAAAAATGTAAAGCAAAACCAAAAACCAAATCTAAAAACAAAAATCAAAACCAAAAGTTGAAAACACAAATTATATTTTTTTATTTTGTTTATTTAAAAAATATACTATTTCAATTTTTTTTGTCATCTTTTCAGTTTTAAATTAGATGTTCGATTATTTAGATTTGTTTGTTGGTAATATCAGTTCAAACTAAGTCAACGGGTCTAAAAATTAAAAACACAAACCAAAAGCTGAAAATCAAAAGTAGAAATTTAAAAACTAAAAACCAAAAACAAAAATCTAAAACAAAATCTAAAAATAAAAACTGAAACTAAAAACTAATGAAAAACAATCATCACACAAATTTTGGTGAACTGATTTTATACCAAAACATTGTTTAAATTAAGACAAAACCCAATTATATAAATTTTTAATCATAAAAAATTTTCGCGCTTTCAAGCGCGGATCAAAATCTAGTATTCAGTCAACTATAGTCTAGAGGTAGTATTTAGTAAATCAGTATTTCTATATAAAAATACGTTACAACATTTGTAGAAAGCGTGAGTGAAGGATATGTAGGTCCATATTCGCCTCTCGTATAATAATTTAAATAAAGAAGGAAGTATAAAGAAGAAGTAAAAGAGTACGATACGTACAAGGTTAGGTACCATCTAATATTCGCTGGTTCGTTGTGTGTTTGTCGTGAAACGAAAGAGATAAGGCTGTCATCTTTCTGATGTCTATTTGCGAATTTACGAATTTGTCGCGTCTTCCATTTACTATGCTTTACAGATAAGATTTCAATTTTAAACAACAACACTCAATGGATTCTTTAAAAATATTATTCGCAATCACGATGATGATCACTAATAATTCATATAGTAATGAAATGACGGATGTACTCAAATCACCTGACTCAGATACATGAATTTTAAACTTAAAGCCCTATTTCTACGCTTCTATGAACTGTTCATTTTAAAAAGCACATCTCCTGGAACCCAATTTTATGGTTTTGGTAAAAAATATAATTATGCTGTTTGGTATGAAAAAAGAAAACAGTTTTTTTTTTATTTGGCAATTTTTTTACAGTTTTAATTGAAACGCATAATTTTGCAGTTACTATGGAAAATTTCATTTCATAGTTTTAGAAAAAAACATGATTTCATAATTTTGGTAAGAAAACAAAATTTTGTTTATGTGCGTTGATTTTGTGGTTATGATAGAAAAACACTATTTTCAGTTTTGACAGAAAATATAATTTTATGGTATTTGTTAGACCCAATTCTGGATAACAATCAAACGAGCCTAGGTTCATACATGTCCGTTCGAAACTCGGCCCGTATCGAATATGACGAGATTGAGTTGCTGGCCCGAAGATCACAGAGACGATTAAGAAGAATCAGAAAGACAAACTATAAAAGAAAGAGGAAGATAGACAACAAGGCACACACAGAAACCCCTAGAACTTCTTACTACTTAAATCGACCTCGTTTCTTTAGTGAAAAACTTGTTCTAATTTCGATCTCATGTTGTAACCTTCGATCTCAATTATTTCTTTGTATTAAACTTTATATCAAAACGTCCATTTTTTCTATTGAATTCCGATTGTATTGTTGTGTTCTAAGGACATTGTTGTCCACATCATTTGTCTTTCTTGGATTTAACCCTTAATCACTATACAAAATACTTAGTGTGAATTTTAGGATCTACAACATTGGCGAAAATATGATTTTATGGTTTTTGCAGGAAAAATCAATCTTACAATTTTGAGAAAAAAATTTGATCTTACAGTCCATGTGAAAAAAAATCGGTTTTATGGTTTTGGTGGGAAAAACACGTTTTAATGTTTTGGTGGAAACACAATTTTAAACTTATTTTTTAGTTTTAACGGATATGATTTTGTGGTTTTTCATTCTCTGTTGGTAAACACAATTTTACAATTTTACAATTTTATGAAAATTAATTTAGTGATTTTGTTGGAAAACGTGATTTTACATTTTTGTTGGAAAAAAATAGGATTTTATGTTTTGGCGAGAAAACATGATTTTATAGTTTTGACGAGAAAACATGATTTCGTGAGAAAACTCATTTTTATAGTTTTATTTGAAAAATACTAATTTGCTGTTTTATAAGAAATACATAAATTTATAGTTTGATGGTAAAACAGGAATATGTGATTTTTACTGGAAAATATTATTTTATGGCTTTTGTGGAGAAAAGAAATTTTGCGGTTTCAAATTTGGGTTGACTGCCTATTCACATCCCTAAATACACTAATCCTACTTATTCCCCTCCAAACTATTAAACTCTTCATAATCCCACCTAATCATGTATTTTCTCTTTAAATATCTCCCTAAACTTTTTTAATCCCCCTCTCTAATCAATTCTCAAATAGTGATTAGAGAAATTAAAAAAGCATTTAGAAATACTGATTGTCCAATTAAAAAAAACAGATCCATCCCAGATTTTTTTTAAAAAAAATCCGACCCAATTTAATTGGCAATCTAATTGGAATTAGAATCTAATTGGGGCTTACGATTTTTCGTATCTTTTTTCCTGACACACGACGATACAAAAACAAACAAGGACTAGAAAGAGCGAAAGAGATGATGAACGGGAGAGAGATAGAAAGACGGCGGGAACAGAGAAGAGGGAGAGAGAGAGAGAGAGAGAGAGAGAGAGAGAGAGAGAGAGAGAGAGAGAGAGAGAGAGAGAGAGAGAGAGAGAGAGAGAGAGAGAGAGAGA
>CAKOAT010459598.1:12474-165086 GCA_932364175.1 Eruca vesicaria subsp. sativa | reverse complement strand
CACACAATTTAAATGACAATAGGGAGTGAACAACACAAGATAGATTCATGTTCGCAAAGACAACTACAAAAGGCAGATTCACATTCCACATAACTCAAAAACATCTTACACAAGACAACAACAAATGAGAAATTCATGTTCCACCAAACAACAACACATCTTACATAATTCATAAAGAAAAAAAACCCCACTATATTCTCAGTTCAAAAGATTTCATAAAGCCATACTCCTAAGGAAATAACAACCACGGCTATGTTGTGAAGTCGGCCATTATCTCACATATGCATCGTCTTTATCTTCTCTCTCAAGCCATGCTTTATGCAACTCAAACTGTTCTATCATCATCTATTATAACACTAATTTTTTTAAAAAAAAAAACAAAATCTTATTAAGTTATATTATATCTGTTTTTTTTATTTGGGCAATCAATATTTCTAAACGCTTTTTTAATTTCTCTAATCATGATTTGGAAATTGTTTAGAGAGGGGGATTCAAAAAAGTTTGGGGGGATATTTAAAGAGAAAGTATATGATTCGGTGGAATTATGAAGAGCTTAATAGTTTAGGGGGAATAAGTAGGGTTAGTATATTTAGGGGTGGGAATATGCAGCCAACCCTTCAAATTTTGATTAGGAAGATCAAAATAGGAAAGACAAGTATAAAAGGAGAAGCAGGGCGGGTCAGTAACACACGTTCAGCCAAACACATACACAATAGACATCGAGCTCTTGCCAAATAAATCAACCTTTTTTTGTTTATATTTCTTTGTCTTGTTTACATCTCTTGACTCCACCACTGATCTTGTAACCTCGATATCATTTTAATTAAAAGAAGATTACCAACTCATATTTGATTTATATTGTTCTTGTGCTTTGAAGTTTGTACCTTAATTTTTTCTCAGAAATTTACTCTCTCAACTATATAGTACAGTAGAATCTCTATAAATTAATAATATTAGAAATTTTATTAATTTATAAAAATATTAATTTACAAATATTTCTTATTTAGATTTTTAAAATATATTTATTATAAGATAAGAAAATATTTCATTTTAGTGTATAAACATTTTATTATTTTCTGAAATTTGATATTAATATTAATTTTATTATATTATTTAGTTTATATAATATATATTTATAGAATTTAAATATGGTTTAGATATAATATTATTAAATTCATAAAAATATAGTAAGTGTTAAGAAAATATAAAAATAACTTCATTATGAATATAAAACAAACAATATAAAACAAATAATATAATGATAAATTCTTAATTATATAAAATATGTATGCATATAAATTAATAAATTATAATTTTAATGAGATCATATATTTACATAGAATTTTCTAAAAAAAATATTATTTTATTATTTTATCAGTTTATGTTAAATTTTGATTTGGTTAAGGTTAGAAGCGGCAAAATTTATTAATTTATAAAAATTATTCATTTATTGAATATTAATTTATAAATGTTATACTGTAAATGTTTCTGGATTCACATAAAGACCCGTATATTTTGATTTGCAACTTTGTTCTACTATGGTGTTCTCTTAATGCCCAAATTATGAAATAAATCTTATTTATATAAGATGTCAAAACGTAAGAGAACATATGATGTTGAACAAAGAAAATGAACATATAACAAATATCATAGACAATAATGCCCTTTTATAAACAAAAGAAAATGAACATATAGCAGTTCTCTTCTCTAGAACTGCCCAATATAAACAGAGCCGTTCAGCAACTTCATATCTTTTTATAACTTCTCTATCTCCAACAAAACTTAAACACAAATAAAGTTGGAGAATTCGATAAACCTCTTCTTCAAAATGGTCGGTTAAATTAAACTTTCATGATCTCTGCTCTATATCTCTTTCTGAGCACATGATCTGAAAATGTATTAGTTCGTTGCTCTTATGATATAGTTTATTAATATCCCACATCGTTTAATGATGTGATCTTTGGGCAATATATATGTGTATGGACAATCCTCCACTCTTGAGCTAGCTTTTGGGTGTGAGTTAGGTCCATCACTAATATGGTATCAGAGTCACAATTCATAAAATATCTCCAATCTCATTTTATCTCTCTTTTCAAAATGAAGGTTGAAGTAAAATCTTCTTCGATTCTACAATATTTTCCATGTCATATAAGAGCATCCACAGTGGTGGATTCCATTGTGGAGTCCTTAGCCATTAATTCATCTTTTTTTTTTTTGGAATAGTTAAGGACTCTAAACAAAAAATACAGTTCAATAGTGGATTCTATTTTGGGGTCCTTGAGAAATTTTTTTTTTTATTAAAAATGATAAATTGAAATTTTTATTAATTACATGACTAAATAAGACAAGATACAATAATTATTAAACTTCAACACCAAAGATTTCGATTAGAATGGACCGAAATGAAAGGAAAAAAACGTAGAAGCAAACTTGCAAAGTCATTAAGAACTTGATCCTTAAAATCCTTAGTCAAGGATTGATCCTTAACAAACTAAGTTTAAATTATATTTTTTTAATTCTAAAAGCACTAAGGATTGGGGGCTAAGGACTCCCTAATTCAACCATTGCAGCTGCTCTAATAAGATAAATTATCTTAAACAGCAAGTAATGGATTCATTTTTATTTATGTTTCTTCATTTTTAATTATTGTCCAAAGGCCTTAGAAATTGTTAAGCAGGCCCTGGGTATATAAAGGTGAATTGACGTCTTGAGTATAATACTATACACGAAAAATCCAGATGACCAGAGGCTTATATATCTTTGGATTCACAACTTTGTGCTTTCCCAGGTAACGTTCACTTAAAGCCCAAATTCTAGGCCTTACTTATTGTGGTATAAAATTGCATCCTTTAACTTGAAAAACTCAGATAGTAATGCTAGAGATAGAAAGAAAACAATATCCAACGGCGTCCAACAATTTGCTGTGGAAATAAGCACAGACAACAATATGAAAATAGGTGAAGTTTTGTTTGCTAATTATGTGTGCTTGACAATTACAAAAGTCAAAAGATGTAAGACCTCCATTTCAATTGTTTAACTAAGCAGAGAGTGAGAGTTGCAAAGTCCAAAGTCAATATCAAAATAGTCAATCAATACCAACTTAACTTGAAATAAAGAAAACATTGCACATAAATGTGAAGAGATATGGACAAACAATAGTGAATATACAATAAGATGAAAGAAATGCATTCGTCTTTCATACTTGTCGAGAGTAAGATTATTATGGCTCAAGAAAAGCCAAATAACAAGAGCACAAAACCGATTAGCGAATTAGAATACCGTTTGTTCGGACTTGTGCATATTCTTCTTGAAATATTCGTTGTTGACATCCTACAAAATGCTAGATATCAAATTTGAATGATATAGATAATATAATTAAAAAATATATTTTTCAACAATATATAGCTAGTTTTTGGTCAAAAATCATTATACGTATTAAATATTGATGATTAGGGAAACAACATTAATGGAAAGAATATGCTACATGTCTTTGTGGGATTAAAATCTAGGTTTACCAATCAATAGAGATATATTATTACATATTTAAAATATGAAAAATTATTGTCAAATTATATTATATTTTAAAAAATAAACAAAAAATTATAATAATTTTTTAAAAAATTTCCTTTTAAAAAATATTTTTAATGCCGCCAGCAAAAATCTAAACTCTAAATCCTAAATTTTGAATCTTTAGGTAAACTATAAACCCTTCGGTATACCATAAACACTTAGATAAATCTTAAACACTAAACACTAAATTTTAAAAACACTAAACCCTTAATCTTAACCCCTAAACTCTTGGATAAAAATAAATATTATTAAAAATATTTTTAACGCTGTAAGCAAAACCCTAAACTCTAAATCCTTGGATAAACCATAAATTCTAGGGTTTAAAATTATGGTTTAAAATGTATTAAGGTTTTAAAGGTTACGATTAAGAATTTAGTGTTTTTAAGATTTAGTGTTTAATCTTTTGATTTAGGATTTGTTTGAAGACTTGGGGTTTATCCAAAGGTTTAGTACTTAGGTTTTAGGGTTTCGTGTTTTGCAAACGGCGTTAAAAATATTTAAAAAAAAATATTTTGCAACTATTACTATTTTCTTTTACTTTTTTTATTTTAAAAATATAATTTAATAATATTTTATTTCTTTTTTACAAAAATATTAAATATAAAATAATACAGTCCCATTAGTTGATAAATCTATAAGTTTATTCCAAGGGTGAATCTAAGAATAAGACGTTTTGTGTATATAATTAAAGTATTAAATAATAAAGTTTATCCTAGCAGCACGAAAGATGTATGAAATCTATATAAAATAAATGATCCCAACAAATAAAGGTTTAAACTGATTAATTATCTCGAACAACAACCATTGTAGTATTTGGTGACTTGAATTTATAGCAGTGATTTTATTGTCCAAATTTTTTTTATAGCAGTTGTATTATTAGAACAAGTTTATCAAGTTTTGAAAAAAAGTTCTAGAATCAGAAAGCAATCACTAATTTAAAGCGATTATGTAATTTACTGATTTTAACAGATTGATCAAAATAGTGAAGTAATTTTCAGTACAAATAAATTATAAGTTAGTTTTGATTTTGATTGTTTTGAAAATAAGTGATTGTTTTTTTCCATCAATAAGTGATTGTTTTTTTCCATCAATAAGTGATTGTTAAAAGGTACACCATCTTCATTTAAATTACATAAAGTTTGGATATAAATGAAACAGATGTTTAAATGGATGACAGATAACAAAAATAATGGAGATTCTATGGTACAAAAGCAAAGGCTAAATGATGACTTTGGTACGTTGGCTTTTCTTGTGGCCATTTGTAGTAAGCAACAGGATCTTCAATTAATTTAACCTATTAAACATTTATTTTCTTAACTAATTTCTGAATATTCCGTTAATAAACAACCTGACATGCGCAAACAGTTCATGGAACAGCTTTTGAATATCCCAGTTTCTTAATAAAGACCTGATTAGTATAGTACTGTATACAGTAAACTCGAAATAATATTTAAAGAACTGACAATAATAGATACACAAGTAACAAAAATATTAATTATAGTGTTATGGCGTATTATAAAAAGAATCATGAAAGTTGCATAGTTTTATGTTTTTGATGTCACGTGATGTGTCATGTGACACGTGATAGAGAACAGCAACATGAATGTAGAATGGTCGACATAATGATTTTCGCATGGGGCACCTTTTGCCAGAAGAATTGCTTTTGGTTATATGATAGAAAATATATCATCCTAAGACAGATTTAAGTTTTTATTATCACAATAAAGCAGTTGTTGCTATTAGGGTAGTTTTATTTAACTAAACCCAATTCTCTCGTTACAAACAAACTAAAGTTACTTAACTAACTAAAGTGGCCCTACTAAGAAAACAAAACACTACTCTCTTCGGAAGTTGTGTTCTCGCACCAAACCAAAAACAATAATTTTCTTTTGTTCTTCTTTCTATCCATCTAAATTCTACCAATATATGTGTTAAAGTTGTGTCATAATTGTCGTGTTCTTCTTTCACGTTTCTATTTTCTCTTTTCATAGATTTGTTCAAATCAAGAGATTAACTTCCATTATCTTGAAAGGTTGATGTTTGGCGAAGAAGGGCTATGGTGTTTTGTTTATAATCTGTCAAACTCGAAAATTAGGAAAAAAAAAACTTTTTTCGCTTGGTTTTTAGTTCTAATAGTATTATTAGAACAATATTTTTAAGTTCTAGAGCTAAAAACACAAAAAGATGAAGATTGCATGAAAAAAAATAAATGGCGGCTGTGAGATTAGTTGCAAAAACGCAGGATACCCTAATAGGAAGAAGATGATTTAATTACGAAATTGCCACTCATTAAAAAAATGTGTACACTTATATGTGTACATGTGTACACTCGTTATTATTAAAACAATGTACACTCTTCGTATGTGTACACTGTGTACATATACATGGATCTCCTATTAAACAAAACTCAATCATGTATATGTACATATTTCTGGGTAAACTAGTATTACTCTAACTTGGGAAACCTACATATTTCATGTATACATATATGAAGATAGTGAAATTATATGACGTTCATGTATTATTGTACAATTTAATATGTGTACATGCGAATCATTGTACATGTGTATAATAAAACATTTGTGTACAATGGTGAATCGTTATTCGGTGGTGAATAGCTTGAGTTAGGTTGAATAGGAGATCCATNACGTTCATGTATTATTGTACAATTTAATATGTGTACATGCGAATCATTGTACATGTGTATAATAAAACATTTGTGTACAATGGTGAATCGTTATTCGGTGGTGAATAGCTTGAGTTAGGTTGAATAGGAGATCCATGGTGATTTCAGACGCTCATGGAGGAAAGAATGACAGAGGTTTACGAGTCACTTGTTTTTTTTTTATCAATTTGTTCTTATATAAGAAATTGGCAGGTATAAATATGAACTTTTGTACATGTGGATAGTACATTATGTGCACACATTGTTAATACTCTAAGTTCAACAAGGTTCAATCATGTATATGTACATATTTATTGGTAAACTGATACTACTCTAAGTTGCTACATGTATCATGTATATGTATATGCAAAGAGGTACACATGTTCGGTTTGTACACATGTACATATATAATCATGTTGTTTAATTAACATAAACTACGCTCCATGTCTATACCTACAAAGACAAATTTATTTATTTAACATGTACATGTGTACACTAAAATTATGTACACATCTTCGTGGTCATCCAATGTACTCGTGTACACAGACATGTGTACACTAACATAATGTACACATCCACGTGATCATCCAATTATTTTTAATGAGTGGCATTTTCGTAATTTTAACTTTATCTTCCCCAAAATCAATTAGGGTTTTCTGCAATTTCTCTCTATGGCCGCCAGTCATTATTCTCACATGAATCATCAGTTTTCTTCATATTTGTTGTTTATTATACCTTTAAACCTATAAAATATCATATAAGACATTATTCTAAGTTCAAAATTACTCTATTTCTACAACAAAAACGTAAATTTTGCTTCTTTTTTCTACTACTATCACAACGTGAGGCGGATGAGTTGAAGAGCACGGTGTGGAGGAAGAATCTTGGTCGTGTTGATTCATGGCGAAGAAACAGAGGAACCGTAATCGTGTTCTTCATTTTGTTTTCCAGATTTTTTCTTGGGATTTTTCAAGATTGTTCATTTTGTTCTTCATCATCTTATTCAGATTACGATCTATGAGTTTTCTCGTTTTGTAACTTTTAAAATTGTTCCTGTGATAGAGAACGAGAAAAAATGAGATTAATTATAGGATCCATTTAGTTACTCTTTAGTTACTTGTAGTTATAAAAAACTACCTTAGGAGCAATAACTGCTCTATTTTGTAATAAAAAACTTGAAACTGCCCTATGATGAAAATAACTCTATATGATATCCATACGGATTCTCCAATTGGGGACTATATAATATTCTAGTAGTATATACAGTAGCGGATCTGAGGGGAATTAATAGAATCAGTTGCTTCCGGCCATCTTTATAATAAGTAAATTTTTAGCTGTTTATTTTATAAAATCATTTATTGTTTAGTTGGTAAATTGCTCTAAGGCATTTAGAGAGGTGTTGAATTCGAATCCTTCAATATATTTTTTCGGCCTTTTATTTATTTATTTTGAGCTTCTGGTCTCAAATAGTTTAATACCGGACCTGAGTATATATATACTTTAATTCAATATGTTATCATTCCTTTACCGCTTTTATGTGAATATATCACTATTTTGGTTATAAATAGTTCATAAACCACAGTTCCTCCAAGAATGGACGGATGACTATATTTAGGTGGGAGCACATAACTTGTTTACATTATGTCTATTTTTAACTGGGAGAGTTCTATCGATTTTATACTCTCTTGCTTTTGTCGTATATATGTATGAGAGTCGTATTTACGATTCAAATCCTAACAACAAAATATCACGTGTGTTTCATATTTTCCCTTTGGATATATCACATTCACGTAATTATGTACCAACGAAAGGAACCCCTGCAACAAAGATTTGGAGCATTCACTTAATGGCCTCACGGGTAAGACATTTTCTTGCCTATGAGAGATATATAGTTAATAAGTATGTAGGTGCGTAATAACTGTATTCACAATTGTGTATAGTTATTACCCAATGTGACAATAACATTTCATCTACTCTTTTACAGGTAGACCGCAGATGTATGTGAAAGAAAAATAAGTTTGCATTGCAAGTTGTTAGTTTTTAGCAAAAAAAAAAGTTGTTAGTTACAACTTACAAGTACACTGTACAACATATATGCTTGTGTGATGAAATTATTAACCAAAAATCCTTACTGACAGTTACCAGCATATAATGGCTCCAAGTAGTAAAAACAAAAGGGATAAAAATAGGATATAGATGGCTGCAATATGGAAATTAAAGGAATATAGCTATTCCTATTGTAATTTTGTTTTCCTAGTGGAATCGTTTGCTTTGATAGTAGTTCATTTATCCAGAGAAATAAAATTTGTATTTAATGATTTTCATCGTAAGTGGTTGAATTTTCTCTGAGTGGGTTATTAACCCTAATTTTATTTTCCGTGCCAATCTCGTTTTACAAAGTATCCATTCCATGATGAGAAAATAAATACTTTTGCGTCAAATATGCATCTGCATCAATCAGTTAACAATCATTTTACTATATAATCTTGTAATATCACTGAACCATTTTTTAAAAAAACCATGTATTTAATTCAATCATTCAACTTCGTATAGTAACACCATATATTTTTGTGCTAAATAGGATGTTAGAACCCAACCATCTCTACAGTGAATGTAGCTATCAATAAGTCTACTCATTGAGTTTTCTAATATGTTTGAAACATACATAACACCATTTCAAATAGTCAAATATTGTCAAAAAAGAAGAAGTCAAATTAGAAGAAATGTGCTTCTAACTATCTATACTATTAAAAAGGAATCAATCTTAAAAGGTTCGACTTATACAAAACTAATGCACCTATTCATTAATGGTAAAATAGTCATTCAACTAATAATTACATTGGTCTACCTATAAGTTCGCCTAATATATATGTTATCATATATTACTCTAACCATAATTTATTCTCCTTTAGTCCAAAAAATGTCGCATGTATTTTAGTATGGATATATAAAATCATATATTATCTATTTTACCATATATTACTCTAACCATAATTTATTCTCCTTTAGTCCATATAATATCACATATGTTTTAGTATAAATATATAAAATAAATAATATGTAGTTAATATACCGACCTATCAATATATAAGTAAAATCAAACGCTTTTTATATACGGACCTATATATTAATGTTATACCATATCTTATCTTAAAAACAGACCTACAATATTTAAACACCAGTTATTAAAATAAGTTAGCATAGAGCATACAACATATTATATCACATTATCTTACATTATATAGTTTCAAATATATACAAAATCAAATTTTATAAAAAATATTGTAGCAAACCATCTGTTAAAAACAAAACTATATATATTACATTAATTAGTTTTTATAAAAACTACTTATAACAAAGATTTTGTATTTATTATAAGTTTGATAGCTATTAAAACCTTATAAACCTATACTAATAAATTATCCAAAATCTACCAAGTAAATCTTAATATTATCGACTAAAAACTATAATTTTTATAAAGTACAATAAAAATATTATTAGAGAGAAAGAGTATGAAAGGGCATTCGGATCAAGCAAATATAAGTTTCTTACGGGTCTAAATCCTGTAGGTTCTAAATATTTGGACCTAATAAAATATTTAAATTGGTTTGGTTGGTTTCTATGAGTCTTAGTGGGTTTGAGTCCATAATTTAAATACCTATAGTTTTGATAGGTTGATAATTACAAATTTAAATTAATTAATTATATATTGTATATATGATTGGTTGATAATTAAAAATTTAAATTAACAATATATTGATATATAAGATATTGTATATGACCAATTTAAACAAGTAAATAAATTTAAATGTATTGAGCAAATCTTTTAGTTAACGATATATTGTATATACGATATTTAATAACAAAATCCAAAAATATTTATATTATTTCGTATACAAGTTTTATTTAATATCATAATTATTTATTATTTTCGTAATTCTTACAGAATTATCGTTAACTTACTTTAACTAGATTAGCATTAACTCTTAGAAATTAAAAAAAAAATCTTATTCTAATTGCAATATACTCACATAATATTCCTTATTCCATAAAGTTACATATTTTATCAAAAATTTAAAATATTCTAACCTACATTTGTGTAACCTAAATCCGCCATATCACTTATCTATTATAAATATATGATCCGTTAACCACGATATTCATCAGACCTACAGATACAAGAAAAAATGGCGAATAATATGCAAATAACTTTCTTGAACGATATCAAACTACGCAAGACGGCATGTCGCATCCAACTAAAGATCACTCATACATGGAAAGATTTCATGAATGTCGTTGGAGAACCTATGGAACTAATTATATATGATGTTAATGTAAGTTTAGTATTTATATAGATTTGTGATTTCTATATATTGATTTTGTAATTTATATCTAATAATTTAGACGTTTTCAGTTTAAATTAAAATATCTGATCATTCCGAATTTTTTAAAATTTAGTTATCTATTTGATTATTGGTTCAGGGTAAAAAATCGCGGGTCAAACTCTCATATAAAAGTCATTTAGAAGAATTTATTTAATTTCGAAAATAAACTCGCGCTTTCTAAGCACGGTCAAAATCTAGTAACATACTTAATAATGTTGATATACAAAGGTCTGGGCAAAAAAACCGGAACCGAAGAACCGAACCGAAATATCCAAAACCAGAACTGAACCGAAACCCTCAAAATATCCAAACGATTTTATTTATATATCCGAACTAACCGAACATGATCCGAACCAATAACCAAACGGATATCCGAATATTTAATAATATTAATTTTATATACCTATAACATAACTAAATATATGATATTAATTTAAAAATCTATTAAAAGTGTCCGAAAATAATTGAAGATAACTGAATAATTATAAAGTATGAAAATTCTCGCAAATAGTCATTTTTAAATTTTTATCATAAAAATAGATCTCAAAAACTAAAATGACCTAAATAAGTTTTTTTTTATTTTGCAAATTTTAAGTTTTTTTTTTAATTTGAAATTATATCCCCAAAACTCCACGCTTTAACTCTATACAAAAAGGTCTAGAAATTAGTTAACCCAAAGGGTATAAGTGTATATTTACTTTCTTTTAATAAAATAAGTGTATACTTACTTATTTTTAATAAAACATTTAAGTCTATTTTGGTCATTTTTTTGTAAGGTCTATATTTGTGATAAAACTTTTTTTAAGGTATATCCTAGGAATTTTTTCTATCAAGTATCTAAAGTACGGATAATTTTATCCGAAATATCCAACGTAATCTAGAATATTCAAAATTTGTATCTAAATCGTTCTAATTATTTGATATTTTATCTTAAATAACCGATAATTTACCTGAACTATCCGAACTTGAACCGAAACCAAGTGGGAACCGAATTTTTCAGGTATTTTCTTATTCCTGGTTTTACTATCCGAACCGAACTAAACCCGAAACTATCCAAACAAAACCAAACCAAAAATATGTCAAGTAGTAAATGGATTCTCTAGTTCCTTATCCAAATTACGCAAAACCTAAAATACCCGAATCGAACCTTACTCAAAATGCCCATGCCTATATACAAATATGTTTTTTGAAAAAGTTGTGTTGACAAGAAGTCGTTGTTTATATATATATATATAAATAACCAGAAAGTACTAAATTACCACAACTGAAATGCAAAAAAAGACATGAGTTGTTTGGCAAAAAAAAAGGTTTTAATTTTTTTCTTTCTAGAAAATAGGGGTTTGCATCGATACTGACTGAGAGATAATAAAATTATTCCATGCAACCGTTCCTTGTGTTCGTTTGGCTTTGGAGACTTCCGGCGCTGTAGGTGATTGTGCAGATGGATTTAGAGCGATTTTCACAGGTTTATGTTCTAATCCTATCATCTTCAGCATCTGAGCGTTTACCGGCAAAGGGGTGATTATAGATTCTGAGGCGTTCACTAGATGCTAGCTACTCCGGAGATTGCACGGATATTNCGATCTTGTAATCACTTTCTGAATTCCCGTTTAACGGGTGGATTAATATATTTCAGTTTTTTTTAAAAAAAAAAAAAAAAAAAAAAAAAAAAAAAAAAAAAAAAATTATTCCATGCAGTTTAAGAGGCTTGTTTTCTCTGAACGTTACATAAACAAATTAATACTCCCCTTGTTTTTAAGTAAGTGTTATTTTGACTCTTTACACATAAATTAAGAAAATTGTATAATAGACTAATATATCTCTATTTAATGTATGTTTAATTAAATGAAAATAATTTAAGTAAAATACAATTTGTTATTCAAAAGGGTAAAAAATAGATTTAATGTACAAAATTACATTGGGATTGTAGAATAACACTTTTTTGAAATAAAATTAAACGGCTAAAGTGACACTTATTTAGAAACAGAGGGAGTAGTAAAATCATACATGATTATCAATTATCACCACTAATACGAATAATTGACCAATTAATTTAAATTTAATGGTGTCATCATTACTATAAGTGCTTTCTCGTGATTAGCAGATTTAGTGTATTAATTACAAATCTCCAGGCTAAAAGCATTGTAAGTTGTAATTCGTAACGTGTTCTCTTCCATGCAGTTTCCAATGTACGCGGTATACCCTTACATTTTTTTTTTTATAATTATTATTATAGTATCCTATGATTTTCTTTGTTGTTGAATTTTTATTTACGAGATTATAATATAAAATATTTTTTTCATCCATTGTTCTATATATATGGAGCACTCTGGATGAACTGAATTTCACAATTGAAATGTTGATTGTTGGATGTTGATATAGTTACATGATTCTTTTTGGAACAGAAAAAATAACATAAAAGTGAGAGAGTCAAATGATATGAATCAAATGATATAAGGTTGTCTTCTCTCTTTTTTTTTTCCTCATTGAATCTAAAATCATTAACATTTACTCATTTCCTTTTATATTAAGTGTCACAATAATATTTTTTCCGTTACAAAATAAATGTTATTTTCGATTTTCCGTATTAAATTTTATTATTTAATTTATTTTCTATTGATTAAAATAATTAAATGTATAAATAATTGTGTTTTTGTATAAAAATCTACAAAGTTAATTATTTTTTTAATTCATGTGCGCTAAACTAAAGTGACGCTTATAATAAAGCATAGAGAATAATCACTTAATACTAGTATCTTCTTCTTTTTAATAGTTATCTTTTTTGTCAAGAATAATATCTTTACAAATATATAAGTTATTATCGTACAAATCTTCTCTATTAAAAGAGAAGTACCAAATTTATCTACTATTTATGAGTCATATTGGACTATGTCATTAGTTATTAATTTAACATATTTGTTACATTAACCAATCAAATATATATTATTTGCAAAATATCTTAATAATTAATAAGGATATCAAGAATAAATAAATTAAAATATAACAAAATCTGTTGAAAAATCTAACAAGATCTTACCAAAAAATTTAAATATTTTTTATAAAATAACTATTTCTTTATTTGTTGTTAGATATAATCTATACTATTAAAAGAGAAGGAGTCTAAATAAATCTACTTAAAAAAGTTGTTTGGACCCTTTCATTATACTAACATTTTTTTTATCTTTCCTTATATTTCTCTAACAATATTGTACAATAACATTATATCATATAACTTACCTTATATTTCTCTAACAATAAATTAGTCAATATTCTTATTTATTATACATTACTNGGTCTCGGTTATGATCCATACTAGAATCGATTCCTGCGGGTCTTTAAAGATAGCCAGTAAGTACTTTATCATGGATCCTAGCCGAACCTATATTTTCGGGTCGGTTTGGTCGTGTTTTTCGATCCGGATAAAATGTCAAGACCTAGAGAGAGTTACATTAAAAACTTACATATAAAATCTCAAATAAACTAATTTATAATTTACATAATTTTTCAAAAAAATCTATTTTATATCTTAAGATTTGTAGCCTAATAATGTACATCCTTTCTAAAATAGTAAATCATATCAAAATTTGTTTATAATCTAACAAAAAAAACCCGCGCTTTTGAAGCGCGGGTCAAAATCTAGTTATAATTAAAACTAAAATAAAAATCATATATTTAAAAAAATAGTTATACATTTATACAATGAAAAATATACCCGCACGGATGTGCGGGTGAAACTCTAGTCAATTTTAAATCAATATATAGATTTTTATGTTTTATTTTCTATTTATTTCTGCATCATTTGTTTTTGCATGATATCAAAATATTAAATCCACTTAATTCGTTCTTTTTTAAATTATTTTTTTCATCCTAATTATTCAGTATATCTTTAACAAATCACTGTTGATATGGTCAAATAAAAGTAAGGTAGAGAAAAACTAGCATATCAAAGTAGTCAACATAGTCAGTAAACCACAAACTATTTTAATTTAAAAGAAAAGACAAACAATAAAATAAACAGAATTAAAGAAAAAAAAATAAAAGACTTTTTTTTTCTCTTTAATAACTTTTTTGAATGCAAACAAAACAGAAGCAAAGAACTGTAGTGTAGTTACTTTCTTTTATCTTCTTCTCCAAAACGAAGAAGAGAGAGAGAGAGAGAGAGGGAGATGGAGGTGATGTCCGTTACTTTATTAAAAGCAAAGGGATAATCGATTTTACGATACTTACAACGTATGTTTTTACGGACCAAAAAGTGAGTCATTAAGAGAGAGAGAGAGAGATACGTAGACCAAAAGTGTTTGTTGGGGTCAAATAGTGACCCCCTTTTGTTGTTTTGGTTGGCCTTTTGTTGGATTTGGTTTGGACTAATCTAAATCCCAACACGAGAAAATATCCTCATCTTCCCGCTTCTCTCTCCTTCTTTGAATCTCTCATTCTCCATCTTCTTCTTCAACCCTGAGCAGAGAGTAGAGAGAGATATATATAGAAGTGAAGTTGATGCGAGATTGATTGTTTTAGAAAAAATGGATACACCACAAAGAAATGTAACCCAGATCGGGACTCCTGTTGCTAAACTCAAAGTCGAGGTCTTTTTTCTCCTAACACTCATCATTTCTTCTTGTTTCTGTTTACTTCCTCTGTTTTTGTCTCTCTGTGATGGATGCATTTTTGTTTATTTCAGGAAAGTGTTTTTTTTTCTTTCTAAATCTGTGCAATACCCATTTTTCAATTAGATTCAATATAACTTCATGAAATTGATTTCAATAATCCAAACTTTCCATTTTGAGTTATGTCTTTTTTTGGAATTTCAAGAGGTTTAACCATGGCAACAGGCTAATTGATTTTATAGATCTTTTTTACTTTTCCTTCTCTGACCGTTTTTTATAATTGAGTTGAATTACCATTTGATTGATCAAAGTTGTTTTTGTTGTTGTGTGGGTGGGGAATGCAGAACTCTCCAGTGTTCAATTACATAAACAGTTTGTCTCCAATCACAACTTCCAAAACAATCTCCACTGCTCAGACGTTTAGCTCTCTCAATTTCACTTCTCCTCCTCCTGTTTTCAATACCCCTCACGTGGCTTCTCGTTTCAGAAGGTTCACTCTCCTCTCCTTACTTCAAAGATTAATCTCTTCTTATTTAAGAGTGTTTTCCTTTGCAGTCATAGTAACCCCTCTGATCCTTCCAAAGTTGAGCCTGCTTCCACTGAAGAAGAAGTAGTAGAAGAAGCTATACTTGAAAAGGAACCGCCACAAACCCTCAAGAATGACTCCACTACTAGTAATACTCCTAGAGTCATCAGTGATGGTTCTTCTGAAACGGATCTGCAGAAGATGTGTGATGACAATGTTAAACGGAAGAGTGATACTCCAGATTGGGAAACTCTGATCTCTGATTCTTCTGACATGTTGATTTATGGCTCACCTAATGATTCAGAGGCTTTTAGATGCTTCTTGCAGCGTTCATCAGACTCCAAAACACGTCTATGTGGCGCTACAAAGCCTGTAGTAGAACCTGTTTCCACAAGCAATGAACCTGAGTCCTCTGATGTAAGTAGAAGCTTTACTTCTTGATTTAACCTCTTTGTCTCTGAAATGATCTCTTATGTGTGTGTGATAGGCTCTTTCGATCTTGCACCGTGGAGTGAGAAGACGCTGTCTGGACTTTGAGATGCCGGGAAATAATAAGCAAACACCGAGATGTGTAGTACCTAGCATTGGTCTGCATCTTAACGCCATTGCAATGTCTTCTAAGGACAACAACAATGTTAGTAAAGAGTACTCATTTTCCGGAAACATTAAAGTTGGGTTGCAAAGTTCCATCACTCCGGTTCTTCTCTCGGACAACACTGTCAGAGAAAATGAAACCAAGGAAGATGCAGGTGATGGTGTAGAAGAGGCTCCACTGTCTTTAGCTTTGGTAGAAGTGAATCAAAGCAGCCCCAAGAAGAAGAGGCAAGTTGTTTCCTGAGAGACTTGCACAAATATATTATAGTAAAATTCATATTCATTTCTTAACAACCTATGTGCAGGCGCAAGTCTGAACAAACAGGAGAAGGAGAGTCATCATGTAAACGGTGCAACTGCAAAAAATCAAAGTGTTTGAAGCTGTAAGCTAAAATTCTCTCTTTAGATCTTTTTAGCTTTTGCTTAAATCATTTTTTTTTGTTGAGTGTTTTTTATGTTTCTTTCTGCAGTTACTGTGAATGCTTTGCTGCTGGAGTTTATTGCATAGAGCCATGTTCATGCATAGACTGCTTCAACAAACCTATTCATGAAGACACTGTCTTAGCTACTCGCAAACAGATTGAATCCAGAAATCCCCTTGCATTTGCTCCTAAAGTCATTAGAAACTCTGATTCTATCATTGAAGTTGGAGAAGATGCAAGCAAAACTCCTGCTTCAGCGCGGCACAAAAGAGGCTGTAACTGCAAGAAATCAAATTGTCTGAAGAAGTATTGTGAATGCTATCAGGTATCTTTAACCTCCATGACATCTGTGTAAGATTCTTATTCTTTTGTCTGATTCTCATACATTTGTTTCTTGAATGTCCCTATAGAGTGGAGTTGGTTGTTCCATCAATTGTAGATGTGAAGGATGTAAGAATGCATTTGGCAGAAAAGATGGTTAGTGTTTCTGTGCCATCTTTCTCATATATATATAATCTCAAGTCTCTTGGTCTTTTGATTTGACATGATTACAAGTTTTACAAACTCTGCAGGGTCTTCATTTGCTGGTATGGATACCGAACAAGATCAAGAAAATGAAACATCTGACAGAAGCAGAACAACCATACCACTTCCACCTTCAACACCAATGCCATTAAGGTAAAAAAAAACAATCTAAATGTGTTAGCCATTTTATATAAACCAACAAACTTTGGCTCATCTATTAACCTTTGTTACCTATATGCAGACAACCATTGGCTCAACTTCCCATCTCATCCAACAACATGCTGCTTTCTCAACATCTCCATGGAGCTTCTGGATCTTCTTCCTTGTACAGTAGTCAGTCTTTCAGAAAACAAGACATGGGTTTGTTTTCTCACTCAAGGATTGAGACAATTGCGGAGGAAAGAGCAGAGGATATTGAGAATCTTATACAGTCTCCTGTAACCAACATCAATGCTGTATCTCCAAACAGCAAAAGGGTTTCTCTGCCACATATGGATTCAGCAGAGACGTCTCCTTGGAGAAGAAATGGTGGAAGGAAGCTCTTATTGTCTTCAATTCCAACTTTTCCTTCACTCACTCCACACCACTAAAAAAATTCATTTAATCTTTGAATATTTGTTGATGTTGGTATACTACCACAACAGTTTTTGTTTGAGTTTGTGTTTCCCAGTGGTTGTGTGTAATAAGAATGCTAGTCAACATAAGCAACCTTTCTTGTGTAATATATCCACATTGTATCCATTTTTTTGAAATATTTAGTCTAGGGGCCACAAGCTGAGTTTTCGATTTCCTTAACACATTGAATATATAAACACTTTCTCCTAACAAATTGACCAAAATAACCTTTAACTAATGAGATGGTTTCTTTTTTATTTTCGTTAGCTTCTCTAAACACAATATGCAATTCTCAAAAACACTTATTTTCCACATCTCTATTTAATTATTCTCTATCAACCACAAAGAGAACAAAAATCCTAAAAAAACCTAGAAAAACAAATCAAATCTTTGAAAGTTCAGTGGTATTAATCTTCAGTTTCTTCCACTTCTTCCTTTGCTTTGGTTTTTTCCCCTTCTCGGCGATCTACAAAATTGTCTCTTTTCTAACGCCGTCGGTCCTCCGGCTAGAAAATGCGACACTCACCACCTCGTTTCTCTCACATCCACCTCTTATGGCTCTCTCCTCCTTATCAGATCCCAAAACTCTTCAGATTAATAGACACTTCCTGATATCTCAATTTCTTGTCAGATCTATCTTTATCTAGGTGGATACCACATTAGAGGTAGTGATGGTTGTGGACAAGGTAGTGATGGTTGTGGACGTGGTGGTTGTGGATAAAATAGTGGTGGTTGTGGACGAGACTGTGGTGGATACGAATTTGAAAGAAGTGAGGATAGATACAGAGATAAATTGGTTATTCATGTAGTTGTTGTTCATGGCTTTTATGTCCACCATTCTCCTATTTAGAGATAAACATCAGTTTCTTGTGAATTTGTGTATTATATTGGTTAGTTTTACTGAACTATTTTCTGTAAAATCTCTTTTAGTGACCAGATTAATCTGCATAGTAATAAAGTTTTGGATACATCTCATAGTTATCTGCAACAAAGAGTTCAATATCTCCTGGAAATGATAGTAAACCGCTAGTTGCATCTACCATCCAACGTTAATTATAAAAAAATTATCTACAATTTTGCCATCCACAATGCATATGTCCATACTTAATTCGTACACAACAAATTTGTCCACAAACTTCTATCCACTACTCTAGTGTCCACGACATATTTGTGAATAACTACTTTTAAAAACAGAGTTTCAGAGAAACAAAGTCTAAAAATAAATGCTTTTAAAAATAGAGTTTCGTAGAAACAAACCCTATAAAAATAGATATTTCTACAAACAGAACTGCTAAAAAAAAAAAAAATTGTTTGAAGATTTTTATCTTTATCAATCTTCTACTTCAGTAGATCTTGACTCATCCCTACTTTCATCACCAACATTTTTTTCTTAGTTGCACCATCGGCCAAGAAACCTCGATGAATACAACTTTCTCCAGCCTACCGTTAGATCTTTTGTTTTTAATCAAATCCAACAAGCAAAAACGATTCCCCTTATCCTATATACCTATTTTTTTTTTAAAGTTAGACCATTTATCATTAATTACAACTGAAAAGTAACTTAGTTACAATTCTCTTTTAACAAACTCTCTTCTTTAATTGACAAGAAAATGTGAAGAAATGTGTGTCAATTTCAAATTGTGTCTCTCAAAGAAAACTAAAGACACAATGTGTTTCTTAACGTAACTCACTCTATTTTTTGCAACAACTCAAAGAATATATGTGGAGGGCTAAAGCACTAAAAATACACACATGTTGGGATGTTCGTTATTCTTGTGTATAAGAGAGCTTTTAGACTTTAAGTAGACGTCTATCTACTCTTGGTAGCGCTGGAAATAAAAAAAGGTAGACTTTAGCAATTGACTGGTCTTAGATAACTGATAACTCTAATAAAACCAGGGAATCACCACATTATTAAAGAAAGAACATGATCTCAAAACAATGAAATCAATAAAATATACAGGTTTTCAGTTTTCTATTCCTACTTTCTGACTTCACTATTCAGCCATCTTAATCTTCATTTTCTTTATCATATATTATTAGAAATTAAAGTTTGGAAGTGTAAACGAATAACCTTAAAAAAACAAATTTATTCGACAAACAGAATGCATAGATTTTTTTTCAGATTTCTTATTATGACCACTTGTATGCAATCAGCTATATTACTATGATATATTGTGATATTGGTTCATGTACTATATATTACTATATTTTATTCGTCAGACCAGCTGATTTCTTTTCATGTATCATCTAGTGGAATTAAACACACAGTTTAATAGAATATTTTTTGCACATTTTTTAGATAAGCATTATTAACTAATTACTACTCCAACTAAATACATTTCAACGAATATAAAAATAATCTGCAGAATATAATAAATTATATTACATCAAAAATTTAATAAATTTTACACTGAAAAGCAAAAATGAAAGTTGAACCAACTTTTTTTTCTACAATGTCATATTAAAAATAATTAAGAAATTACAAAAAAATAGAACAATAATTTTAAAAAAAAAAATACAACGAAAGGAATGTGGTATGAAATTCATTGGTCAAATATTAAAAAAGTTTGACTTGGACTTCTTTCTTTTTTCTACTGTAGTCTTCCCTCTTGACACTGTTTGGGGACCGGCGTCCCCGGCGAGGACAATACAATGTTTCTCTTTGTTCGAAATTGCACCAACCCTAGCTTCACTTGTCCATGTGTATGTTAATATTTCGCTCGTAAAGATGGAGAACAGTTCTCAGAAGAAGAAGAAGTTTTCTACTTCCCAAATCGAAACCCCAACTCCAAAATCCAAATTTGAGGTCTTCAAAGCTTAAT
Organism: Eruca vesicaria subsp. sativa; assembly: GCA_932364175.1. Classification (NCBI taxonomy): domain Eukaryota; kingdom Viridiplantae; phylum Streptophyta; class Magnoliopsida; order Brassicales; family Brassicaceae; genus Eruca; species Eruca vesicaria. Next base: position 144,352 of record CAKOAT010459598.1, on the reverse strand, counting down.
CATTTCGCTCGTTTCTCTACTCCATTTTGTTGTTTCGAGGAATATAGTTTCTGGGTTTAGCTTAATTTTCTTAAAGTATTGTGTTTTTTTTTTACAAACATTGTTGTTTGTTGTTGTTGTTGTGGTCTACAAATTTTCTCTTGTGTGTTAGCTTTGATTGTGAAAGTAAATTTGGTAATAATGCAGGACTCTCCAGTGTTCAACTTCATTAACAATCTCTCTCCCATTGAGTCTGTCAGAACAATCTCCACTGCTCACACCTTTAACTCTCTCAGTTTCACATCTCCTCCTGTTTTCACCTCTCCTCACCCCACTCTCCACAGAGATTCCAGATTCTTCAGATGGTACCAAAGACTCTTTCCTTTATGGCAACCCTTCTTCTTGTTGTTTCAATAGATAATGGTTTTGTATTGTTGTAGTTGTTGTTTTTTTTTCTTTTCCTGTTGCAGTCATAACTCTGTTGATCGTTTTAAGGCGTTGGAATCTCTAGATGTATCTATTTCTAAAGAAGTAGCTGTAGCTGATGTAGATCTAAACAAAGATGCTACTCTGGAGGAAGAAGAAGAAGAAGAAACGTCTAGTGAGCTGCCACAGATCCTCAAGTCCCACAGCCAAAATCCTGAACACGGTGAAGGAGACAATGATTCTTCTTCCCAGGATGTACGAGTGAGATTCCTGAAGATTCTTGATGCTCCGGAAGAGAATGACACTTCTGGTCGTAGACGTTTGATGTCAGATTCAGCTGAGCTCTTAGTATTTCGATCTCCCAATGACTCAGAGGCTTTTCAATGCCTTGTGGATACAATATCTAGCTCGGAAAGACGTTTCTGCGCTGGTGTCAAGTCAACGGAGCAGCATGATGTCACCAAAGATGTTCAAGCCAAGGGTTCCAGCAATGATAGTGAGCCTTTGGTTGTGGTTCCCAATCAGGTGAACACAGTAATACATGTCAAAGTTAACTTGCCTTTTGCACTCTTGAGTGTGGATTTTAGATTATCTTTGGGCTCTTGATTCATCAAGTGCTTTATGTTGTGTTTGTTTGTGGTAGCCTGTCCCTAGCTTGCATCGTGGTAGCATGCGAAGACGTTGTTTAGACTTTGAGGTGCCTGGGAAGCGGAAGAAGGATATAGCTGATGTTCAGCAAACTGTGTGTGACAATAAGGCGGAATCATCCTCCAAATACGTTGCTCCCGGTATTGGTCTTCATCTAAACGCCATTGCATTGGCGTCAAGGGATAGTAAGATCAATGTCATACATGAGTGTTCACCACCTGGAGAGATTCAAACGAGTATCTCAGGCTCTAACACTCCGGTTCGCTCCCAAGACACCGTGCGAGAAACTTTGGACCAAGGAGAAACTGAGCCTGGGGAAGGGTCAGCTGTAGAAGAAGCTCCCAAAGAATTGTTATTCGAAGAGTTGAATCCAGGCAGCCTTAGAAAGAAGCAAGTGGTTTTCTAAAAAACAGATTTGTATATTGACTTTTCTTTTGTTTTCTGACCTGTTGGCATTAATGCGCAGGCCTAGGTTTGAACAAGCTGGCGAGGGCGATTCTTGTAAGAGATGCAACTGCAAAAAGTCCAAGTGTTTGAAGCTGTAAGCTTTACTACTTAAAGCTGTAAACTCAAACTGGCTTTAAGTAGTTATAACTATTGTTCGAGTCTCTTCTCTCTGTGCAGTTACTGTGAATGCTTTGCTGCTGGAGTTTATTGCATAGAGCCATGTTCATGTGTAGATTGCTTCAACAAACCAATCCATGAAGACACTGTCTTGGCTACTCGCAAACAGATTGAATCCAGAAACCCACTTGCATTTGCTCCTAAAGTCATTAGAAACTCGGATTTCATCATGGACACTAGTAGTGTAAGCGCTCTCTATTCCATCATCTCTCTCTATCTCTGTCCAGTATTCATCTGAGGGTTGAAGTTGTAATTTTGCGCAGGATGATGTAAGTAAAACTCCAGCTTCTGCACGACACAAACGAGGCTGTAACTGCAAGAAATCAAATTGTCTCAAGAAATACTGTGAATGCTTCCAGGTATTTCTTTAATCATCTATTCATTACAATACTCCATATTCATCTGTGTAGGTTATCTTCCATGGTTTGAGTCAGATACTTTGTTCTTGATGATCTTATAGAGTGGAGTTGGCTGTTCCGTAAACTGTAGATGCGAAGGCTGTAAGAATGCATTCGGCAGAAAAGATGGTTAGCTTCTTCTTCAGCTCCATTTTTTCTGTAAAAGTTGTTATCCCAAAGTTTGATGTTTAACATGATTACAAACTCAGCCCATTTACTTGCTATCATGGAGAGCAAACAAGAGGAGGATCACGAGGCATATGAGAAAAGAACAGCAAAAGTCCAAGAAAATAAAGAAGCCGGGCAGAACCTAAGTTCTGATCAACCTTCCACACCACTGCCACCGTACAGGTAATTCGATCAAAGTTTCAAACAACACACACACAAACAAGAAAGTTCCTGATTTTCATTTTTTTCATTTTTTGCAGGCATTTGGTGGTTCATCAGCCATTTTTGTCTAAGAACAGGCTGCCTCCGACACATTTTTTTCTTGGCGCTGGTTCTTCTTCTTTTAAAAAGCCAGACAGTGATTTAAAGAATGCGAAGAAGCCTCATAAAACTGTGACCGAAGAGAAAAGAGAGATTATGCCTGAGATTCTTAGCAATACCCCTATAACTACCATCAAAGCCATCTCTCCCAACAGCAAGAGAGTCTCTCCTCCTCAGCTCGGCTCCTCGGAATCAGGCTCAATCCTAGTGAAGAAAAGTAATGGCCGGAAGCTGATACTACGGTCTATTCCAGCTTTTCCTTCTCTTAACCCAAACCAGTGAAATAAAAGCCATTTGATCAAGCCAAGAAAGCCAACTATTTGTATCTTTGTAAGGGGTTCTAAATGATTTCAAGCCAATCACTGTTTCATAACATAAGCAACATGTCATTGTATCTTTTAGCAGGTAATGTAATATCACATTCTAGTTTATAAAGAGCATCCAGAAATTGAAAAATAGCATATAGTTAAGCAGAAGCTACAAGGTTACTAATTTGCTCTACTATTTCAGAAGCCTTGCCACAAAGATCTTCTACAGTCAGTTCGATGATCAAACTAGATGATGTTACGTTGTTATCCAGCCTAGTCTTCCTTGGCCGAAGATCTCATGCAGCCACAGAAACGGTTTTTCTTCTTTCTCGCTGTCCTTTTCCCACCCTTGTGGATAATGTCTCTCAAGAGTATCACTGTCCTACTCTCAGAGAACTTTGTCTTTCCTTTACTTTTGGCTGCTCCGTCTTCAAGCTTCAGCACTGTTCGCTCAATGCTCTGCATTTCTTGCTGCATCTGCTCTATCTTCTCGGACCCAATTCTTGACTTCTCCGAAACCACCTTTCTGTAGATATCTCTGGCGTCTCCGGTCTCCTCAATTTCCTTGGAAAGAATCTCGTTTGTGTTTGCAAGCTGAAGGATGGCTTCTTCTATTTCTTTCAGCTGTTTCCTCACTCTAGCAAAATCAGGGTTAGTGAACTTGCCTTGTTTCTCGTTTAGCTCCAGCTTGCTTTTCAGGTCTCGTAGATTGACTCTAAGGCTTGCCAGTCTTCTAGAGTCAGATAAAAGCCTCTCCATGATCTTTCCATTGTCTTCAATGTTTCTAGATAACTCTAACTTGTCAACAACTTTCTCAGATTCAATAGATGGATTCCTGCTTCTGCGATGAAGACGGGGAATCATAGGCCTTTTTGAGATTTTATTGTTGATCAGAGACTTGATGGTAGACTCTGGTTCAGCAGATTCTTCCCATAACTCAAGCATCTGGTCACTGGAGCCACGACTACCTCTCCGGCTCCTTCCATAGAACGGAGAGTTTGCCACATGATCAAGGGGAATGTCTTTCATCAACGAACCATTTCTAGCCTCAGTCATTGCAGGTGATCTAGGCTGGTGTCTGATTTCACCAGAGAATTTGTCTTCAAGTTCAATCTCTTCAAACAGCTTACGGTCTCTGCTTCTGTGGGAAGAGCTTCGTCTTCTCTGCTTCCCAAGCCTCTTCTTTTCCCCAACAACTGCTTGCTCGATGATTTTAATTCTTTTCTTCATGTCCTGCAATAGCAAAATTCCATTGTCTTGGTTGGTACTGCTACGCCCTTTAGGTTCTTGAGAGACTACCGCTTCTGGATACTCATCATCCTGAGGAAAATGGAAGAGTTTAATTAATGAGGAATATTAAAGGCTTATATGCCACTAGAGGTAACAGGTCATCTAGAAGGAGAACGAATATGTTTACCTCTCTGCAACGGTCAGATAGCGTAGGGAGTTTCATCAACAACAGGGAATTTTGCTCTAGGGATTTTACATCTTCTGCTAGAGATGCTACCACAGGATCATAGGCAGACAATTGAGTCTTAAGCTCAGTCACTTCATATTCCAAGAATCCAACTGTTTCTTTTATCTGTCTTATCTCTGTGGTCTTTGTAACAGCTTCTTCTTTGAGGCTTTCACAAACTCCCGTGAGTTCCTTTACTTTGTTCTCAAGCAAGACTTCACGGACAGCTGAGATCTGTAGATCAAAGTAGAACGATGTTGCTTCCGCATCCCAAAGTCCAAACTCGTTGCTTTTCTCCTGCAGCTCTGAACTCAGGAACTCTTCTCGAACTCGATGTTCTTGGATTTCCTTGTGTAGCAACTCTACCTCCGACTCCAAATTCTCCTTCAAATTGCTAAGCTTTTTAATCTCTTCATCTTGTCTTCCACTAAAGTCAGACAGTTCAAAGATACGCCTCTCTAAATTTATCGTCAGCTGTCTTGATTCTTTACAGTTTTTCTTCAGCTCTTCAACTGCTTGGCACAGTTCCGCATTTTCATTATGTGTAGTCTTGAGCATGTCTTCTGCTTCTAGTAGGTCCATCGCCTTCTGTCTCAAAATTTCTTCTTTATCTGAAATTTGATGTTCTAAGAGATCGTTTAGCTCAATGGCTTCTTCGAGACTCTCCTCTAACTTTTCAAGCTCGCTGTTAAGCTCCTGACTGCCCGACTCTTTCCCTCTTAACTTCTCTTCCAGTGTCTCAACCTTCTGCTTCAGTCCCCTATTAACATTTTGTAAGCTTCTTAAGTTTTCAGCAAAAGCTTCAACCTGTTCAGCCTTTTCAAACCCAAAAGATTTGTAAACTACAGACATGTTGCTCAAGGAGACAGTTTCCTGAAGAATTGCATCGTTCTCTTCCTCAAGTATAGACATTTCACCTTTAAGCTCTGAGAATGTCAGATCCAAAGTTTTGTTTTTGTCGAGAGCAGTTGAGTATTCTTGATGCAAAGCCATGTATGACACATGCAAACTCTCAAACTTCAAATGCTCAGTTTGTAGTTCAGCTCTTAGATCTAGCTCCCGCTTCTCTCTGTCAATCAGTTCTGATTTCAACTGCCGGTTCATCTCCAATAGCTCGACCCTGTCCTTCTTCAGCATTCCATAGTGGTGTACTATCATCTCAAGATCTTTCTCTGCATTTTGTTTCTCTGATTCCACTTTCATGCCATCTAACTGGAATTGTCCAAGTATAGATAAGAGCACAGAGTTCTCAATCACAAGCCGCTGCTTCTCATATTCAGAGCTGGAAAGTGAACTCTTTAGTTCATTAATTTCACCCAAGATGCGTGAAACCGGAACTCGGTCTTTCGCAATCTTCTGGTCAGCTGTCTTACAATCTGCTTCGAGTTGAAGTGCCTTGAACACTTGATAGATTGCACCCCTGCAGTTATCAACCTCATGCAGCAAGAACTCTGTTTCCATCTGTTGTTCAAGATTCTCAGTTTCCAGCTCAGTAATGAGTTTCTCTGAAAATGTTGATGCCTCTGCATATTTCTGGCACTCAATCAGGAGAGAGAAGTTCTTGTGCTCCAAGTCTTCTATAAACTTTTGCAAGATGAAGATCTCGACTTGAGCATTTACTGCTTTGTCAAGCTCTTCTTCAAACTCTTTTTTCCTGGAGCGACATTCTTCTCGAAGAAAGCTCACGTTACTCTGAAGATCTGCCAATCTTGTGTCAGTAGACCTTTCGTAACTAGCACGCTCTTGCTTCTCAGTGGCAAGTGAGACTCTTAACTCTTCCACTTGAACATTTTTGTACTGTTTCTCCCTCTGTAAATCAGCATATTTTCCTTGCAACTCCGTGAACTTCTTCTCCAGAACTCCCAACTTCTCCTTAACACTATTTAACTGAGAGATGAGAGATTCTCTTTCCTTTGTAAGCTCGGCCTTATCGTTTTTGAGCAACTGGAAGAATTCTTCAAAGCATTTTGACTTCTCCCTAGCACACTGAAGCTCAATGTTTGCACCAGAAAGTGATGCCTCCAGTAACGAGTTTTTTTCCAAGAGCTTCTGCATATTCTCAGTCATGATTTGAAGTTGAGAAAACAGGTTAGCTCTCTCGGCATTGAACTCTGATTTCTCTCCTCGTAAAGACTCACATCTTTCTTGCAGATCCTTTGTCTTCTCCCGAGAACCATCCAGTTTGGTGTTTGATTCCAGCAGCAATTTCTCTAGACCAGCATTCTTCCTAAGAATGTTATCCATTTCACGCAGCTTCTCCGTAAGAGCATCTTTATCACTTCTCTGGTGGTTCCACAACTCAGTCAGCTTTGAGTTCTCGTCTTGTAGATTCCTCACAGAGCAGACAAGGGATTCGGGATCCAATCCTGCTAGTTTCACTTGCTCCATTATTGTTTGATACCTTATGTGCAGGCTGTTTATTTCATCCTTCAGACGATGGATCTCTTCTTGAAGAGCAGTGCTTTGGTTAATTTGTCTAGCAACTTCTTCCTCGAGGTTTCCTTTCACCTCTTTCAAGCTAGAAATCTCACATTTCTGAGTCTCTAGGGAGATCATAGCAGAGTCACTTAGTTCGCTTAAGTTTCGGTTTTCTTCTTTTCCTGAGCTGATCTCGTCTTCTAACTTATGATTACGAGTCTCTAGCTCCCTCAACATGTCAACCTTCCTTTGAATTTCAGACGTGAGAACCTTTTGTTCATCTTGGGACTGAGAATGCAAAGTTTTCAAACTTCTAAGGCTGGCTTCGATTTCCAAGAACCGAGAGTGCTCATCTTGGATCACAGCTTGAAACTTCTCAAGATCGTTTTGCTTCTGGATGAGTTCTTGATCCTTCGCTGCTAATTTTTGTGTTAGACCATCTGCTTCTAGCTTTAAAGTTTCATTTGAGCTCTCCAAAACAGTACACTGGTCCTCTACAGTCTTCATCTTTGCAGCCCCAGCCAGAACTTCACTACTCAGCCTTTTGGCATTTTCTTGAGCATGGAAAACTTCTCTCTCTAGCTTAGATATAGTTTCCAAACACTGCTGGTAACGAAGACTCAAACCCTCCTTCACTTCATTTACCTTCAGAAGTTCTTGCTTCAATGCTTTAATCTCATCTTCTGCTTTAACAGATTGATTGCTAAGCATCAGAGCATTCTCCTCGGCCTCTTTAACCTTCTTCTCTAGTGTAGTTATCATCACAAGGCATTGATTGTATCGGGCTAAGCCAGCTTCCTTCTCGGAGAGCAATCTAATTTGCGCTTGCTTAAGACTCTCCGTTTCTGTCTCTGCTTCAGTGGCTCGGTTGGTAAGCCCCGTCATATCTTCTTGTGCATGAGCAAATGATTCCTCCAGATCTGCTATCTTCTTCATGGACTGATTATAACGAAGAAGCGCAGCATCCCTCTCGGCTTCAAGCTTCGCAAGGCCTTCTGCAAGTATCTTACTCTCAATCTCAGCTTTGCTGGCACGTTCATCAAGACCACTAACATCCTTCTGAGCATCTTTAAGGTCTTCTTCTAGTCTGGATACTTTGTTCAAGCTCAGCTGATACTGAAGACTCAAAGCTTCCTTCTCAGCCCCAAGCTCAACCAATATTCTCTTCAAACTCTCAACTTCTGTTTCAGAACTTAACTCTCTTCTACTCGTGGCACTGTCCGAGTCATAAAACGGCTGGACTCCAGGTGGAGTTTTCTCAGGCGTACGTGGCTCAGAACAAGAGGAAGAAGCAGAATCTTCAATCATCTCGAAGGGCACTTGGTTAGGAAACGCCTCCGCCATGGTTTTATGCGCGTGGCGAAGCTCCACAGTAGCATGATCGTACCTCTCTGCTAATGCACGGTAAGCTCTGTAGAATTCTTCAACCAGTTTCATAAGCTCTGGACGTTTCTTGTAGTACATCTCTGCCCTTCTCGCGAAGGAATCTGCGTCTTCTTCGATGAGTTTAATCATGGCCTTGACTTTAGAATCCATATCTGCACATCATATTCAGTTAAATAACCATACAACAATACAAATACAACAGCAGCAGGTTAGAGAAGGTACCTGCAAGATTCTGGTGGATCCATTTAGAGTTTTTGGGGATGTGACTATCCCACCACCATGAATATAAGCGCCTTGACTCCGAGTGTAACACGGTAGCCATCACACCGGCAGCAACAAACAGAAAGAGTGGTCTAGACTTCACCCAAGGGTGGTTAAGTGCGAGGTAAGGATTCCAGGCAAGAATCAACCAGTTCTATGTGTGCTAGTTATCCTACAAAACTGGAAGAGTCCCTTGATCTCTCTGTGTTATGATTTTTCTTCACCTACAAAACTGAGACAAAGCCACACTATAAGCAAATGTACAAATCAAAACTGTTCAACGTTAAAGCAGTGTACTTTCTACTCAATTTAGAGGAAGGAACAAAGTGGTCAAAGCTTTAACAGAAACAAAACAAACCTCTGGACTTATGTCAAACGTCTTGTCTGGATTAGAGACGCTAAGTACTTGATCACCCTGAAGAAAAGACAGAGAACCCAAACCAAAATCACATTCCAACATAACAGAGACAGAAGAATCTTTCTACTGAGAGTATTTAAGTCCACAGTAATAAAAAAATTTAGTTTATAAACAAAGCACTGAAACTTAATCCAAGTAAAAAACCTGAGAAATCAATAAAGGTTGAGACTTGAGAACAGAAACGAAAATTGGTTCAAAAAAAAAAACACAACTTGTCTAAGTTACAGCGAAGTGGACTTTCTCTTCAAGCAAAATGAGAGACGGATACGAAATGACTCGTTGAATAGATTGGATCCAAATGTAGAAAATCGAAAATAACAGAGAGATGATAAAAGGAGAAGAAGAAGAAGATACCAAGAAGCAAGAGTTGCGAAGTAATGGTGAAAGTCTATCCCATTGTCTTCTCTATTTTACACTCAACAGCTCTTTCTCTTTCTCTCTCTATCTCTCACTGTCTGCAATTATATTTTTTTCTTTCAGATTTGGAAGTCTTTTTGTGCGACAAAAATAAAAGATGGGAATGATGTGACGCACACAGTGGTTTTATCTTTTTTGCTTTCTTTGTACTTCTGTATGAATGGGATTTCTTTTGGAAAATGCAACGTTTTAATATATTTTTATTTAATATCATGAAGTAACGTCAGAAAATGTCTTCAATTGGTAGATTTCTTTTTTTTGTTAATTGGTGTAATCAATGCAATTAACGGAAAAAAATGATACGGTCAGCACTGAGTTTGAGTATTATTGGATTTTAAAAATCGTTCTTTTAATTTAGATTGGGGGATTGTGTCAAAAGTTTGTAATTACTATTTTTCAAATTTCAAAGCTTATTTGAATCAACTGAGCACTGAATCATGTAAAATCTGGATTAGTCTGTTTCGTAATTAGTGTAAAATTAGGTGATATTTGAAATTATATCTGAATCATGTTAAAATGACAAATCAGTCCTGTGCACAAACAATGTTTTTTCTTGGGTTTTACAAAAGGTAGTCCTTTTACCTGTCATGCTTCTGCTGATTTTGACCGTACGAAACAAAAATAATAATTGTATCTTCAAGAAGGTGTTATCTTAACATAGACTTGCTTGATGGTTGATTTGGCTTTATACTTGAGAGCTTTCTTTGCTTCTGTTGATCGAACACAACTTTAAGGAGATTATGGGTTAGTGTAATTATATTTTTTTAAATTGATAGATCTAATTTTATTTTACCGTACTTAAAATACCATCTTCTGTAACCTGTACTAGAGCCAGTCTCCTTTGGATCCATGGAAATAGTTTTAGCACTAGAAATACTGTTTCTTATTTTTCTACTTTTAATATTTATATATATATATATTTAGAAAGAGAACAATCATTGAGATCTACTACATCCATGTCCCACCCTAAGCTGTGAATATGTGAAGGCTGATAGAATATACTTAGGCTGGGGATCAAGTTGGAAGAATCATATAAGGCAAAATGTATCTTTGAGATGTCTAAACAAGTATGGAAATGAGTAGAGAGTAGAGAATCAAGGAAACTGTTTGGTGGTAGTTTGAAGTTAGTTTGGCTTATTGTAACTGTTAACTTGGATGATTAGCAAAAGGGGATTCAAGAACCAGAGTTGATTTAAAACATGATTTCATTTTGCTTTTCACAAAAAGGAGGGATGTTATGTAAATAATATGTTGAATCCATTTTCTATCAAAGTCTGCTAGTAAAACAAGAAAGTACCATGTAAAGTTACAGAATGGAAATATATTAATGTGTCGTGTCTTAATAATTTATAAGAGAGTTGTATATATACAAAAAATTTAAATCTATCTCAATGAGAAATAAAATTGTTCTAAATCTTATGATATATTTTTAAATCATAAATCTTTATCATAATAAAAATTGTATAATATTCTTCGAATTAGACTTCATAGATTTCATGGGATTGATTCAACATCGGATTTCAATAGACGTTTTGCAACAGACGTTAACAGTTGATCTGCAGGATACTTAGACCATCTCTAACAATGACACCAAAACACCAAATTTGGTGTAAATCCATCTCCAACAAAATACCAAACTTGACACCATCTCACCAAATTTGGTAAGTGAATTTGATGTAACACTATTTATCACGTCAAATTTTAAAATACATAATTTATTACATTTCCTTTAATAATATCTTCAATAACTATTATTAATTAGTTCAAATTTATAATTAAACCTAAATATAATGTATTTTTAAATTATTTTACATAATTAAGTTTTTATTGTTTATTAATAAATCACTAAATCTCATATTGTAAGAGAATATATTATAATATATTACTAACTAATAAAATTTTTATTAAAATATATTTATTATTTTGCTATGTACTTTTCATTTTTAATAGTTTTTAATTTTGATCATAACTAATATTTATATATAATAAATAAATAAATATATAATATTGGTAAACCAAAAATAAATGTAAATAAATTTTATAAACATAAAACTGCAATATTTTTAAAATATAATAAATAAGTGTGATAAAATAATTATATATCACTTACAAATAATTATAACATAAAAATTATTGAAACAAAAAATATAATAGCACTTTGATATAAAATTTGGTGTTGTTGTGGAGATGACAAAGAAGTTTGACACCAAAACATCAAATTTGGTGTAATTTTGACACCAAATTTGGTGTCATTGTTGGAGATTCCCACAGTGCTCCTCAATATATCTCCAATAATGATCATTCAACAAGCTTGCAACTCATTATGACATGTGTTCTAAAATACTATAATTTAATTAATGCGTAATACCGAATAATTTAGAAAACTTCAAACCCTCCTTATATATTAGCATTTAGCATGTCTACAATGATATTCACACAAAAAAAAAGGAAAAAAAAAAGCATGTCTACAATGATGTAAGGAGTGAGGATGCAAGTTCCATATATTTTGATTTTTATGGATCTATTAAATATGACGTTCTATTAATAATTGGAATCAAGCCACTTTATAAAAAGAGTCACATTGAAGTATTCTATAGCAGTCTTTTTGTTCACGTGTATTAACTTTTGATATTTTCTTAATTAATCATATACTATTCATTTGCATAAGTCCACTAGCGAAGCAGTAGCCGATCAAATAAGCAAAGGTTTAACAATTACTTTAATTGCTAGTTTACTTCTGCAACTCCCATCGCATGATACCGGGCATATCATATTTTGATGCGCGCGTGTACTAATTAATCGATAACATTATTTGATAAGTAAATTGTTTAGTTGTCAACTTCTCCATGATTTTAGGTTATTTTGATTATTTTCATGTTTTAATAATTTATTATATAATAAAAACGAATTTATGTTAATAATATTATATTTTTAGAAATATGTTAATTCTTATGTATTAGATTGTTATCTTAAAAATATATTTTTGAATTATTATTTTAAAATTAAATTTGCTTAGTTGTCAACTTCTTCATGATTTTAGGTTATTTTTCTTATTTTCATGTTTTAATAATTTATTATAAAATAAAAAAAAATTATGTTAATAATATTATATTTTTAGAAAATATGTTAATTCTTTTGTATTAGATTGTTATCTTAAAAATATATTTTCAATTATAAAATGTAAGTGAATTTGCTGATTAATTTGTAACTTTCATGATGAGACTTAGAGCGATTAATATCGTTTATATCCTTAATGAATAATTAAAAAATTTAATATAATTAAACATAAATAATAAACGAATTTCAATGATTTTATATTTATCTTAATCTAAAACTATTTTATATTAGGTTATAAAGTGTTTATTAACCTTGAAAAATAATTATATTAATTAATATATAATTAATTATAAATTAAAAACGAATTTCATTTATTTGATAATTATCATAATTTTAATTTTTTTTATTATGTGATAAAGTCTTTATCAACCTTGAAAAATAATTATATTTGTTAACATATAATTAATTCTAAATTAAAAATGAATCTCATGAATTTGATAATTATCTTCATCTAACTTTTTTATATTGTGTTATAAAGTCTTTATTAACGTTGAAAAATAATTATATTTGTTAATATATAGTTAATTATGAAAAATCAGTTCGCAAAAAAATTATGTATAGATAATTTATATTGTGTTATCCAAAACATTATTAAAGATAATTTTTTATACTTTTTTGTTATGTCTAAAAATGATATTAATTTATTACTAAATGTTTTAAGTTCATGAGTATTTTCAAATATAAGTTGTGTAATGAAAGTTATTTATATGATGATGAAAAAATTTATATATAGAAAGAAATTGTTTAGATTATTATTAAATATTTTGAGTCTATGAACTATAATTTACATAAATTGATTATATATTTATTTATAGATATTAGTAAAATTATTAAGCCCGCAAATGCGGGCAAAACACCTAGTGGTGGAGTAACAAATAATAAAACAGTGGCAATATATATATGTATATATCAATGCTTATAATCCTTTTTAGTAGCAAAGCTGGTATATTTTTTTTTAACGACATAGTTGAACTATATTATGTAAAATAAAAATAATCAGTCATATATACGTTCTTTTATAGCTAAACAACGATAGATCATTGTTTGATTGCCACAAAATCTTAAACATGCCATGTTATTAAATTGGTGACGCAATCATTCTTACCAGCCAATCCACAAACTTGATGTTGATATATATCGATCGTCGTGTGTTCTAATTACGTGGGAATGCAAAACTTACAAATCGACTGGAAACAAAAGGCTACCATTACATGTTTGATATGTTAAAAAAAAAAACATTACATGTATGATGTATCCGTATGTGAGAAAAAAAGGTAATAGAATTTGTATACAAAAGAACAATAAATGAAAATTGATTGTTTAAACCAACCTAAAGGATATTCAATTGAAAATTGATAGATCTTTTTCCATTTATAATATACCCTATATATTAATTGAAAAACACTACAACATATTTTGTTAGTCACGTGTTATTACTACAATGCTTCTTAAAATCCTTAGAAAAAAATTGGTCCATCTAAACATATATTATACTTTTTTATTAAATTAATTAATAGTTCAAAAAAATATTTTACATTCTTTTCTTAAATAAAAACTACAAAATTATCTAATATGGTTAACATATATATAACAATTAATAATTTTGAATAATAAAGATTTGCTAACAATTTTTGTATCATCATCCTTTTTGCTTCATTTTATATTTTAAAAAGAAATTAAACAATCACATAAACTATATAATAAAAATTTGATTTTTTACTTATATGCTATATTTTGATTTTTTTTGAACTACTATAAATTATTAATACTATTAAAATTCCCACAATGAAAAATTTGTGATCAATAGTTTAACTTTTTTTATAACAAAATACAAATGATTATAAAATTATATAATTATGAAGTCTCATTTAATATATAATTAGGTTAAAATAAATAAATATATATATACCGTTTAAATAAAATAAATATCATATATAAAATATTAATTTAAAAATTTGCATTGATTAGGAAGCCTCGATTAATAGATATTCGTATCAAAATATACTATATATCTATGTCAATATTATTTAACTTTATTTATATACCATATAAAATAAATAAATGATTGCTTTGCTTTTTTACCAACAAAAATTATTTTAAATAAAAAAGAGAGATCACTTTTCCTTATGTGCTCAAATTTAGTTATATACATAATAGTTACTCAATTCTCAATTATTCAGTATATTTATTATTGCATAATATGTAAATGAACAAAAAATAAATAATAATAGGTATAAATAACTTGTATACATAATTAAATTATGTTCTTTTTAACAACAAATAATTAATGTTCATTCTGGGAAAGTTCGAATCTTAAATGTTATTTGATGATATCATTTCATAAATATAATCCTTTATACAGAAGTGAGAAGACGAATTGCAACACCCCGATGATATCATTGAAGTCTAATGTAAATTAAATAGGTTTTAAAAAAAAATCAACATGACATGATACTCAACAACCTTATATTAACGTTCCATAACTATACGTTTGATATTTATAACACGATGGTTAAACGATCAAAATTAGTGTTCAAACAATTTTTAGTATAAAATTTTTATTACCGCATGCGCACGGATAATCACCTAGTAAAATATGTACAAAATGGCATTGTAGGTTTTTTTCTAGCTTCACTTGTGGACCAAACCTACGTACCCCATATATATGAAGATGTAACCTAACCTTAGTCTCTAAAATCGGGTTTCTTTTGCATACAAGCCCACCAAAAAACATTAATAGCAATATCTTCAAGATCACAAAAGGTATCACTAAGGGCCAAGGGGTCATCAAGATCTCCTTAAAACAAAAGGAAAAACGAAAAAGGAGTCACCTGTAAGCATAAAAAAGGTGAGATGTCTCAAAGTGTATATGTAAGAAGCAAATAATATCTTTCTAGAAAAGAAAGTAGAAGCACATAATTGTGTTTTTTTCTTCCTTTTTGGTTGTTTAAAAGAATGCACTCCAACACTTGCAACTCTATCATTCTGTAAAGTCCTCTTATCATTCCGTAAGAAGGCAGAAGGATTTTGTATACTTCATGCATGGACCATAAGGTCATGGGGCCAATGCTTTAATATCCTGTAATGATTATAAGCATCCTCATACGATAACACAATCCTATAATGTTGAGGCCAGTGCTTAAATATAGTCTTCTTATATGTTTTTTCATGATTTATCTGATGAAGCCAAGCCACAAAGGAACTTAGTTTGTGTACGTAAAAGTATATCAGTGGTGGCCTGGTGGGTGAATGGTCAATGTTTTAACGGTGGTGAAGTGTCGTGGTCTAAAGGTCGCATGGTCGGTTTGGTAAAGACAAATGAACTTCGCAGTTTGCACCAGTATTTTTGTCTCCTTGAATCCCCCTTCTTCATGTCCGGTTTATCCTGAACTGGCCCCAGTTTTGGGTTCAAAACCAATACCAAATTTCCTAGCTCGATGCCTGGGCTTTCGTTTCTTAGCCCAATTGTAATATCTGTATAGTTTAGCCGAAGCTCACTAAATAGGCTTTCATTAATTTTTTTCCTTTTTTTCGTTTAATTTGGTTAGAGCATCCACATCAATGAACCCCCTCTTGGGGTTCATTGATTTAATTGTTTATTATTAAAAAAATTTGATTTTTTTTTTGATTTTTTTTAAAAAAAAAAAAAAAATATTGACCAACCGCGGGTCGCCACGTGTCCCGGGATCCGCGCTACAGTGATGAACCGGGTTCATCGCAGAGAGTCTGCAAGAGGCAGGTTCATCACTATTCCTTATTTTAATATTTTTTTTTTTTTGAAAACCGTGTGAACCCCCTATCTGAACCCTTGATGGAGGTGCTCTTAGTTTCGAGTTGTAGGCTTGTAGCAAATGAAATAAATATTCCTTAATCTACACAAGTAGTTGTTACTGATTCCACCTGAAACACGGTTTTACATGCTGTTGTCAACTTGGCACATTGCCCCAAATGTGATTTATTTGTTTGGAAGATGAAAATGAAAGCGCATGGTTGATTAATTCCATCGAATTTAGTAAAATAATGCTTACAGTAAATGCCATAACGTCGATGAAAATGTGACTAAAACAAATCATATGTTTAGAACCAATTATGGTGTTTGAATTGACGAACACTAAAGCATCCACTCCAAATAACTATCCAACAGATCTTTCTTGCCAGATTACACACAACTCCCATCAATTTTCACATAACTAAAAATGTTCCTCACAACACTTAACTCAATTTAAAAAAAAAAATTAAAGAAAATACAGAGAAAAGTACAATTTAGTGAACACTAGCGTTACATAACGTAGAACACAATGGGAGTTTCACGTTTCAACTGTTGGATGCACATATAACCAACAGAAACATTAGTAATGCACCGGTGTTGGAAGAGCACACGGTGGTGGAGGATACTCATATGGTGGCGGAGGAGGCGACGGATACACATATGGTGGTGGTGGTGGTGGCGATGGTGGTGGAGGAGGAGGTGGACTAGGCGGAGAGCAGCCGAAAGAAGCACAATTGATAGGATAAGAAGAAAAAGATTTACATTCTGCGGGAGACCGTTGCATTGGTCTTAAAGGTAAACAGTTTCCACGATCATCAAACTCCTGAAGCCTCAAGCAAACCGGTGGCTCTCCTGAGAAGAAGTTATACGAGTAAGTGAAGTTCTCTAGACTCGGTAACCGGCAGATACTCTCCGGAATGTAACCGGAGAATTTGTTGTTTTCGATGTTTAACTGCTCTAAACTCTTCATATCACCCATAGTCTCCGGCAACGAACCTACTAAGTTGTTGAAACTCACGTCGAAAACGGTTAACTGGTTTAGCAAACCGACTTCCCGGTTTAAACAACCGCCAATCTGACTATTCGTGAGAATAACCTCGTGCAATGTTTTCCCCATGTTGTAGAAACTCTGAGGTAGACAAGATCCTTGGAGATCGTTGTTGGCTAACACAAGAACCGAAACAGGAGAGTTTCCGATGTTTTTCGGTAGCCTAAACCGGAACTTGTTGTTGTTAATGAAGAGAGCGTCTAGGGTTAGGTCAAAGAGTTGGCTAGGAACATCGCCGTAGAACTCATTAAACCTAATGTCAAGAAACTTCAAAGAAGGTAAAGAGAAGATTACGGACGGAAACTCGCCGGAGAGTTTGTTGTTGCTGACGTCAAGCTCATGAAGAAGCTTGAGGCAGTTTAGAGATTTAGGGAGTTGACCTTCAAAACGGTTGGAATTGATATGGAATAAGGCGAGATCGGTTAAGAGACCGAGCTCTACCGGGAGATAACCGGCGATGTTGGCCCGGTTTAAGTCTATACCGGCTACGGTTGAGATGTAAGGGTTGTCTAAAGCCGGTGCACAGAACACACCCGTGTAGTTACAAACATTAGGACCACACCAATTAGAAGTGAAGCCATTTGGGTCTGAAGTTATAGTGTGTTTCCATGATTGAAGGGCTTTGTAAGCTTTTAAGAGCCTTGGGTTAAAAATGGGAGGAAACCCATGTGCGGAGCATGGGTTGATGAGATGAGCATTGTAAGTGAAAGCTTGAGGAAGATGGACGAAGAAGAAGAAGATGAGACAAGAAGCCAAGAAACGGCACTGGAAGAAAGGTTCTTCTCTCATTTTGAGATGGTTTTTGTTTGTGTTTTGGTAATGGGACTAAGTATAAGGTTGTATATGTATAGCAAAGGGTGTAACCACTTCCGTTGAAAATTATGTTTATTAATGATGTAGAAAAGTAATTGTAGATTATCGATTTGCTAGTGGTTAAAGATTGAAGAGTCAATCTTTATGTTTCGTGTGTTTGATGTTTATTTATATTTTATAAGGGTGAATGGGTGATTAATTCAAATGTGATGATTAATAAGTTTTCTTAATAAAGTGGAACAATGGGTGACAGCCCTGTGCATTGAATTGACTTTCGTCGGTTTGGTAGAGAAGGTCAGAATTAGCGAGGAATGTTCGTTGATCCCTATTCATGTATCTACATTTTACACTGTGTAATCCTACGGTACAGTACGGCTTTTTGAAGCAATTTGCAACCGAAAACATTACACACATTTTTAATGGTAAAATATACGCTAATTACAACGCACGCAAATATAACTGAAAATGGCACTTCTAAGAGCATGTTTATTGGTAGAAGTCTTAGGTGAGTTCTTAGTTAAAAAAAAAACATAAAAGAAGAGAGGAAAGAAAGAGAGAGAAAGTGAGAAAAAAGAAGAAACAAAACAGCAACCACAGATCTCTCCTGTACTCAACAAATATGTAACACGTGGTGGAAGAAACGTATGTTGCTTCTCTTAAATAAGGTACATCTCTTGTGTTTTCTTCTTTTTTTCTTTTATTTTTAATTGTAATTATCCTAAGATACTTAGTTAAGAGACATGGATAAACATGCTCATCTATAGTATGTCGGATGTATCATTACTACATTCAAATCCAATTAAATGATAATTAGATTTTGATCCGCGCAACCGCGCGGGTGTTTGTTTTCGTTTATACTTAGTTATATAAACATTTTGTTTTCACTTGTAAATTAGTATATATTATAGTAATCACATATTTATGATATGTATAGTAAATGTTTTTCAAACAAAATAATATTATATAATAAGTGTTTTAATCAAATAGATTGTTTCAAAATTGCTATATTATACATATTTTTCAAACATGTGTTTGTTTCTTATTTTATGTTTTATTGTTTGTTAGATTAGTATTTTATTTTTACATAAAGTAATATAAATAGAGTTTGATTAAATATTAGTATACTTTAATTTGCAAAGATAATATAAATTTCGAAGAAATTTTTGCTAAAAACTAAACTTATAGCTTCATAAATTAATATTATAAAGAATTTTATTAAAAAGGAATTTTTAAACAATTTCTTTTTTTAAAAAAAAAATATAATTTTAAAAATTTACATCGACATAAATTTATCTAATATATATAGCGTGTAAGTTTTGTTAGGATATATAAATATTCCATATTACTAATCTGTGATTTTTGTTAATATATTATGGATGTATTTAACTATTATTGACATATTTACTTATAAATAATAGAAGATTCTTAAACTTATATCTATTGACATATTTTGCGTGACTAAGTTGGAAGGTGTGGGGTAATTTACTAAAACTAAATTGTTAAATGTATCTTTGTTTATTATAGATACAATGATAAAATTATTAGAGAGTTAATGTAACATAACTTTCTAGTAATAGTCCATTTTTTAAAAAATCACACATGAAATCAAGTCATGACTTCTGTTTTAATATATAAGATAATCGACAAATAAAATCTACTAATATAACTGAAAATGGCACTTTTAAAAATATGGCACTTTAGTAGATATCCTTTTTGTCTTTTGAGCAAACTTTAGTAGATATATATCTATTATAAAGACATGACGAGTGAAAATTCTGGCACACCGACTGCTGGCCCCCATGGATTTAACAGCTTTCATAGCTTGTTTTTACTATAAATTTTTTATATATGTAAAACTAGTAAAGCTGGTTTAGAGAAAGAAAAAAAAATCATGTAAGTTGTGTTTGAATAATCTTGTAATGACAACTTTTGTTTGTAACTCCTGAATAACCCATTAATGACAATATTGGGATACGAACTCGCAACCTATTAGTAGTACTAGTACGATTGTATGTACACGAGGAAAATTTTCAAATTGGCTCTTAGAGCATCATCAACCCACAACTCTAATGTTGGGGTGCTTATTTTTTTTTTTTTCCTTTTTTTGGTTTGAAAAAATAAAAGAAAAAATAAATTAAAAATTAAGCCAATTGCGGGCCGCCACGTGTCAGTGGGGCCCGCAAATAGTGCAAGCATCAAAGAAACAATGTTGCTTATTTTGGATGCAGAAACATCGCAGCTTATTGTTTTAGTGGGGGCCCATGCCTTAAGCAACCCCATAAGACACTGCGTTGTTAATGCTCTTAGGTTATTATAGGGCCCGTTATTGTATTATAGCCTACGAAAACTGCTTTGTTTCTTTACTTTTTTTTTTTGGGTAAAATTTGCTTTGTTTTTTTTTTCATAAAAAATTTGCTGTGTTTCTTCGACAAAAGAGGTACACGATCCAGCGCATACGCATGTACAAAAATCATAGTTTCAGAGAGGCGCATTTAGTGAATAATCGGATGGTTGCTACTTGCCACAAACGCGGTTTAGTAAACTTGTCGACCATTATTATCTATTTATTATATCAATATGCCTAAAAAGCATGAACGCATATCTGAACTCAAAACCAAACGTTGAAAACTGTGGATATGGACAAAAGCAAAACCCCCAGGGATCGTCACTTTAATAATAAACTTACAATACAACCCGCGGATAATCTTCACTTGAATACTAGAAACCACAGTTCAAATAAGTTTCAAATAGTGTGAAACAATGATGTTTAAATATCTTAGTGGAAGGGATTTGGAAGAATTCAATACAAGCTTGAAAATCGGAAATGATTCACCTCTTATGGAGAGGGACGTGAGGGAGAGTCTATCTCAACCGTAAGTACAGCAGTAACCTCAACAAATCTCACTGGAGGGACTAGGTGAACTTCGAACGACGGTGAGATAATAGCAAAATTGCAAGGTTTATTCAACAACTTTTTTAGATTTGACACTAAAACACGAATGATCAACTCTAAAAACTGTAAGGTTTATCCAAGAGACAAGATGAATCTCAATTTCTAGTTTTACTTTCAACATATTTACATAAAAACATAAAATATTTTAAAAAGTTCTTATCATATTTAAATTGATCCAATTCAAGACAGAAAAGTGGTATCGTGTTTATTAATTTGTCGAGTATAGAATTTGCTATATGTATCATGCATGTTTACAATCGCATGATGAATAGTCAGCAGAGCTTGAACTTTTGATGTTTTGACCTTTTTAGAGATGGAATGTAGCTAAAAATGCCGTAGACTTCCGTATAGACGTATGTATGCATCCTATATACACGTATATGCAACTGTTATTTAGATATTCATATTTTACCACTTGACATTATTCTTTTGCTGTTGATCGTAGAATTCTTCAAAATAGAGTCAGATGGCCAAACGAAAAAGCTTATCAAAATCTTGATAACTACAAAGATTAATCGTTGTTGAAAATCAGTGATCGTAGGCTCGTAGCAAGAGTTTTATTTTATTTTATTTTAAACAAAGTGATCCTAGCATTTTTACCAAAACAAAGTGATCCGATCCGAGTACGATATAAAAAAATAGTTCGTACTTTTACCACCCTGTGATCCAGTGATCTAGTGATGCATAATCCTTCGCCCATATACAGGCCTGATCCTCAAACTTTTTAAGAATATTTTGGGCCAAAATATTTACAAAAGAATTGGACCTGAATAGTTTTAGAAAATAACAGAAAAAGTGAAAACCTATAAATATAAATTTGATTTCAACGCATGTTTTACCGCCTAAACTAAAGAAAACTATAGAAAAATAAGGAGTTTTCTTGTACCATGCGTAGAGATCTATACTATTATTTACGAAGTGATTTTTCGCAACGGAGCTCTCACGTTAAAAGTTAGACTGGTTAATATCGTTTATACCCTTAATGAATAATTAAAAATTTCAATATATAATTAAACATAAATAAAAAAACGAATTTCAATTGATTTTAGATTTATCTTTATCTAAAAATATTTTATATTGGGCTATAAAGTCTTTATTAACCTTGAAAAATAATTATATTTGTTAATATATAATTAATTATAAATTAAAAACGAATTTCATTTATTTGATAATTATCCTTATTTAAAAAAATTATATTATGTTTATCAACCTTGAAAAATAGTTATATTTGTTAATATATAATTAATTCTAAATTAAAAACGAAATTCATTAATTTGATAATTATCCTTATCTAACTTTTTATATTATGTTATAAAGTCTTTATTAACCTTGAAAAATAATTATATTTGTTAATATATATTTAATTATGAAAAAATCAATTTGCAAAGAATATATGTATAGATAATTTATATTGTCTTATCCAAAACATTACTAAAGTTAATTTTATTTTACTTCTTTTTGTTATGTCTAGAAAACATATTAATTTATTACTAAATATTTTAAATTTATGAGAATTTCACATTTAATTTGTGCAATGATAATTATTTATATGATGATGAAAAATTATATATATAGAAATAATCTGTTTAGATTATTATTAAATGTTTTGAGTGTATGCACAATAATTTATTATAATTTACTTAAATTGATTATATATTTCTTTATAGATATTAGTAAAATTATTAAGCCCACAAGTGCGGGCAAAACACCTAATAATAATTTAAGTATAATATTTTTTCCTTTAAAAAATAGTTTACATAGGATAATTATTATCTTTCTATTTTAACTTTATCGATTTGGAAAAAATGAATCTAAAATGTATTTTTGTGATTTTATTTTATATTTAAATTCATCAGTTTGAATTATGGATATGTCATTTTCATTTTTGTTTACTTTTTTTTACTTTTAAAATTTTAGAAAATATAAGTTATTAATATATTTAAATATTTTCTTCAAAATAAATATTTATATAGAAAATACATTAATGATGATATATAAGTTAATAGTCATTACTTTATTAATTTTTTTTGCTAAAAATATAAATTTTTATAAGGAAAATTGTACATGTCATAATTAAGCTAACGTAATGTCATCATTTTTCAAGAACTATATCATTTTTTTCTAGTGATGAAACATGACAAAATGACTTCTCTAATAATGTATACGGAATTAGGGTCAAAATTTTATTTATTTTTAGAAAGATCAGAAACTAGTGCTTCCCTGCCTTTTCCTATGGCATGTGTTCAGGGGCGGACGCAGGGTATGACATGTGCTGCCCCCTAATTTTTTTTCGTTGTCCAATTCAAGTTTGCTCAAGTATATATATGCTATCATTTTTTTTTGGTCGAAGGGCATAAGAAATGTTTACCTGCCCTAAAAAGATGGTTATGTACTCTAAAAATCATTTAGGATCCGTTGCTGCAGGTGTTTAGAGTTGTACATATGAGCCTTATCCATGTTGCACCAGAAAACTGTGAAGACCCATTCAACCATGATGAACAGATAACATTAGTTAATTTTTAGTATAGCTTTGTTCCTATCGTCAATGGTGAAACGTGTGGTGCATCGTTCATGCACCGACACTTTGCTTCATGACGATGACTATAACTCTAAGTCTCTAACTACAAAAAGATTTGGGTTACGATAAAGTTAACTGAAACATAGTTTATATACCTTGAATGAAACAAGTTTCCATTTTTGGAATTATTTAAATCTATCTCCAACAATGACATCAAATTTGATATTTTGACATCATATTTTTTTGTCATTTCCAATAATGACACCAAATTTTATACCAAAATAATATTATCTATTATTTGATGTTTTTAGTTTTAAATTTTTAAAATTTATATTTGTAATTGATAAATAATTATTTTATCACATTAAGATTATTATTTATGTTTTTATTATATGTAAAAGATAAATGATAATATTCATTAAATGATTTATTTTGAAAACAAAAATGAAATTTGACAAAAAAAAAATAAAAAAATTATTATGTGAGAATAAATTAAAACTACAAATAATACAATATATTTATATTTAATAAAAAATTGATAGTGATCGAACTATCCTATTAAATAAAACATAATAAAATATGTATTTTAAGGATTTCGTGTGATTGTGTTAGTTTTGATATATTGTAGGACATGAAATCATACCAAATTTAGTTTTTTGGTTTCTTGTTAGAGATGATCTTCGGTTTCCATCCAAAATTTGTTTCAATTACCGAAAAAAACATCCAAAATTTGTCTCCAATATGGGAAACTAGCCAATTAATTAATGAACATTTTCAGTAAAGTAACGTTTTAAAATGAATGAAAACTAAATAAATTTCAAATTAATATTGTTAATCTGGAAGTACCTTAAATCTCTGTACACCAATAACATGTCAGCATTGGTTGGACCGGATGTAGTCCTTGGAATATTGAAACAGTGTTTAAATCTAAGAATATTGAAGAGCACATTGTGGAAGGCCTTGATTAAATGCCATAATTTAGAATAATAGCTTTGTCGCCAGAATGTATGGGGAGAGCACTGCGACGGTGGTTTCGCACAGTCAATGTGATATCTTCTGAATTTCAAGCCGATAATGATGCTAAGAAGTTGTCTGCAAATTTTTGGACTTAAACTTTAAGATTGAAAATTATTTGACAAAAAGAAAAAAAAATCGAAAGAAAAAACTTCTATAATAGCAGACTTACAATATTTTAAGGAAAATTAGGGGGTGTGTACATAACATAAAAAATATTCAATCCATACACATAACAAGTTGATGGCTATAATATTATCTATATATATATGTATTAATGACCAAGCTATCATACGCATGTGTTTTCATTAGCCAAGTGATTTTTTTATATATTTTATTTGTTGTTGTAAGGATTACAAATGGAAGATAGTTTTATGTATATCATCTATGACTTATCTGAATAATGAAATAATGAAAGAAGAATCATTGAGAAGAAGCAGAACCGACTACGATACGAAGAATGGTGGTGAGAGGAGATTGATGGTGGTTTCATTCGTATCACTCGAATGCAGCAATGATCGATACATGATTTGATTTGGAGAAGATAAACATTTACTGTTAAAAGTGTTTTTGTTAGATTCGATTTTATTAGAGAAATATTTAAGTAATTAATGATTTGATGATTCAAATCACATGTCATATTATACCTTCTGATTTTTATTCATCATCTTTAGAGAAAATAAACAATTCAAACTAAAATGTAATATTTTGTTCTATTCTACGTGAAAAATATAGAATAGAAATTTAATCACAATCTTTTTCTCTCTCTATCTATATCTATCTATCTCTTTTGTTCTTATCTATGTGTGTCATCATCTTTTCCTTTTATTTATTTCTCTTCCGTTTTCTTTTTCTTTCTTACCGTTCATTCTTATTAGTTTCATGACTACAATTTTGGAATAAAACTAAATTTGACTCTTAATATGATTGTTATGTATGTTTATATTTTCAAACTGTCACACTAATTTTGTCCTCCCCTTTTCGAATTGGATAGCTATTGTGGTCATACATAGAAATGAAAAACCTATTATTTATTGGCGCGTATTCCATACTATATTGCAATCAGTTATTGTATAGTCACATAATGGATTATATCTAATCTTTAATTAGTTAACTCCTTTGTGTGAAGATAATACGACAGTTTTAGTTTTGAAATATTAATATCACGTCCACGCGATCGAAAGGATATTTTTGTCACATTTATAAGCAAATTGTTCTATCACAATTGCTACTGTATTACAACTATATTTTAATTTTTTTCCTCTCTTACCAATATGGAGCAAAATCATCTATATTTTAATAAGCCTGTTATATTTATGGAAGTTCACATCACTTCAAAATTCACAAAAATACAACTTATTTGGCGTTATGACATGGAACGATAAGAATATCTATTAGAACATGATGCAAAATACAGAAAAAAGAGTTTTAAGTGAACAAAAAAAAGAGTATTTATTTTATTATTATATACTGTTCTGAATATCTAAAAGTTGTGATCGCTTCTTCTGAATATCTTAACAGGATATAAAATTATTCATAAAAGATTTTTTTTTACTGAACTTTAATACAAGATATTTGAGAAACTTTATTTTCTTCACTGGGATTGCTTGCTCCTATCACTCTTTTAAATCATAGCCATCCACATCTTTCGCTTTCATCTTCCCGTTAAACCCCCACATTCTCTCTCTCTCTGATGGAAAAACCAGTGCTTAAAACATGGAGATCCGACCCTGTCTTCCCACCGCCGGAGACGCCATTAGAGCCTATGGAGTTTCTCTCTCGCTCCTGGAGCGTCTCATCTCTCGAGGCCTCTAAGACTCTCGCTCATTTGACGATCTTAGGCGACAACACTGTCAAGCTCAAAGAGAAATCCATCGCAGGCGGAGATACAGAGGAGAACAGTCTCATCTCGAGGAACCCTTTCTCCTTTGCTTCCTCTGTAACTTCTCAGAGGGTCATGGACCGTATCTTATCTAAGTCTGTGAGTATACATCTTGCCTTTTTTTATTTATTGTTTATGGGGTCCGAGGTTAAAAAGAAAACAGAGCATTTTCAGACAAAACTAAGAAACGTTGACAAAATCTCTTCAGTCCAGATTCTCAGAATCTCAATTACTAAAGTTTTATCATGCGCAATAATTTGTAATTATACACTCTTCCTTAATAAAACTGAAATGATTTTCTGGAAACACTCATCTTCATGGGGCCCTCTATACATTATCATAAACGTTTGGAGTTTTCTCAAGAGTCAAAAGGTTAAACACATCACTGTTGTTTTATTTGTCTTTATATTTCATTTCGCAGCAGGAAGTGTCCCCAAGAACATCTGGTCAGCTTTCTCACAGCAGCGGTCCTCTCAACGGTTCTTTAACCAACAGTCCTCCAATTTCGCCTCACGTAATGGACGACATTCAAGTAAAAACATTCTCACTATGTTTCTTTTTTTTTTTATCTCGCCAACAAATAACTTCTAGGTCTCTACGTTAAAGTGTTTTTTTGTGTGTAAATGTTAAATTATACGTTAAAGTGTTTCTTTCCATGCATATGTTTTTGATTTATAAATATTAAAAATAACATTTCTTGATCTAATCTTTGTCTTTTCTTGATCTTGTTTCATCAGTCTTTAAAGACTTTCCTTAATTAGAATTTATCCGTTTTCGTGGAGACTTAAACTTACTGTGATCAAACAACAACACACAGAACTTCAACACTCAATTCCGTCCAACGGCGAACACTCCGGGACCTATCACGGCGAGAACCACACAGTCCAAGACGGTGGGTCGCTTGATAAAAGATCGGAAAGAGAAAAAGAAGGAAGAGACGCGAGCGCAAAACGCTCAGATTCACGCCACTGTATCTGTAGCCGGCGTGGCCGCAGCAGTGGCTGCAATAGCCGCTGCGACGGCGGCTTCTTCTAGCGCCGGGAAAGATGAGCAGATGGCTAAAACGGACATGGCCGTGGCTTCTGCTGCAACCCTTGTGGCTGCTCAGTGCGTGGAGGCTGCGGAGGTTATGGGTGCTGAGAGAGACTACGTGGCCTCCGTAGTTAGCTCCGCCGTTAATGTTCGATCCGCCGGAGATATCATGACATTAACCGCCGGAGCATCCACAGGTTCTTTTTCTAGTTTTTTTTATTTATTTTTCAGTTCATTTAACTTTTTGTTAATTCTGAATTTGGCGCAATAAATTAGGGTTTTGTTAGAACTCAGTGATGTTGTTTTTCTGTTGATCATTTGAGTGTCTTTTGTGGTGTAGCGTTAAGAGGAGTGGCTACATTGAAGGCAAGGGCGACTAAGGAAATGTGGAACATTGCATCAGTTATTCCAATGGATAAAGGAATCAATCCTGGAGGTTTCAGCAATGTCGATAGCAACGGTGGCAGCCCAATCAGTAGCCACAGTGGCGAGTTTTTAGCGGAAGATAATTTCTTGGGACATTGCAGCAGAGAATGGCTTGCAAGAGGTTGCCAACTCCTCAAACGCACTCGCAAAGGTACAAACGCAAATCTTTTTATTAACAGTGTTTCTATTGTTGTGTAATATATATGAAGTGAGAGTTTGTTTCTTGGATCATTTGTTTTGACTAATGTCACGGTTTTGGCAGGTGATCTTCATTGGAAGATTGTTTCTGTTTACATAAACAGGCTAAATCAGGTTTGATTCGATCTTTCTTGTTTCTCAAGTTTCTTGGGTCTCTTTCTTGGGAAATGAAACCGTTGATCCGATGAACTTTGAAGAGAGAAAAATATTAAAGAGTAGAGAGAGTGATGCATTATTAGCGAATCAGTGGAAACTTTTGTGACCCACATGAGTGTAATCTTGTTAAAAGAATACAAAGAAAAAACATGACTAAATAGATTTCATAGACCAAAAAAAAAGAGAAAAAGGCAGAAAATTAAAGAAGAATAAAAGAACAAATTTTCAGGATCTGCTTTAGTAAGGATTAAATACCATTTATTGGTATTACTCTATGGTTTTGATTGTTGACGTGAAGGTTATGTTGAAGATGAAGAGCAGGCATGTTGGACGAACCTTCTCAAATAAGAAAAAATGTAAGAGATATTTACCTTAATTATGCATACAATTATCAATAACGAACAATAATCATCTGCTAGATTTCTCTAAATCTCTCTATAGCATCGTTCAACAGTCTAATTGATCAGCTCGAAGACAAAATAGTTTGTTTGGCATTCTCACAGTATTAATGTGACATAAATAAAGGGAAAACTTTAGTTGTGTCACTGTCTTCTAATACTGTCAAGAATATAAGATTTTAAAACTTTGATGTGCGTCTAAATTTGAACTTGGAGATTTGAGAAAGGATTAAAATAAAAAGCAAAAGTAGTTTGGGACTAAAGTGAACAGAAAATCAAAACAAAATGGGACTCCATCTCTTAATTATTTTTTTTCTATCTTTATTTTAAATGTAAACATCAAGGCTCCCTTTATATCTTTTTGCCTAATCTTGTTTATTCTTCAAAATCATGTCAGATGTTGTGATGGAGGTGATAAAAAATGTACCGGCTTGGCCAGGCCGCCATTTGCTGGAAGGTGGAGAGGATTTGAGATACTTTGGAATGAAGACAGTTTTGCGAGGGATTGTAGAATTTGAGTGCAGGAGCCAGAGAGAGTATGAAATGTGGACACAAGGTGTAACACGGCTTCTTGCTGTTGCTGCCGAGAGGAATAACAGATATAGGATATGAAGGAGTAGCTTACCAGTTAAGAGCTACTGTTTTGAATGTAATATAACTTTTGGGGCCAAATTAAGAATTCAGACAACGTTGATGTTTTTAATTTTGTTTTCTTTTAGTGTTCTTATAAAAATGTTTGATCTTGAAGTTATGTATATGCAAAAAAAATAAGGTGGTAATCTAGTCTGGTGGGTCCATTTTCCATATTTCGTTGGAGCATAAAAATACTACTTGCGTCAAAATCAAATGAAATACAATTTCAGTTTAAGTGACGCTGGGTATCATTTTTTGAGAAAATTGGGAAAGTGTAGGATTTGGGTAAGATAACCAAACATTTCATATATAATTTCCTGAGATTTTGAAACTGTGTTGACTAATTATTTCACTAATCAACAGTTACAGGTCAAAAGACATACCACAGAACGACACCATCTCGGAACAAGTTCCATCCCTATTGGGTTTAAAATGGGTTCTCATCATTTCAAATATCAGATATGCACTAGGCTATATTAGTATTTTATTTCTTGTTCGGTTCTCCTTAATTACAATTTCGATTGGGTTATTGTCAATCATTCATACACATGAACAATCAACCCAATTTTGATGGATTATTACAACTGATATGCATCTTCTGAAACTGCAGAAGAGTGTTGATCAAATTACCATCATAGTCGTTGTACTCTGGATCAACATAAGAGTTCAGAAGCACAATGAGAACATCATGAATTCCTGAACACTTGCAAAAACCAAGACACATCAATTGCACAATCATATACTCTCGTTCATATCTTCATTTTCCTTTTTAATGACTAAATTAGAGAGACAACCACAATATTTCTGTATTGAAATGTGATTTACCAAGAAAACCAAGTTAGAAAAAAATATTAGATGACTTACATTTATTTCATCAGTCCTCATATCTTTATGCTCAAATACCAAATAAGAATCCAAGCTTTCTGCATGACAAATATAAAAAGACCAGATGAATAATCAGAATACACATTGATAGTTTAAAACATGTCAATTCCATTGTTCTAGAGCTTACGTTTTGAAGAAGCCTTAAACTCAAGTGATGAATCTGCAGCGAAACCACCGGAAAACAAAACGAAATCCAGTAAAAGAATACAGAGGAAATAAGCATACTAACAAATAAATGAAAGAAAAAACATCTAAGAAAACGTACGATTGGCTCCATCATAATCCTATGATGCTTGCCATGGCTGTCGGTTTTGAAGTCTCTCTAAAGCTTCAAGAAAGTTGATTAAATCTCTGAGAGGACTAAAGCCGAGATCAATGTGACAACAATGGGTGTTTGTCGGTGTTGACTGTATATAAAATAAAATAACAATGCAAATATAAGACTCAGATTCATGCATCTAAGGACCAATACACAGTTTTTAAGAATATATTAAAATCGGTCATACATCTAAGGATCAATAAACATTATCTTAATTATATATCACAATCAAGAATTTAAAAATAAAGAAACATAAGTTTTTAGGCCGGAATATGTAACCAAACAACAATCTTATTAAGGCTCAGATTCACACACAATCGGGAATTTAGAAATCAACAACATAAGTTCTTACGCTAAAATATGAAACAAAACAACAATCTTATAAAATATATGATTCACACGTCTAAGAATCAACATACATTAATAAATGGATCGGTTTCCCTAGATTTTTTTTTTTTAAAATGAAGATGGAGATTTATACAACTAAAACCCAATATACAGACAGAAATTGATCGAGTTCTTTGTTTTTTAAAATCGAAGATTCAGATACAACAACCTAAAGCTCATCTACCTATAATAACATAAATTTTACATTAGGTTTATGGAGATGTTGAGAGGAATAGCAAGAGTCGCCGTCTACTTCATTCCTCGCTCAATATGCATTAGATTTACGGAATCTCAAGCCGTTGGGCGTGAAACTACTGAAGCCCAGAGTCACAACGAAATATATAAATGGGAAGACATGTGTCCTCATTCTATAAATCGACTTATCTAAGTGGTATCTTACGTTAAGGGTCTAAAGAGTGATAAAACATTAGTTTATATAATAAGATTCATTGAAGTGAGACTATTTGTGTATGGCTTGTACACGAGTCCTGTAACATTCTTCTCACAAATGTTTCCTAATTTCTTAAAGTTACCACCTAATCAATCTTTCAAAAAAAAAAAAAATCGTTTTACGGCTATAAAAATGATCAATTTTGTTTGTTCAATTAATGTATTACTTGTTGTAAACCAAAGTGAAATCTGTGTCTTATTCATGCTTTAGAGGTTCCATATATATATGGGATACAAGAACAAGATAAATGGAAAACATCCAATTCCTAAAGTAACAAGGAATTGGAAATACATAGAAAAGGTAAAAGAGCTGACCGCCTAAAGCTAATGGGTCTCTCGACCATTGGGCCAATCTAATCTATCTAATGGTTAAGGCCCATTCACTAACTGGTCCAATATACAGACAGAAATTGATCGAGTTCTTTGTTTTTTAAAATCGAAGATTCAGATACAACAACCTAAAGCTCATCTACCTATAATAACATAAATTTTACATTAGGTTTCTGGAGATGTTGAGAGGAATAGCAAGAGTCGCCGTCTACTTCATTCCTCGCTCAATATGCATTAGGTTTACGGAGTCTCAAGCCGTTGGGCGTGAAACTACTGAAGCCCAGAGTCACAACGAAATATATAAATGGGAAGACATGTGTCCTCATTCTATAAATCGACTTATCTAAATGGTATCCTACGTTAAGGGTCTAAAGAGTGATAAAACATTAGTTTATATAATAAGATTCATTGAAGTGAGACTATTTGTGTATGGCTTGTACACGAGCCCTGTAACATTCTTCTCACAAATGTTTCCTAATTTCTTAAAGTTACCACCTAATCAATCTTTCAAAAAAAAAAAAAATCGTCTTACGGCTATAAAAATGATCAATTTTGTTTGTTCAATTAATGTATTACTTTATATGTCAAGAACAAATAGTAGAAAGAGGCCCCGCGTGCATGTGAAAATAAAACTGACTTTGACTCGGACAATAAATGATAAGCAGTTCTGTAAGACCAACTCGTGTGTTTCGTACTCTAACAATGATTTATGTGCACCACGTATCACACTATCATCACTCGACTGAGATATCGTTTTGATTTATCCAATCTTTTCCAGTTAAAGAATATAAAAAGCTACAAATTATTTATAATAAAAATGATAAAAGTTCAAGCTCAACAGTATGTGTGTAGAGCTTGAAAAATGAAAACATAACTCATAGCACACAAAATCATAATATTCCTGAGAAAGCACCTACAGGATAATTGAAGGGTACGTAAAGATGTAACATTTTAAATGACGATGAGATTAATACATTTTCATAAAGTAAAAAAAAAAGCTAACATTTTTTGTCAACTAGTAAAAAGCTAATCAGACATAAGAATACAAAAGCAGACATTATTCTATGCAAAAAAACAAGGTATGCAGCAAGCACGAGTACATCTGTGAGTTCGTGGTTAATTTGGGCAAAAATACTGCGAACCATGAATGTATTCAGTTCTCACATGTGTCATCAAAATTTATTTTTCATATAGCATAAAATAGTCCTTCAAAAATATGGCGTGCAATTAAATTCTTTATCGTAGTAGATATGATATTCTTATTTGTGGATTGATTTACATACGGCAAGTAATGGCTTAATCGGTGTTTGGTGAAAAAAAAAAGGCCTAATGGGTGTCAACTCTAGGAACCAATTAAACCAATGGGTCATATAAGGAGCCTATATAATTAATCGAGAGGGGATTGTCTATAAATACGGGGTAATCTAATCTATTAAAAGTGAAGTACAACTGGAAACTAACCCTTAATTTTCCTAAATAATTACAGGTTTATGCCACTGGCCTAAATACACTGTCGTTTAGTTCAATTACTAAATCACCAACTTAAATTTGACCCGCCTTCACTCTTCTTAATCCGAAACAAAACCGGACGGTACCTAATCTTGCGTGTTTCCATACCAATATGCTTCGTGTTTCCATACCAGATATGCTTTGGTTAATCTTGGTCTGCAGAATCAAAACCAATAGATTAGATACATACAAAGCTGATCCGAAAAAAAATCAATTGTGGTTACAATCATCTTATTTCCCATGGCAATAGTCTCGAACATCTGCTGATATGTTAGTGAGTCAAACCAGAAATATAATAATACACTGAAAAAACCTTACGATACTAATGACATTTTTTTTCATGTATATCTAAAAATTGAAGAATATAGAACTACAATCATTTGACTTTAAACCGTTTAGTTTACAACTATATTACAATTGAAATAACCAGTTACAAATTAATAATATAATCCTAATAATTCAGAACAAACCATAGGGTTACTGAACATTTATCATAACTGATTTTTTTTTTCAAAATTTTGCATATAGATACGGTATATCCCAATATAGGACAAACAAACTTTGGATTTTCGTTATAAAAAACGTGTTTCACTCCTAATCTAACCTTCTTAATTATCTTTCCTACAATTAAGCATAATTAATTTGAAATCTAATTTTTCAAAATAAATTTACCAATGTTTTATGAGTTTAAATACAAATATCAATTGGAAATAACTAATCAAACGTGATTCTCTATAAATCTAACATTCTAATAGGTTACGACTTTTAATATTGCTATTTATTATTCTACAAATAAGAGAATATACTCAGTTAAATCAACCCTACAATCAAGAAAATATCTAACTAATAAGATTTTGATAATAATACCTAACGTGAACACCAGTTTTATTAAGCATATATATATATATATCCTTCTGTGTTAACTTCTTTCATACTGACAACATCCACCCAGAAATTCAAACCTAAAAATGCCGACCAACACAAGTTGCAACGTTCTGAAGGATGTCAAACCTTATAAAACCTGCTGGAGGGTACGTGTGAAGATGCTTCATTCCTGGAAACAAAACACCAGCTTTGGGGGAGAATCACTTGAGTGCATCCTTGCTGATTAAACAGTAAATGAACATGGTATAGTATTTTTCTTTGGAGATATGAATCATTCATATAGACATTTATCGAAATTTCTGCTATATTTAACTGTTTACTCTTCTTCGCTTATAGGTTTCTCTGTCTCCAGAACTTATATCAATTCCTCTTAACTTATTATTAATTATGCTTCATTCCTGAAAAAAACATAAGCAATCAGAAGAATTAGATTAAAGCAGGAAAGAGTTGTAGGGTTAATATACTAAAAAATAGATTTAAGTTTGTATGTGGAAACTAATTCAATAGAATCTCATATTTCACACAGAATTCTGTCAAACCAGAAAGCGAGTATGAAATCAAATGGTTATCAAGTATTCAACATGCATGTCGGAGCCGAGATTCTTTTCTGGATTTCTTATCTTAATCACAAACAAAATCTGATTTGGTAGTTTTCAATTCTCGAATCTATAAAATTTCGCCGATCTACAATTTATTTACATTATAGCTTTAAGATATACAAAAAAAATTGAAAACCCGTGGATCTAAAAGGAAAAAAAAACAGAAATGAGAAATCACAGAGGGAAACAAAATCCAAGCTTTATATTTAAAATCGTCTAAGTTACAGTCTTGAACCCAGATCATTTTCCCTGTTTTGTTTACTATTTGATTTCGGTGATAATAAGGTGAGAAGATGAGAGAGCATCTTGCCGACAGAGACAGAGAGCAACACAGTCTTCATATTAATTAGTTAGGTTTAAACCAAAAACCTGTTGTTTTTTTTCCCCGGAAAGAAAACTGGTAGTGTAGTGTTGGGCTTTATTGTTTTTTATTTTATATTGTTGTCCAGTTTATTTGTTACATGTTATATTGGCCCACTGTAATTGTTTTTATTAATAGTTTAGATATTATATAAAGACCAAACGTAATTTATATTTTATTTACCTAAATTAAATATAAAGCCATTTTTATCATTTAGTCTATCTTATTAAAACAGAGATCATTTTTCATGTACAAAATAAATACTCCATTTATATTATATACAACAACTAAATGCACATATATATATATATATATATATATATATATATATATATATATATATATATATATAATTTCGTACATGAGTAACATACATTTGACATAAAAACTTTCAAATAATTAATTAGTTTTTGTCTTACTAATTGTTTTATATGAAAGAAAAATACATTTACTAAAAATATTAATTTATAAAATCAGTATGACTTCTGTATAACATTAAGTAAAAGTTTAAACATATATTTTCAAAAATAAGTAATCCTAATATATAATTATTAATTTCAACATTTTAAATATTAAGATATGAGTACAATATAAAATTAACGATGGAACAAAAAACAAAATAATTTATGGCTGAATGTATTACTAATCATTTATTTTTGTCAAAAATACATTTAATAAAATAGTAATGCGCTTAATAACATCGACCACAGTTTATAAACACATTGTAGTTACTAATGGTATATAAATTTACAAAGATTATAAATTTAAACAAACACCCGGGCGCGCGGGTCAAACACTAGTAGCACTTAATAAGGAAGACAATGCATGTGTATTGTAATGATCACATACATATCTTCCGAAAAATTATCTGAACTCCTAATTTTCTTTTATTAAAATAGTAACATATTAAATAATTTATTATTTCAGCTATACAAACTTTATAAAACTAACGCTTTATAAATATAGTGTCAAAAGCATACAAACATTTTACAAAATCAAATCCAGATGGTTACATGTACGTAATTAACATAGCATGACTAAATCTAAAGAAAAAAACATTAACATCACTATAATACAAATCGCTATATTATAATTAGACTCAGAAGTAATTTTATCAGATTATTTGAAAATAGTGATGAGTAGTGAGAAAAATGATAAATAAAATCTGTTCCACATAAATATCCATCAATAATACATCAAACACTATAGAAACTTAATAAGCCGGGATAAGAAAAATTAGAGAACAATTAATCACAAGAAATGGAAAATTTGGATATTTCAAAGTCACTAATTATGCAAGAATTAAGTTAGGGCATAAAGATTTTGTTGCCACACTTGCAACGCCAAGCTTCGGGGTAATACTCCAATGGCGCAATAAGAC
This sequence comes from Eruca vesicaria subsp. sativa, assembly GCA_932364175.1. Lineage (NCBI taxonomy): Eukaryota > Viridiplantae > Streptophyta > Magnoliopsida > Brassicales > Brassicaceae > Eruca > Eruca vesicaria. The sequence continues at coordinate 108,061 of CAKOAT010459598.1, read as the reverse complement.
CTGCTTGAATCGGAACGTGAACTGCTTTACACGGCTCACACTTACAGCACTTCGATCTACAAATCGGAGGCGCAGAGCCCGGACCAGCTAACCGCTTCTGATCTACGATCCGACCTGGTAAACCCGACCCACCTGTCTCTTTCCTAGTCTCCACAAGCCCTCCCCCTAGTTTCAAACCCGAGTTAACTCACTCTCTAGTATGTAAGCAATGATAAGAAGAAGAGTTGTTTTATAGTCCTCCACTTTGTAAGTAACGAAACATTTACAAAGTTGAGTATGCAATTGCCACTGAAGTCAAGGAATAACATTCCATATAGACTAGAAAATTAAACTATTATGCTATATATAAAATAAATATGATAAAAAAATAAGGTTAAAAATAGAGTTCTTACTAAGATCTTGATGAGGAAAGGCGGTTGCGGAGAATGAGAAAGAAAGGAAAAGAAGAGTAAAGACAACGAGAGTTGAGATCAAACGACGGTGGTAGCGACGGAGGACAACGTCCATTAGCCAGAACCGGTGATGATGGGTTTCGGGGTTTAGGACTTTGGAGTAAATTGGTCCAAACTCAAAGAGACATGTAAAGAAGTGATGAATAAAGATAGAGAAAGAGAAAGCGAAAACGGATGTGATTAAACCCTCTTCTTCAGTCATTATCATTCGTCTCCCAATTATTTAAAGCATTTGATAGCCACATGGTTTTCCCTTGTGTGTACAACTATATCAACTTCAAAGTTACTATTTGGCTCAGGTGGACCAAAAACCCACCACTCTAATCACAGATGTTATACTTACTTTTTTTTTGTCATCAACAAAAACATAGACCCATGACAACATCTACCGGTTTAATTTATCTATTTAACATCTCGAGTATTTATTTAATTAGTTATGAGTAGTATGGACAAAGATATCATAGCCATAAATAATAGATATGTATCATATAAAGCAGTCACATTAATTAGAAATGTTTCTAACAAATTCGGTTGTCTAACAAAAAATGAAAAAACATTATCACAAATCTTCGATATCTTTGCATAAATCTTTTTAATTGTTAAATTCAGATTTATTATATACTTTCAAATTAAAATTAATTGATGATAAGTGAATTAGATCTAATTTTGTATATATTATTTAAATTCTTATTGAATTCGTGATGTGAGATATATTATTCTTAATATTCTTTGTTTTAGATGATAGCTTTCTTATCAAGCAAGTCAAATACAATAATTATATCTAGTTTAAAGGTTCAACAAGATCATTATACACAGTCAAAAAATCTAATCAATTAATTAGAAATTTATGGTTTTTAAGACTCTAATACTATGTTAAATTTAAATTTATTATGGATTTCTAACTTAAAATCAGTTTATGATGAATAAATTAATCATCTTTTTTTATATATTTATTAAGATCCTTTTGAATTTTTGACATGAGATATATTATCCCTTATAGTAATCCACTAATCAGTCGACACAACAACAAATGTATGGATTCTGTAAAATGTATTAAAAGTTTTGTTTGAGAAAAATAAGATAACAAGAACTACAGGAAAAAGCTACAATATAGATCAATGATGCCTATAATTCATAATTTCATATACATAGTTTACTTTGGTTACGAATAAAAAAAAATTATACACCGATGGTGCCTATAATTGATATACATATTTTACTTTTGTTGCGAATAAAAATATAAAAATTATTGATTGAGTAATTCACACTCCAACTAACTAGATTCGTGAATCCAACAAAGAGAAAGACAAACCAAAATTTACTTCGGAGAAGATCGATCTCCCTTGGTTCTGGTCAAAAAGGCTATTTACTATATTTATTCCTGTCACTTCTACTTTTAATTCCACGTGGGTTCTTATTCGTTTCAACATATGAATGTTTTATATAATCTAGTAATTACGATAGGGCCTATATTGTTTGTATATGGGACTACAATTATATATCTACTTTACTGAAACATAGTCTTTTTTTATCTACTAATACAAATTATCATTTAAATTTAGATTATTTATAGAATGTTACAAATAATATAGTTAATTGAATCGTATTACTTAAATTAAACTATTACTTAAATTAAACCAACACGATTAATATGTGTAAACAAATTAGAAAAAAACCAGGCAATTATCTATGAGTATATTAATAATTCAAAATATGGAATATCCTACAAGAACACATATTCTGTCAATATAATTTTGGAAGTTTACCAAGAACACAAACAATATATAATAAAACAACAAAATAGTTTGAAATAATACAATTTTATATACTATAAACTTATGCTAGAAAAATAATATGTACCGACACCTAAAATTTAACTAAACTAAAACATTATGTTTTTATAATTTAAAAGGTTAATTGTCATTCAGTAAAAAAGAAAATATTAACTTATGCTAGAAAATAATATGTACCGACTCCTTATCTTTAACTAAACTAAAACATTACCTTTTATAATTTAAAAGGTTAACTGTTATTCAGTAAAAAAAAAAAAAATCAAATTGTTATTAATTTCAAAATTAATAAGTACTCGTGCACAACGAAGACCCAAAAACTAAACCAAAAACTATAGCTATCTAATCAAAATATGGAATATCCTACGAGAACAAATATTTTGTCAATATAATTTTGGAAGTTTATCGAGAACACATATTTGGACAAAATATGGAATATCCTACGAATATATATCATAAAAATATGAAATATGTAAATCTACTAATTATATGAAACCAATAGATTTAATATCTTCACAGTTCCTCAAAAATATGGAAATCTAATAATTATATGAAACCAATAAATTTTTAGAAACTTACTCTACTAAAATAGAGTTTTTTTTTATCTAGTGATACAAATTGTCCTTTAAATTTAGAGAGTGTTACAAATAATACATGATATATCGTTGATTGAACCGCATTACTTAAATTAAACCAACACGATTAATATGTGTAAGCTAAATTAAAAAGAAAACGGCAGTTATATATGAGATAGCGTTTTGGGCTTACATTTTGTTTTTAGAAAAAAATATATGGTTTGATTTTTGGGTTTAGTATTAGGGGGAACTTCAAAAAAATATTGAATAAACTTTCCACCTTATGGATCAAAAAAATCAATTACTATTTTCAGGTCCAAATGTGTTTAATATTTTTAACAAAACAAAATTGTCCATTATTAATCACTTATTTAAATCATACACTTAAAACATGTTAATGTATTTTTATTTTAAATAAAAATCACTCTATTTTGATAAATTTCAATGGTAAATTTTAAATAATTTCTTTTAATATTTTTCTAAAATATTTTACTGATTTAAAAAATAAATAAATGTAAAGCAAAACCAAAAATAAAATCTAAAAACTAAAAACCAAAAGCTCAGAACGTGAGTTATAATTTTTCTTTTGTTTCTTTACAAAATAAACTATTACAATTTTTTTTAAAATTTTTATTTTAAATTAGATGTTCGATTATATATGAGTTGTTTGTTGATAATATCAGTTCAAATTAACTCAGAGGATCTTAAAACTAAAAACCAAAACCAAAGGCCGAAATTCAAAAATAGAAACTTAAAAACTAAAAACCAAATCTAAAAAAAAAATAACTGAAACTAAAACTCAAATTCTTTTAATTTCAATTTATTATCAAGTTTTTATTTTTGTAATAGCAAAGTAATTTTTGAAACTATTTTTAATTTTTTTATTTTGAAATCTTCAATATGAATTTTCTGTTTAAAAAAAAATTAAATCTCATCCGAAACACTTCATCCCTTAATTTTATATAAAAAGTCCAAAATTAGCTAATTTTAGAGATGTAATAGTATATTTATCTTCAATAAAATCTATTTTAATTAAATAATATATTACCTTTTAATAAATTCATTTTGGTCACTTTATTATTTGAAAATTATTTTCATGAAAATTAATAAAAACTTATTATACTATAGCATTCCTTATTTTAATTAGGTATGAGAATGGATAGTTGAGCAATTAAATGAGTGGGCCTCATGTGATGGTATAGCAGGTAAAGCATTCTAGATTTCTTTTTCAAACCGTACGTCTATCTTGTTAAAATAGATTTTTTTTGCAAGGACCCAACCTTTTTTTCTAATTAAACATACCATTCTATTATATAGTAAATCCACCCAAATTAATTAATACTCTCCTTTATAATACTACTAAATATGTTTTCAAACAACATAACTATTAATTTTGTATCCAAACAATATAAAAAAAAAGAAAATTGCATAAAAAACCATGAAAGTGATACTCGGAGACACTTTAAACCTTTAAAATAACATTTCTATCACTAAAAACCTTCAACTTGACTTACTTGTTCTCAAGTAAAAAACCAATCTGCTGAACAAATAAAATGATGACGTATCAACTTTTCTTTCCAAAAAATATTTAATTAATAAGTTTTTATAAAATAATTAACAAAATTAAGAAAATTAAATAAAAAATAAAAAAGTAAAAGATTAAACTGAAATACAAAAGAATAAATTAAAATTTAAACAAAATTAAATAAAATTCAAAAATATCTTTTTTTTTTCAAATTACAAGGTTATGTTTTTAATAAAACTATTTGAAATCATCATTGTCAATAGTAATATGTCTGAAAATTTTATCACGGATGATATGTTAATTTTTATTGGATAAATCGCAAAAAATTATAAGATTTTTTTTTTAAAAAAAACTGACATATCATCACTGCTTTTAAAAAAAAATTCAAACATATCATTATTTACGATGATGGTTTCAAACAATTTTCTTTTCTTTTTTAATTTTTTTCGAATTTTATAATTTATGTGAATTTTCTTTAGTTTGTTTTTAATTTTCTGAAAATTTTATTTATTTTTCTCTATCTTAATTTATCTTATTTATTTTTGTACTTTTCATTTAATTTCTATTTTTATTTTTTTATTTAATTTTATGTATTTTTGTTTAGCTTTTCGATTTGTAATTTTTTGATTTAATTTTTTTTTATTTTAGTAATTAAATAGTTATTTTTTTAAATAAAAACTGTATCATCATCGTTTTTACCTATTTAACAGATCAATTTTTTACTTGATGAAAAAGTAAGTCAAGTTGAAGGTTTTTTCTGATACAAAAGTCATTTTACTGATTTAAATGGATAGTAAAAAAGCTTCAAAATTTAAAGTGTCAATGAATGTCACTTTTAAGCTTTTTTTATGCGATTTTCCCCGGTATAAAATATTAGGTCATATATTTTTACTAACTTTCTTATTTATCTGTTTTTAAATGATTTGATTAAAATACTCAATTACCTTATGAGACAAATAAAACATGTGCATAACATTTTTTTGCGGATTAAGATACTGAAAAATAAGAATACTTAATATAAAATTATAAAATTAATTAAATATTTTATTTATATTATCATAAATAAATATTTTTTCAGTTAAATTTAATATTATTTTCTTATTAGATTTTTTTCTTAGATTCGTTTTTGCTTAAGAGCATATAATTGTTAATTGGAGACTATGCTTGGTTTAAGTTGACATCGAATAAGTTATATAATTTACAATTTATCAAAATATATATAACACAATTAATTAATCCAGTAACAGGGATTTAATAAATACGAATAACAAACATGTTGAAAAATTAAAAAAAAATAAGTAATATATCATTTTATATTTAATATAAATAATAAAATTATATAGTTAAAAATACACTAAAATTAAAAAAATAAACATTACTAATAAAAAATGTTAAGATATACTAATTTTATAAATTATATTTTGTAAAATAAATATTTTTCACGCTTTTAATCACATACCAAAATCTAGTTTATATTAAATTAAGAGCAATTTTTGATGAACCACTTAATCCACTCAAAAATTAAATTAGGATTTAATCAAATGTATTGGGCAAGTAATGAATAAATCGACTAGCTGGGGATGATTTTAAGATATAAAAGAGTTTCTTATTGATATTAGAAGATGATACAATGATGATAAACAAAGAATATAGTAACATAAAGCAATAAGAAACTCCGTTCCCATCTGTACCGGTTTTGCATCCAAACATGAGAGTAAGTGACTTTATTAATCAAAAGACAAAGACCTGGGACGCGACAAGACTGGAACAATACGTCAACGCTGCCGATATACCTCTCATAAGGAGTATGTCCATTAGTTCGACACATCGTAGAGATACATACTACTGGAGTTATACAAGGAATGGACAATATACAGTCAAGTCTAGATATCGAGTGGCACGGAATATCTTAAAACGGGAAGAAGTGCATGTAGTTAGTGAACCCAATATTACTAAACTACAAGCGCAAGTTTGGAAGGTGCGGGATCCACAAAAGATGTGTCATCTTATGTGACAGATAATAACATGTCATGTGGCTGTTACGAGCACCTTAAATTAAAGACACATAAGATGTGACAATTATTGTCCACATTGTGGAGAACCTGATGAAACAATAACACACACCATTTTTCTGTGCCCTCCTGCAAAGCAAGTCTGGGCCTTATCGTCATTACCTACTAGCCCTACTTTATTCCCACAGTAGAGCACATATGCGAACATGGACTATTTTGGAGGAAGAATGCCATAGTAAGACCGGCAGTAGACATGGATCCTTATCCTTGGTTATTATGGTATATTTGGAAGGCTCGGAATGACAAATTGTTTAAAGGGATTGATAGAGACCCATTGGAGTTAGCACGATATGCAGAGAGTGAATGCCAAGCCTGGTTTTAAGCCAATGACCAGACTTCTTTTCCCTCACAAGTAAACACAGATGGTGACAATCAGATCATAAGTCTGGGGAGTATTTGTATGGTGGATGGTTCCTGGACCTCTACAGCTCAGTTCAGTGGATGTGAATGGGTCTGGCAGGATAGTATTGGGAATAGGCAGCTGATGGGAATGCGTAACTTTGATAGAGTGGAGTCTTCTTTGCATTCTGAGCTGGAAGCACTGCGGTGGGCAATGGAGAATATGGTTCAACATTCGCCATGTCAGAGCTTTGGGACAGACTGTAAGAAAATGATATCGATGCTAAGGAACCCACAGGATTGGCCAAGCTTCTCAACGGAACTGGAAAAGCTCACGATCTTGCGGATTTGCTTTCCAGATTTTAAAATTTTCTATGTGCCTAGGACACATAATGGTTTTTCCGATTCACTAGTTAAGACTGCTCGATCATTTTATCGAGATTTGGTGTATGTTGGTTGTTCTATTCCGGTCTGGATTCCTAGACCAACTCAAGCTTGAGTAATAGATCAGCCTTTCGTTGTCAAAAAAAAAAAAAGCAATAAGAAACTCTTTTTTGCAGAGCAAAGTGAGTGCATTTTTGATGTAAGAAGCTTGGATTCTCTTATCCTTCTTAATCCTCGTCATTTTTGTAGTTGTCTGATGGAAGATCGTAACAGTAAAATGATCTCCAGAGTGTACCGGGTGCGATCAATACCACCCTAATGCTATGATTTTCTTTATGTTTTGTGGTGACTCGGTTAGGTCAGATTGACTCTTCTCCGAGCTCGGGATTGCCCTCGTTCTTTTTGGGTATATTATGCTTTAAAGTATTGAATCAGATTTTTAGACCCGGTTTGGAGTCGGATGAAACTCACCTCCAACAACGTTGCTGAACAATATAGAGGATAATCTTGAGGAGAAGAAATCAAAATTTTATCAGGGACATATCTCTGTGTGGAGGGGGCAAAGCGATAAATACAAAAGACAATTCTCGTCAAAATTGACTTGGATAGACTTACGAGAGGCACACACAAAACTGTAATTGAGTAGAGGAGTGTGGTTCGCCTATGTCAATCCTAAGTATGCTGTCTGGTGTGTGATGAATAATAGATTCTCAACGCGGGAAATAATGATTAAATGGAACATGAAAGTTGATAGAAGCTGCAGTTTTTGTGAAGACCCAATAGAAACTCGCAATCACTTGTTTGAAAATTTAGGTTAGGGTTTTGATAAGTGTATAAGAAAAAATGTATATTAATGGATTTGTATAAATATTTGATTGACAATACGAGTATAATACATATACAAATACTGTGGGTATCTAAGAATAATAGCGTATGTAAATATTTGAAAGTATAGATTTGCTCTAGAAGAATTTGGATTCACATCTCGTTATCCTAAGACTCTCTTTTATAGGTCTTCAAAAGTAGATCATAATAGCAACGTGATCTCCGGTGAATATCATGTGCCTTTATGGTTGTCTCCAGTACTTTATCCTCCGTTACACTACGGTTTGAATCTGTCAGATCGACATGGGCCGTCTCTCGAGCTCGAGATGAGCCTTAGACCTTTGTAGATCTATTATCCTTTTTTGACATTAAAGATACTAGACCGGACTCTCGGACCTGGTATAGAACAAAGTGAAATCCGCCTCTACCAATTATTCTGAAAGGGTTCAGGAAAATCTCACAAAAGAAGATTCTTCAAGAACAAGACACAATTAAATGTAATGAATGACCATGCTGATTTCAAAGATAAGATAAGTATCTTCATTCTCGGATACATTTTTTTTCAAACTGTAGTGCACAACATCTTAAGAGAGAGAAATTAGAAAATATGTTAAAACACCTTGGCCTCGTGAAATGATTTTACAGATAATCAAAAAATATTGAAGAATTGTCTCAGCTCAATAATAATGATGGGAGCTTGATGATTGAAGAAGGCCTGAGATATTGGTTTGGGATTCAAAAACACCTAAGATTTAAAGTCATTTCTTCTTTTATTATTTGATTGACTAAATAACAGTTGTACTTGATGAAAAAATGAGTTTTGATTAAATAAGTTTCAGTTAGCTCTAATGGAATGAATCAAACAGTCATTATAGCATTTATTTAATTTACAAGACATTACTGAAACATAAAATGCTAAGATTAATCTATAGCAAATTAAATTTGTCTAGAAAGTTAATGAAAGTCGGTAACTCCGCAGGGGGCACATGATATATTTATCGCATCAGTCCGCCTTGAAATCAAAATTGCCTAAAATCATCCCCACTTTGATATTTTGGCGCTTCATTATTTCAATATGTTAACTACATTGTGTTACAATCCTGTTGTAGCAATAGCAAGGTAAATTTTAAAGATTTAAAAGACATCCATTTGGTATTTAGAGCACATGCAACGCCGGTTCGACCGAGTCCTTAGCGGTTAATCTTAGGGAGATTAGATTAAAAAATATTAAACTCTGCAGGGATTGGTGAGGAGCGGTCCGATATGGAGAGATTAAAGGATTGAGTCCTTGCTGACATGGCGCGGTCTGATTGGCTCGGTGAGTAATGTAAACCGTGATGAAAAAAAATATTTCATTCGGTCGAAAGCAGAAAAAAAAACCTCCGTAGGCGACGTTTGAGGCGATTCGATCTCAGAGTTTAATCAAGGTAAATCAAAGCCTGTTTCTTGTTGATTTATGGATATAGATTCGGTTGCATGTTCTTTATTCACCTTTAGGGTCGGGATTAGGAATTTTACTCTGATTTGGGAAAGTTTTCTTTGTACTCGATTTGGGTTTTCACTCGATCTGTGTTTTCACTCGATTAGGGTTTGAAAACGATTTCGTTTTGAATCGATTAGGTTTCTTCTCTTATTTTGAAAGGGTTTCAAAACGATTTGGGAAAGTTTTCTTTGTACTCGATTTGGGTTTTCACTCGATCTGTGTTTTCACTCGATTAGGGTTTGAAAACGATTTCGTTTTGAATCGATTAGGTTTCTTCTCTTATTTTGAAAGGGTTTCAAAACAATTTGGGGATTATTTTAGTTTGTAGGTAGGCTTTGGAGTATCCGATCAATTAGGGTTTCACTCTGTGATTCATTAAGATTTTCCTTGAATCAGTTATCTTCTTCAGTTTGTTTGGAACTTCACTTTGTTTGGGTTTTGAATCATTGATTCATTAATCTGAGTACGAAGAGGTTCGATTTTGTGAGTTCTTTACTTGTATCTGAATGATTGCATTTACTTGTATGTGAATGCTTGTATGTGAATGATTGTATGCGTATGCTTGTATGCGACTTCTTGTTTGTGAATGCTTGTGTGTGAATGCTTGTATGTGAATGCTTGTGTGAGTTATTTACTTTTGATGTCTAATTGTGATATCTTGTAAATCACTTTCAGGTGTTGGAAACATGGGCCAAGACTATAGCTACAGCCAGCCATCATCATCAGAGGACTATGACATCGATGTTACTTCACTTCTTGAAGCAGAAGCTGCTATGTACGCGGATGAAGTCGAGAGCAGCCATTGTGTAGCAGAGGCGTTCCGGTACGCTCCTCAACCTGAGGCGGATGATGGAATCCCGAAGAGATGCTACTGTGGTGCTGAGCCAATTGTTGCAACTGCCTACACAAGCAAAGATCCAGGGAGAAGGTAATTCTCCTGTGAAAATGCTGACGATGGAGACTGCCACATCTGGAAATGGTGGGACGTGACAGTAATGGAGGAGATGTATGACTTCCAGAGACAACTTAGGGAGGTTAAGGATCAATGTAATGAGAGTGACCACAAGGTGGCTAAGCTAGAGGAGACATTGGTTGTCTGTAAGCAGAAATCAGGGGTGAGAGATGGCGTTGCACTTGGTGTGTGTGTCCTGTTAAGTGTATTCGTCTTAATCTGCATGGTGGTCGTGTTCAAGTTGGTTGCAGAGAAGGACAACGTCATGACAGAGTGGCTGGTGAGTTACTTTGTATGTGCTTTTGATAGTATAATCTGCATTTTCTATTTTAAAAATTTTGACTGCTTTGTACTCGTGTATGTTCAGGAAGAGCTGCAGAGGATGAAGAGGCGTGGGTCTGACCTTTAAAAGGTAACAAATTACTACTCTCTTATTTATAAATCATGTAGAACATTTATAGAAAAATGAAAGTTAAAAAGTAACAAGTAACCGTATACACATTTATAACAAGTAACCAAGTTAAAACGTAACAAGTAACCAAAACACTAACCTGTATAGAAAAAAAAAGTTAAAATGTAACTGAAAAGCTGAACAAAAATAAACCGCATTTAGTGTGAATCAGATAAATTGTTGAGACTTGATAGGTGTTAAATGAAAGCGTGTTTATTTTCTACCTTACTAACTCCTCTGAGTTGATAGGTGTTAACTAGTTTTTACTACTTCCCGTAGCTTCTTAGTTGATAGGTGGTTCATACTTTAACTCCTCTGAGTTAAATGCTAGTGCATTCTCTTACTTAAGATAAATTGTTGCTACTGCATTCTCCTACTTAAGCCATTGTGTTGCTAATAGAGTTAACAATCACACAATGGATACGAATCCTAGTTATGTCAACCTTCTCAACAGCCAAATCCCTTTTGATCTTGACGCAGCAGAACCTGCTTGAATGAGTAGTCAAGGTTCAGAGGAGTCTACCGTCAAAGAGAGGAAGAAATGGACTGCAAAAGAGGATAAAATCCTCATTGGTGTCTGGCTTAACACCAGTAAGGACAGCTAACGATCAGAAAACTGCTGCCTTCTGGAAGCGGATCACAGACTACTACAACTCACACCCTAGCCTGGTTGGGACAACACGTCGAGAGCACGTTCAGTGCAAGCAGCGTTGGTCTAGGATCAACGACCAAGTCTGCAAGTTCGTGGATTGCTTTGATGCCGCTATGAGAGATCTGAGAAGTGGTCACAGTGATGATGATTTGATGAAGGCTGCTCTCGACATGTTCACCAGGCACTATGGATTCAGTTTTGGCATGGAACATGCCTGGAGAGAACTGAGACATGACAAAAAATGGTGATCCAACGTCAAGTCTAAAGACAATGGTAAGGAAAAACGTAAGGAGGTTGATGGACAAGAGGAAGTTGGAGAAGCAGAGGGTCGACCTATTAGAGTGAAGGCTGCTAAAGCAGCTAATAAAAGGAAGAAGAATGGGAAAGAAGAGGACCTTTCACAGTTGGAGGCGTTGATGCAGATGAAAGACAAGATTTCACAGCGTAGACTACTTGAGTGTCTACTTGCAAAAAAAGAACCTCTCTCAAAGATAGAAACATCTCTGAAAGTTAAACTAATGTCCGAGATGATATGATCTGTTTAAGGTAAAATAGTTACACTTTAATTGTTTGTGATCTGTGTTAGTTTGATCTGTTTTAGTTTGATCTGTTTAGAGTAAAATAGCTACACTTTATGTTGTTATTGCCTTTGCTTATGATCTGTGTTTGTTTGACGATGAATCTTGCATACTAGACATGTCGTTTATATGCTTGTACTTAACTACTGTCTTGTCTGTTCTTTCAGGTGCAGTAGTAGGCGTTTGTTGTGTAGCGGTTTCTCAATCACAGGTGCATTGGAGCTGTGAAAGTGTTTTGCTGTGTAGCATTGAAAGTAGTCACGGACTCTGCTTGTTTCACTTTTCACTTGTATAAGAATGTATTGTATGTGTTTTAGGTTGCTATCTCATTTTCTTTCTTTCCTCCTCATCTTAGAACTCCACTTGAAATCTTGTATAAGAATGTAAACGTTTAATGTATTAAGTACTTCTGGTTTGATTCACGGAACATTCAACAAGGTTTACTCTCACTTGATTATCTTTTGTTTAATGTATTATCTTGTTTAATGTATTATCTTTTGTTTACTTTAGTCTGAAATGTTTAAGTATGAAAACCCATTAATGTTCACTTGAAGTTCATCATTTGAATTAAGTATTGCTCGGTTCATCTTTCGAATTAAGTATTATCTTTTGTTTACTTTATTTGCTTAATTTGCTCGGTTCATCTTTTGAATTATCTTTAGTTGCTTAGTTGCTTAATTTATCTTTAGAATTGGTTAACAAAAAATTACTCATTCCATTTTACTTATGCTATCATTAATATTAAACCTTGTAATGTTTGTATTTGCTGTGAATGAAAATTGTTTAAAATATTGTTAAAACTTACTAAACGTTTGTAATTATTGGAAATGTTAAAAATAATTAGTAAATTTCGTACTAAGTATGCCTTGTTTTTTTTTGTTTAAAGGACGGTTACCAAAGATGTCATCTTCTTCATCTGATGAAATCGACCAACGAATAGACGAAGCTATTGACGATATCTTCGAAGAAACATTCAACCGCATCGTGGAGGCCCAACCCAAAAAACAAAGTAGACGTCGTTATGTAGAACGAAACCGCGAAGGACACGCCTGTTTATGGAACGATTACTTCAGCGAAGATCCCACGTATCCGACACTTTTATTCAGACGCCGTTTCCGCATGAACAAGGAATTATTCCTGCGTATTGTCCATAGCCTCTCAGAGAACGTTCCATTCTTTCGCCAAAGAAGAGATGCAACCGGGAGGGATGGTCTTTCTCCACTACAAAAATGTACGGCTGCAATTCTTCTTCTTGCTTATGGTTTCGCGGCTGACGCGGTTGACGAATATCTCCGATTAGGTGAAAGCACGACTCCTACGTGTTTACACCAGATCACTAAATCAGTAATACATTTATTTGGAGATGAGTATCTACGAAGACCCACCGCTGAGGATCTCCAACGACTACTCGATATTGGAGAGATACGCGGGTTTCCTAGAATGATAGGAAACATTGACTGTATGCATTGGGAGTGGAAAAATTGCCCTACGGCTTGGAAAGGACAGTACACCCATGGTTCGGGAAAACCAACAATTGTCTTGGAGGCTGTAGCTTCGCAAGATCTTTGGATATGGCATGCTTTTTTGGTCCTCCAAGTACTTTAAGCGTTATTAATGTCCTTGATCGGTCTCCAGTTTTCGATGACATTATACACGGCCGAGCTCCCCCCGTTGAGTATGTGGTCAACGGACACATGTATTATTTTCCATACTACCTCAGTGACGGTATATATCCAAAATGGTCAACATTTATCCAATCCATCATGCTCCCTCAAAGTCCTAAAGCACAGTTATTTGCTCAAGTACAAGAATCAACCCGAAAAGATGTGGAACGGGCTTTTGGAGTATTGCAAGCTCGATTTGCGATTGTGAAAAACCCGGCTCTTTCACTGGACAAGGAAAAGATTGGGCACATTATGAGAGCATGTATCATACTACACAATATGATAGTCGAAAATGAACGAGATCGTCACACTCAGTACGATACATCTGTATTCGAAGAAGGGGAGTCCTCCAGAAGTTCACAGGTGGATATGTCTTATAGTACCAACATGTCTACAAATCTAGGTAATGTGATTGGCATTCGGAAAGATATTCGCGATCGGCATATTCATGAGCATTTGAAAAACGATTTGATCGAAAATATTTGGATCAAATTTGGTAATCACGATTATTAATTATTGTATCTTTCTATTTAATTATGCAATTTATAAAAATTCAAAATTATTCATGTTTTAAAAACAAAAGTTTATTTTTTCTCAAGTTTAAAAAATAATTTTTTTTTCATAAGGACTCCAAAATGGAGTCAACCATTAGACTCACTTTTTAGGATTAGAGTCCTTTACTATTCCAGAAATTGAAAAAAAAAAAGAAAAACCTTAATTAATGGCTAAAGACCCCAGTTAGAGGTCGACCATTGTGGATGCCCTTAGCAATGTTGTGTCTTCACTTCTCACAACGTTGCAAGAATATCAGTGTAATAAGAGATGGTTATGGAATATATTATTGTTGATTATGGAATAAGTCTATAAGATCTCTGAATGATATAAAGAACTAGCAAGATATAGATAAATCTCTCTTATTAAAACAGAAACATTCTTTGAACTTAATTATTATTTTCTAAGTTATAAAATTTAATACACTTTCTATTCTATGTTAAGTATAGAAAACAACATTATACTACTAGATATGTTTTAAACAATATGATAGTTACTCTTATGTCCAAGCGATATAAGACATTATGTCTCATATTATAATAACTTTTTATTAATCTTTTTTTTAATTATATGATAAATCAAACAATTGACTAAAACATTTCAAACATTTATGAAAAAAATGCAAAAGAGTTATAACTTTATCATGCATACTTAGATATGCAAAATAATTTTATTTAATATGAAGCAATTAAATTAATTTATCTTATTAAAACAGCAACATTTTCTTATACCAAACTACTATATTAAGATCCACGTCTTGTGCGGGATACATATTATATATAAATGAATTTATATGTTATATGTGTTTACATATTATGAAATAATAGATATATATTAAATAATTAAAAGTCAGTAACTATTACATATATAACTAAACTGGTGCGAACATATTAATCAATTTTACTAATCCATACAACAATTTTCTCTCTTTGATAGGATATATAATTAAGTTTAAATGATATTAACATACATAGTATAGTTTTAATATTAATGTCTATTAAAAAATTATTTCTACTCATATGTTTTTTAATCATTTTTATCATTTATAGCAAAGGCTTTAAATTACAGATAACAAAATTTTCTTTGTGAGATTAATAGTTTTAGTAATTATAATTTTTGAAAAGTTAGGCTGTCAATGTTTGTTCAAAGAAATTTTTTTTAAAAAATGTTCAAAGTAAAATTTGAAATTATAATATTTATGTGTGTTTATATGGTATATAGTTTAATTTAAAATGATATATGTGTATATCTCTCATTTAATCTTAAATTAAATTAGATTTTCGTATGTGTATCATTTTATAACCATTTGTATTTTATCATAACAAAAAATTTAAACCATGGATCACAAAATTTGAATGTGAGACTTTTAATTTTTATAGTAATTTATAGTTGTTTTTTAAATTAAAAATATAACATATTCAGAAAAATATAAATTTTATTATATGGTTAATGTGACTATTTAATTTATTTTAATAATTTAAAATTAAAAAAATATGCAAGAATATTCAGTACTTTTTATCAAATTTTTATTATTCAAAATAATTAAATATCATATATACTTAGCCACATTAAGAAATTCCGCAACTTTTATTTAAGGAATTAATAAAGAACATTGATAAAAAGCTTATTATATAATTAATACTTAATTTATGGTTAGTTTAAAAAAAATAAGTTGTAATGTTTCTTAATTAATATAGGATTTTTTATAACATTATAACCCCCCCCCCTTTATTTGTGAAGCTAACATTATAACCCCTCAAGTTAGTTTCATTTGGGTAAAAACCCTGAAATTAAATTTGTAACATAAAATACCCTCAAGTTATTTTTTTAACGTATTAGTCCCTTCGTGCACAGGGACGTTAAAATCTGAGTATTTGTCGTTAAGTTCCAACGCTATGTTTTAGAGTTTTTAAAAAAAAACATCATGTGTTGCCTATCTTCTTCTCCGACCAAAAATTCCCAAATCAAATATAAGGGTTCATCTGAGCTCTTTTAAATCTTCAACCGTCTTCATTTATTCATACAGGTAAATTTAGGATAGCTACATCTTTTTATCTGAGCTCTTTTGATTTCTGATCTTCTGTTTTGAATTTCATGTAGTATTTGGTATTTCTAATTTTATATTTTGATACTTTCTGTTGATTTGTAGTGTGAAGAGATTGATAGTTTGAGGCATAATCACAATGGATTTAGGTTGTGGAATACCCAAAAAGTTTCAATGTGGATCAAGGAAAATTGTGTTGATATAAAAATAAAAGAGAACCCAGGAAGAAATTTTTATCGCTGCAGAGAGATTTCAAGTCGAAACCATGTGTTTAAATGGGTAGATGAAACAAAGACAGAAGAATTTGATATCTTGGCTGATAAACAATCCATGGTAGAGAAAGAGTTTATAGAGCTGATGTAAGACTTTTTATCAATATGATGATATAAGAGAATGAAAAAGACATCGTGCCGTTTGTGTGAAACGCTGTGTAGTTTTCGACGTTCTTGTTGTTGTTTTTCTTTAAACAATACACCGCATTTTGATTTAACGCCACAGTAGACGGAGGGGCTAAAACATTAACAGACTATAATTTGGGGGTTTTTGTAAATTACATACATAATTAAGGGGTTTTTATCCTAATGAAACTTACTTGACGGGTTTTAACATTAAAAATCCATTAATATATAGAGAATTATTTTGTAAGTGTTTACATTTAATACACCTTCTATTTTATGCTAATTATGGAAAACAACGATACTAAATATGTTTCCAAACAATGCAATAGTCAATCTTGTGTCCAAATCATATAAGACATTATGTACCATATTATAATATTTTCTTATTAATCTTCTTTTTAATTATATGCAACAGTTTACCAAAACATTAAAACAATTTATGCAATTTTAAAAAAATAAGTATAACTATTGTTTTGCAGGCTTAGATTCTATAAAATAATTTCATTTAATATGAAGCAATTAAGTTAATATATTATTTTATTTATATTTTTAGATATAAAAAATTACATTCATTTAAATTTAAAATACTTTCAAAGTAGACTAAATATTTTTATATGTAAAATGTTAGAGTCAATAAATTGACATTAATAAATTATATAATTAAAAGGTAACAACAATATATATCACACAATTAATCATATAAAATACAAAGATTTTATCAAAAGTTCAGAATAAAACAATTGGAAATAATTGAAAAACAAAATTAATTAATAACTTATATAATTTTATTATTTCATATAAAATATAAAAATTAGAATGTTTAAACATATTGATTTTATAAATTAGTTTTTTATTAAAAATATTCCAACACATTGAGTTTCTCAAGCTCTCGTCATATTCCAACACATTTCATGGGAGCAACTATTTTCCTTTAAGATTTTCATTTTAATCCCTTTTCACTATTTTTATTTTGTTTTTAAAGTGGTGAAAAACACTTTAAAAAATTTTCATTGCAGTTGTTCTAAGATACAATTCTCAAAAATCATTTCTCAGATATTTTTTTTTCTTATAAAAACATGTATTAGTTGTATAATAAGATAAATAAAAACAGAAATAAAAAATAAAAATAAAAATAAAATAAAAACAGAAATAAAAATTAGTGAAAGATAATACATTCAACTCGTAAAAATTAAATTTTTATACTTTAGTTTAGATATGTATTGTTAATTCGTTATCAACCTAAACTAAAATAACTATCTTTTTTTATTACGAAAAATATCTTATTCCTAACAGACATATTCATTGAAAATCCATCGGGAATGCCTTTTCCAACATATTCTTTATGAAATATTTTGTCGGATCTAACTCGATAATTCTGCAGGAAATTTATTAGAAATCTCAAACGGATTCTTGACAATCCGTTTTCTGGCTAATTTCGATGAACATGTTTCATTGAGAATAAGAAAATTATGGAAATATTTCTGAAGAAAAAATTCCATCGGGATATTTTCCGTCAGGAATTAGTTGCTAATTTTTGGTCAACAATTCTTAAAGAATTCTCTCTCGTAAATGTTTAGGAAAAGATCAATTGGGAATCAGTATTCGGTACATGGGAAGAGTAAAAGGGTCACCACTACTGAGGATCTCCTGCCCACACCCTCCTTAGTAGATAGATCCTCTGAGGGTTCGCCGCAATTCATTGTTGTGCTTACATACAAAAGTTACGCGGAACCACCTACCACTAGTCTTCGGCCGGAGATATTTATTTCACATACATTTTTATTTATATGTTAACATCTAGTATAAATTTATTTATAATTTTGTATTATTTTTAAGTATATTTTATATAATTTTTAAAGTACATAAAATATATTTTTAAAAATTGAAATTCCTAATCTAAATATACATATACAACTAGTTTTAAAAATAAAATTATACAAATACTAAAATAAATGATTTTAGTTAAAACATTAAAATAGGTAAATTGAAAACTGTGTTTTAAATTACAAAAACATTTATAATGAAAAATACGTATATAATATAAAACATATGTAAAATAAATATTTATAAGAAATAAAAACTTGTATAAAACATTTCCAAAAAATTATTCTTTTAACAAAAAAATCGTAAACGTTTTTCAATATAGTTTTGTAATATTTTAAAATATAAAAATGTAAAACTTGAAGACAATTTCTTAACAAAGTTTTTAACATTTGTAAAAGTTATTAAGAATATTTTTATAATAAAATCTTTTGAAAATAAAAAAAGTGTTTTGATATGTTAATAAAATTGTAAAGACGTTTTTTCATGTTGAAAACATAGTTTTAGAAAACTTTTTAAAGTTAATATAATTAGTTTAAAATGTAAAATCAGTGTTTTTCTAAATAAACATCTTTTAAATCTGATAAAATCTAAATATATTCCTAAAACTAATAAAACCTAACACAAATAAACAAAATATTTAAACTACCTTTCAATTCGAAAGCTAACTTCAATATCCTTAAAACTAACTTTCAAATCACTAAAAACAATAACCTAACATATTTTAAAAATAAAAATCCCATTAAAATTGAAGAAATGATATGTTTTACAAATATGGATCATAACGGAAAATATCCTTCAAGATTTTTTTATTTTGTCGTAACCAAAAATCTGGTAGTCTAATTTCTTGGATTTTTTTCCGATTCCAGACGAAATGCCCTATTAAGGAATTTGTCGGGAGTTTTCATGTATTTCATTGGTTGACCAAAATAACTACCCGTCAGGAAATCATTGAAATGTTCAGACGGATCCCCGACAGATTGTGGTTTCAGATCACGAAAAATATATATTTATATCAGAAATATCTGATTATGTTGTACATTCAATAGAGAAAAGTTTATTATCCTCACACACTAGCAAAAACACGTAAAACCAGTTTAAAAAAAATTATCTATGAATTCTCTAAATCGTTGATATAAGTATACATATTGTTAATTAGAAGTTTATGATTCATCGGGTTATCCTAAAGTGATGTTATTATTTTTAAATATTTAAAATATATTATGTCTCACATTGTTCTTACACTTTTTATATGAACCAATGCTTTTTTTGAGACCCAAAACCTCTAAACCGATATATTTTGAAGATTCTAAATTGGCTTTCGTCGAGAATCATCAGGATTTCTTGACGGATTCCCTATGGGCTATGAGTTACAAAATTTATGATTTCCATCGAGAATCTATCAGATTTCTGACATTTGTATAATTCTTTTTAATCAGATGGAAATTTCCAACAGATTCTCGACAAAGAAAACAAATTATTTTCGTAGGGAACCTGTTAGAAAGACAAAGTTTATTTTTATAATTCTTTTTATAGGGAAGCGTCGATTTCCCAATGAATTTTTCTGGAAAAAAATCCGTCAAGAATGACTATGTTTTCTTGTATTGTTTGTACGCCTTATCGGCTGATTTGGTCAGTTTCAGTAGTAATTAACGTATTTATATAGTAGATTCCTCTCTAAATGGTAGTTACACTGGTTAACCTGTGTTTAAACTGCTTTTCCACTAAATATCAGACATACTGGATCGCATGTTACCGAACTGTAAACTGTCTGGCCCAATCCCAAAATCAAACTTTCTACATAGTTATAATATTGTTTTACAAGAATATCGATCTGTGAAAGAGTGTTTAACTCATTTCATGTCTTGCCTACCTCCTCACCAAAATAACCATGCGGTCTTGCTTACCACTTGACGATTCTTATATACAACTTTTCATTGATTTCTGTCTATTTTTCATCTATATATGGCATCAGGTTCTTTAACTATATGCACGCAGTTAATAAATATTGTTTTCCTCAAACATCTGAAATGTTAGTTGAAGTTGTACTCGATCTTGACTTCGTTACACAGCCCGCTGAGAATTCTTGATACAATTTTATATTAACAATATTGGTCTAAGATGGTTTTAGTCTTCGCCTTGCGTGTCAGCGTGTGGTATATGATGATCAATTTTCTAAGATGGGTTTAGTCTATGAGATATTTACGCCTGAAGACACAATCTAAGATTCTAATTACACTAACAAACACTTCTCCTATTGACACACATTCCCCTTGCCTATTTTACCTTTCTGTCCTTTAACTAGACTCAAACTAACTCTAGTCAATTCACGGTTTCCCTTATGTGTTTAGTTAGATATCAATTTAATTAAAGTTTAAAAAAACGGCAAGATTAAAGATCTCAAGATTAAAAGCAACGCGACCTTACATTTTCCATTACCAAACAATCTAGATCTCGAAACAGGATCTTAGAGAAACAGAACCCGTACACAGAAAGTTCATCTCCCCTCCACCGTAATCCGACGCGTCTCTTCTGACGGTAATCCACCGTGTCTATCTCGACATTCGCTGTGATTGTTTTCTTCTGCAACACCAAATCTGGCGGAGAACCTGCGGCGAAGCTCTAGAGTTGTTGTCTTCTCTGCAACCCATCTTCGTCTTCTCTGCAATTTAGGATCACTGGTTGTCTATGTCCGTCATAGATCCAAGTCAACAAGATCTCAATAGAATCAACAGCCACAACAAGCTCCTCTGTAGGCCGGAATGGGAGATGAAATATTTGTAATGGATGCTCTATTCTGGGTTGGTGGATGAGACACGAAGAAGAAGATATGTTTGATTTCAGAAAAAAAAGATACGAGATTGACACTTGTGGTTACGGTGGTGATGGATACGATGGTGGTGAATACAGTGGTGGTGGATACGGTGGTGGTGGTTACGGTGGTGATGAATACGGTGGTGGTGGATACAGTGGTGGTTGATATGATGGAGGTGGCTAATCAAAGAAGAAGGTGGTGGTGGTGGAAAACGTGAGTGTGGATACAATGACGATGGATACTGTAGTGGTGGATACATTGGCGGTGGATACGATGGAGATGGAGGTAGATATGGTGGTGGTAGATACGGTGGAGGTGGAGGTGGAGGTGGAAGACGTGAAAAATGAGGGTTATGGAGTTGAGGCCGTGGTAGAGTAGGCCATGGCTACCGAAGTGAAATTTGTGGTAGTTTTGGAAGAGGAGGTGTGGAAGATATGGACGTAATTATTTCCACCAATTTTTTCTCCAGCTGTTAGATTAACTTTTATTTTTAGAAATTTAAAAGCCTAACACACCAATCTCCACTCAAAAACAAAGTAGCATTTATTGCTAACGAAACCACACACTACAAACTAAGTTACTTTTTTAGTAGCTTCCACAAAACAAACAAAGGGCATAATTGTCTCAAACAATAGGATCCGTACAGACAAAGTGCTCTAAAAAGACAATGTGTCTTCAGATGTAAAGATAAGTCATAATATGTCTTTTACTGTAAGTCTCTCTTAGTCTTTCTACCATTAATTTTAATCCGTTAGACTATTGAGCAAAAATTTAAGCATTTTACGCCAAAATTTAAGGATCCGTTCTCAATTCAATCGGTTAAAAATGTTCATCAATACTTTATAATTGAATTATGGGTTTTTAGTAATAAAACCTCAACTAAAGAGTTAATGAAATAAACCCTCATCTTTAGTTCTGTTAAAGTTTGTCATCCTCCGTCACGGAATTTTAGACGGAGGGTGACATATGTTAACATAACTAAAGTTGAAGGTTTATTTCACTAAAACTTTAGTTGAAGATTTTTGTTACGATCCATCTTTAGTTGAGGGGTTTTATTACTAAATGCGGTTAAATATTTTAAAATCTTTGTTATCATTTATTTATTATTTGAGAATCTTACAATTGATGTATAAACATTGAAAATAATTTATAATTTTTTATATATTACTTTATCAAAATTTTAACCTATTTATAAAGCTTAGTAAATATTTTAATATTTTTATAAACTGTTAATACTCCCTCCGTTTCAGAATATATGTCATTCTAGACTTATTTTTTTGTCACAAATTAAGTGTCGTTTTAGAGTTTCGAGGCAAAATTTATTAGTTTTATATAATATTCTATTTTTCTATTGGTTGAAAAGTGGTTAGGTGTATAGGTAATTGTGTTTTTATATTGGAAATATGTAAAATTAAATATTTCCTTAATTTGTGTGCAAAAACCTAGAATGGCATATATTCTGAAACGGAGGGAGTAAGGTTTAGCGATGATTTTATAAGTTTTTGTCTACTATTTCTTAGGATGAAATAATACATGATTTTTCTTAATATTACGAAGTAAAGCGATAAAGCTTTATAAAAGAGGAAACACATACAATTTTCTTATATTAATACTAACAAATATCAAATAATTAAGATTTATAAGTTATATAAAGTTGTAGGTAGTGTTGAGGATATTTATTTAGTTTAAAAATTCAACATTGTTACTTAAAATATGGCAATGGCTTTTTTCTCCTCTTTAAACAATTTCAATTTGATTCGTACTTTTTTCTGTTTCAGAAGAAATAATGTAGGATTATTTTTCTTCTTTTTTAATTTCTGAACCAGTATGTTATACTCCTACCATATTAATCAATAAGCTTTTCTTGTTTTATTTATTTACTTCATGTTTTTGTAGTATGACGAATAATCACATCTTTAATCTTATAAAATCATCATTAAACTTTAATAATAATTTATAAAAAATATTAAATGAGAAAACTTTAGAAATAGGTTATAAAATTGATAAAGTAATATATAAAAAAATATAAATTATTTGCAATGTTTATAAATCAATTTTAAGATTCTTAAATAATGAATAAATGATAATAAAGATTTTGAAATATTTAACCTCATTTAGTAATAAAACTCATCAACTAAAGATAAATCGTAACAAAAACCATCAACTAAAAAAATAGTGAAATAAACCCTCAACTTTAGTTCTGTTAACGTATGTCACTCTCCGTCTAAAATTCCGCGACGGAAGGTGACATTCGACAATAATTTTGAGCAAATGAAACATGAGTGATGAGACGAAGGAATGTGTCTTTAGCAACTGCATGAGTGATGAGACGAAGCAAATAGCTGACCAATCCAGGTCAATCTGGACACTTAGGTCTCCGACATCTATCTAGGCTGTAAACGATTAGAGATATGCAAACAAACAAAAAACTAGTCGTGTCGGGTCTCAGGCTCACCACACAACAAACAAGGCAGGACAAATTCCAATTCTTCATTCGTGAGCTTGTGGACAGTCGGATCTTTTACCTTAACAAAGTGATGAAAGAAAATCATTGAAATGTTCTGACGGATCCCCAACCCAATCTTTGAGAATTTTTAACTGTCCAATAATAACATTTGGGTTTAATGAAAAAAATGAAACATAAAGGTGAGCTTGCGTTTTACCCCAAATTAATTAATTTGCGAAGTTATTTTCTTTTTTGTCTCTGAGTGCTCACGTTAAAAGATATAGCCGTTAAAATCAATGATATCTTTAATGATTTATATATAATTCATTATATAATTAAAATATTAACAATATTCAATCTATTTTATTAAAACAGAAGTGCCAATTAAAAATACCCCTAAATTTTACCACTTAATTATAATTTCATGCCACTAAAGTAATTAAATATCCTAACATTAATATTCTTTGTATTTTCCTTTTCTATTAATGCATTTCCTAATTCCATTTTTACCTAAAAACATGGCAACAATAATTTAGGAAAATCTGAATCGCATTCCATATTTAAATTTGACCAGAATATATTAACTAAAAACACAGCAACATTTAATTTTTATCTTAAAACATGGCAACATACTATTAATTAATCTGACCAGAGTTTTCTATATTAGAAATATAAAACAAAGTATGTATTATAAATATTTTATATTATTTTTAAAAATTTATTCAAATATATAATATTACACAATAAATTATATAATTCAGTATATAAACTTACTGCTATAATATAAAAAGGTAATACACATGTCTGGACCCAGGTTAGTCTTCATAGTTCAATAATTCATTAAATAAATTATACAACCAAAATAATTTACAAAAAATTTAGAACTTGATCAATAAAAAATTGGATACATAAATATAATCCCAATCATTTTGTAAATGTTAGATTTATATGTCCAATTATTTATAAATGTAAATTTATTATATGACACCAATATCGAATACAATCAATTTTAAATAAAACAAATAAATTTATCTATGTAATTAATACGTTGACATATTAATAATTATATAATACATTTATATTTACAGCGTATCTTTTACCATTTCGTAGAAACAAAAATTTCGAACTGAAAATTAATACAAAAAAATTAAAATAACGAAAAAAATTTTATTTGAAAATAACCTAAATTAATTCGAAGCAAATGTTGAATAAAAATAAATAAATTTCAAAATAACCTTCAAAATCTATGTTTAAAAAGAATATTTGATGGACATGAGAGTTCTCACCAAATTAATGAAAGATTTTTTTTTTAATACGAACGGTCTTATCGGTATAAAAATAAAATATTTGGGTTAGTTCAGTATAAAAATAAAATATTTGGGTTAGTTGGGTAATTTGAACAGGTATTTTAACAAAATTTAATTAAAATATGGTCCAACTTAAATTACCTTATCGAAGTTAGGTTTTTTTTAAAGTTTAGCTCACATATATTTATGATTCAAAATAACCTTCAGAATCTATGTTTAAAAAGAATATTTGATGGACATGAGAGTTCTCACCAAATTAATGAAAGATTTTTTTTTAATACAAACGGTCTTATCGGTATAAAAATAAAATATTTGGGTTAGTTCGGTATAAAAATAATATATTTGCGTTAGTTGGGTCATTTGAACAGGTATTTTAACAAAAATTAATTAAAATATGATCCAACTTAAATTACCTTATCGAAGTTAGGTTTTTTAAAAGGTTTAGCTCACATATATTTATGAATTAACTCAATTTTGTTGTCATAATGTGATCAAATGCACATTTGCTATTTAAAAAAAAAATAATGACTATTGGGTGAATTTTACAGTAATATTTGTACTATGTGATGTATTTTTTTCATCATTTTTATTATAATTTTTATAGATTATATAATAGTGTAAAAAATATTTAATTACATTACATAAACATAAAAAACACCTGCCCAGTCGGGCGGGTCCAGCTCTAGTTTAAATTTTATAACAGATAATTGATTATAAAGTAATATAATATTTTTTTCAAAAACAAAAACATATTTTAAAAAAATAAGATAAGCTTTACATATTGTATTGTTATTTGGAATAATATTCTTCTATTATAAAATTAAAACTTAAGATATGAAAGAATTTTTATTAAATATTGATTAAGCAAAAACATTTGTATAAAGATATATCTAAAATATTTCTAATATGTAAGTGTTATTAAAACTGCAAAAATAATATATATATATATATATATTAATAAAAATTCATATATAAATAATTTGATATTTGATTTATTTTTTTGAAAAATATAAATAAAAACTTATTATGATAGTTTATATAAAAAGATGTTTGATTTTGTCAACTTACTAATAACTATTAATAAAAAGATTTTGTGTGTGGATAAACCACTTGATATATTATAATATTTGTAAGTTGTGTGATGAAAATAGAGAGTGTCAATCATATTGAGAGCCTGCACCGTTGACAAATCCATCAAGTGAATAACTTTTATCGAACTCTTCTCATGAGAATGATGCCATTTTCCTTTCCTCATATCAACAGCTCCACCACATTTTTGGATTTCTTTCTTCCGTGGAACAGCGAAAATGGAAAAAAAAATTTATAGTTCAAAGTTTAAAATATCTCAAATTTAATTAAATCTTAAAATATAAAATTAACGCAGCATCTTAATTTGCAATTAATCTACAAATTATGAATCATTTGGTTCACTTTAGATAACTGATCAACTAAATATATATAAGTATAGAACTTGCTCAACTATTCAAAATACAAAGTCAATAACATTTGATTAGAGCTGAACTAACTCATGAGTTAAAAATCTCATTTTTCATATTCATGTAACATACAAGGGCAATAATGCTTTTGAATATATAGGCTTCAAATGGGGATGCTGATAAGAAAATGCAGATTAAACCGATAATACATATCAATTAGAGAAAATCCAGATCAAACCGTAATGCAAATCATGCGTAGATCAAATACAAATAAGCAAAGGGTGTTCAGTCTAATAAAACTAAACTAATTAAAGTGGAACCAAATCAAAATAGAAAAAAAAACATTTTAGGTTTGATAATACGCAATAAACAAAAATATATGTAATTTAAAAAGAAAATCCGAATACAAGGATATAGTTTCAGTATATAAACCATTCCAATCGAATAAACCAAATAAACTGAACAATTATAATATATTAGTGTACTTATATATTAATATCTAATAAAATTAATAATACATACATAGTTTATTTTACTAATATGATATTAATAATTAAAACGTTGATTTTAATAAATTTTATTTTGGTTAAGTTAAAAAATTATTTTGTTTATCTTATATCTATCAAATTTAATAAAACATATTTTATTCAAAAATATGTGTGGTAAAATATAGTTCTCTAATAATTTTATGGTATTACCATTTTCTTCTTGTTATTTTAATATTATAGTTAAAACTAAGTAAGAAATATATATTTATGTTTTAAGAAAATGATTTCTAGTCGTATAAACTATTTTTTGTAAGAGATAAACATAATTGAACAAGCCTAAACAAGGATACACAAAAACAAATGCAAATTTATTTAATAAATTTACTAAATTATAATATTGTTTAGATGTTAGAAAAACAATATAATTAAAATGAAATACCTAATCTGAAATACAATTTATTAAATACAGATAATAAATTTTAAATTACCTAAATAATACATATGAATTCATTGAACCAAGTTATCAAAAATATTAGAAAATAAAAATTTATTAACATGTATTAGTTAATTACATTATTTACTTATTATCAAGAATAAAAATAAAATGAACTATAACATATATGTTTGTGTATCAATGTAAATATTTTATATGTTTTTTAGTGAAGTAAAAAATTAATATATATGAATTCATTGAATTAGGTTATATAAAATATTATAAAATAACAATTTATAGACAATTATTAGTTAATTAAATTATATTACTTATTATCAAGCATAAAAATAAAATGAACTATAACATGTATGCTTTTCTATCAATGTAAATATTTTATATGATTTTAGTGAAGTAGAAATTAATATGAAACAAAAATAAAATTTATGCATATTTATTCCAATAAAAATATAAAATAGGGATATGTTAAATATATATAAATTTATGTAAAGTTTTAAAAGTTATTTTACGTTAGAAGATAAATTTGTTTTAAAATAAATCATTTCATAATAATATAGACTCTTTATTAATTATTATTATAAAATAGTTCTTATAAATAATTAGATTTTTATTCATTTCCCCTCAGCATAAATCCAACCACATTTTCTTGATTTTTGCAGATCAATAATTTGTTTTGTAAAAATAATCTGCATCCAGATTAAACTATATAATAATGATCTGCATTTAAATGTTAATGGTAAATAAACAATGTTGTCTGCATATTAGTTGATATGTGTTTTTCTGCATTTTGATCTCCATGTCACTCAAAGTCTATAATAAGGGTGGGCATGTAGTGGATATCCATAATTTTAAAATATTTTCATCTTTTTCGCATGGATAATTGATTTTTTGATTCGAACCATAACCTTCTAGATTTAGTGTTTCGGGTATCTGGAAAAATCTGTATTTTTACTGCCGATTAATCTATAAAATGAATATAAAATTATTTTTGAAAAATAAAGTAAAAATAAAAAAAATAATATAAAATAATATATTTTCACTATAAATTTTAAAAAAGAAACTACAGAATTTAAAAATTTCCTTAACTATATAATTAATTTAGTGAATAAAAAAATAAAAATAGATAAGATATATTAGTTTATATACATGCATATAAATGTATATAATGAATCAAATCGGATATCCGTTTTTAAAAATATGAGTATTTGTGTGTTGCTTGTTTTTGACGGATATTGAATTTTAATACTTGTTTTGATTCGTAAAGTTATGAATATCTGAAATTTCTAGTTATGATCGAAGAATGGACATTTACCCATTTCTAATATATTGTTAGTGAAAGAAATATATTTCGATTTTGTGAACATTAGATACTGAGTATCTTAACAATAAAGTGCATACAAATATCTAATTTCAGGAGAAGGAACATAAATATCTTACTTTTCAAACCTTTTTCGAATGAGTCAACATTTCAATGTAATGCAAATCATCAAAATCTACGAATAGTATATCGGAAATAAAATAATGTAAGGGCTATATACACGTGTCGACGTTGTCCGGTTTCACGTGTTGAGCTAATCACATTAGAGGTAATTAAATGTTTAAAATATGATCAACCTAATGAACAATCAACACGTAACCTGCTAGTTTTGGATGCTTTAGACACACTCACAAGCGTCGTGTCAATCCCTCAGAGATTGAAGTCCTCAAAAGCCGATAATGTTTGCACTAAGACAACAATAGTAACGTATAATCTTGTTCCCTAATTAAAAATGGTCCGTGTTTATGAATTAAGCTGTTGCCACGTGTTTCATTTGTACTTCACCTTTTACCATCAATTTTTCTCGTTATATATATTTTCTGCTAGGTTTTCGTTGTTCCCAATATATCAGTACATTTTTAGATTTTAGCTGCAGTTTTAATTAGATTGTCTAATTCGCCTGATCGAGTGTGATGATAAAACATTAATACATCTTTATTTCATTTTACAAAAATATATATGTAAGAAAGACAGTACATTTGTGCGATCAAAACGCGCTTGCAGTGTCGCGTACGTGTGTTACATATGGATGCGTAGTTTTGGTTACAGTGTAAATATTCAAGTCGTAGTAATATAATAGTAGGAGTTCTTGATTATTATATCAAATAGGTTAATTAAAGTGATGATTATACGGTCTAGTATAGTCTAAGTCTATGGTTTTCCAGGTTGGACTGGTTAAGCTGTCGGCCTGATAACAGGACACGATATCACAATTAGAAACACATGTGAGATCTTGTTTAATAACAGAATTTTGGTTTAGATTTGTGTTCTGGATAGATTTTATTCTACTACCGATTTATCATGGTAAATAATATTTTTGTCAAAAAATAAAAATAAAAATAAGATTTTTATCGTGGATTATCTATTCTATTAAAATAGAATATTTGTATCGATAGAATCCTTTTTATCAACAGGTTTTTAAACTATCAGTAAATGGTTTAATGATTCAAGAACTGATTTCACTAATAATATATGTTTCAAAATATATGAATATTAGCCAATCCAAAAATTTAAGGTTTAAACATATATTTGATTGTATAGATTGTTATTGAACTATCCTATATTTTTTTCATTTCTAATAACAAACAGATTTTGAAAGTATAGCATTTTAAATTCGAATATATATATATTTATATGAATATATTATATAATTATTCATTTTTATAAACAAAAAAAAATCAGATTTCCTAAACCTTTCAAATATATATATATATATATGTAATAGTATATAAGTATATCTTCTAACTTTCTTCATCTCAATAAAATAATAGTATCTCTTACCAAGAAATCATATTTTAGAAATATGTATTTCGTTATTATATATATATATATATATATATATTGTTTATGTAGAAAAAATCAGAGTGCTTAAATTATCTATATTATTAAAAGAAAAGTACAAACATAAAATACCCTTTAGTTTTTCAATTATTTACAATAGAAAAGTATTGAAATTATTAGTTAATATTCTTTTTTATGTTTCTTTGTCTTTTCATGTTTAATTAACGCATTTCTAAAATTAAATTCTAACTAAAAAAATTGATGGCAACAATAATTAATAAACCTAGCTTTTAATATTCTTTGTCTTTTTCTATTTTATTATATATATAATATATATATATATATGTGTGTGTGTGTGTGTGTGTGTGTGTTTGCAGCTAATAAACTATATTTTTATTATTTATTAGTAATAACTAAAATAAAAGTCATGTACAGAATCATTTATATAATGTATAGATTAATATATAGCTATATTATGTTACATATATTTTCATATATATATAAAAATTCAATGTAGATTCAGTATGATAAATATTGAAAAGTATAAAATATATAACACCATATACTTTACATGATATATACAATAATTTTATTATACATTAACATAAAAATTTTAGCGATAAAAAACATTTGTACGGATATACCAAAATCTATGGATGATACAATCGATGGTTTACAAAATAAAATAAAATTACTTAATATAAAATATAAAATTATTATGTTAAAAATGTCATATTAAACAGGTAAAAATTAAAATATATATTAATAAAAAGGAAAAACAAATAATTGCACGGTGTGTGAATGCGATGATCAGGCTCTAGTATCCATTATACATATAACAATGTATATCTTATTATTTAAAAGAAAAACTGAAATTAATGATTATTTTTGTTACATTTTTATATAAAACTATGGATATAAAAATTATTATATTATATTTTTATCAAATTGTAAACTATCTAATAACTTTATAGAATATTCTATATAAAATTCTATCAACAAGATTATAAGTAATTTTCATCATTTAAATTATATAAAAATAGAAATTTCAAATTTAATCTATAAATTAGAAATATAATTTTTACTTTTCAAATGTTCTTGAATTTACTATATTTTTTTCCAATTATGAAAAAAAAAAATCTGAGAATTGTACAACGAGTCCTCCAAAAAGAATAATATACCTCTTACGTCTAAAAATAAGTCCAAAAATTCAAATTAAAATATTTTATTCATATAATTTGAATATAATTGTTGGTAAAAAGTACTTTAAAATTTAGGGTGTCTACATTAAAATTATTAGGAAATATAAATATAAACTCATAAATAAAATTGACTGATAATAGCGGTGGACATAAGAAGTGAAAACCATATCTTAAATGTATTAACATTGTGATTAAAAGTATTTATTTTCCTAAGAATTAAGTTTTTGGAACACATTTAAGAATTAATTATTTATGAAAATTGATAAGTCCAATGAAACAAAAAAAGATAAAAGAGTGTTTTTACGGGATTAATATATTGGAATTATGTTAACACATTAAAATTTCTATGTTTCAAACTTTTTCTTTATAAAATTTCTAAAGTTAATTAACACTGATAAAATTAAGTTGGATAAAATATACCATAATCAGTTTTGATTCATTGATTTTAGCTTAGATTAAAAAATTAAAATTTTAAATTTTATGACTCATCATTTGTGTTATGGTTTAGAGGATGACTTCAGGTCAACTTCATCAATTTATATTAAATCCATTCGGATTTCAGATATTTAAACTAAATAGGTATCTAGTATGATTTTGGTTCAGTTTTAGATCGGTCCCAATCTAAAACAGAACACAAATCCTGATTCAATTATAATATCAATTAGTACTGAAATTGTATGAAAAGACCTAAATATATTCAAAACTCTGAAAACATTTGAATAAGAAAAACACTAATATATATATATATATATATATATATATATAATCTGGAATTTAATTCAGAAACTCAAAGATGTATCTGAGAAGCCGATTTTGAAACTTTTAAAAATATTCAAAATATTAAAAATATCTTTAAACATGTACTATATACAATAATATTTGATCGGGTCTTTGGTTAGGACTCAAATTTGAACCCAAAACCCGTAAATACCATATAGGTTTTCTAGTATAAACCCAGATTTGAATTGAACCTCTACTTTTGGGTGAATTCTAGTTTAGATTTTTGGATCCGGGCAAAATACCCAAACCTAGTTATATGGATTATAAGGAACACTCTACGCAGTTTTTTTTAGTAGAGGGAGAAGAATGGAAGAAAACAAGGAGAATCTGGGATTGTCTAGCAAAGATAATCTACTTAACTATTTGAGATTGTATAATTTGTTTTCGAGAAACAGGAAAGCCAGATATATAGATGAATCTATGGTCAGCTGATAAAGGGGAAAAGACAGCATGAAGACAGCATTTTCCATATATCTTCTAAAATATCTGAAAAAATCATGATCTGAAAGAATTTTTATAAAACCATTTTTTAAAATAAATTTGAAATTCATTACACAAAAATGTAAAAGTGTACTGTTTCCATTCTACAAAAATATGTCAACAATTTCAGTAGCAAAATTATAGTCATATTTATGAACAAGATCTTTACTACTCCATGATTAATACATGTACATTTTCTTGAGTGTGTGTATATATAGAGTCTCTTTCCAATAGTTTTTGTCAAAAGGAGGATATACATTTGGTAAACTAAGAAGGATCTTGACGGGTGTGTGTGTATACATGCATTAGTACTTATTATCAACCAATTAGAAAAGAACACGAATACATACTAATTAGAGGCTATTAAACAAAGTCATTGTATATTAAATAAGATAAAATATGTAGAGTGACTCATTACCTATAGTAGAGAAAATATCTCAGGATTTGCTTTTGGCTCCAGCATGTCAAACTATCTAGATGCCAACACAAAGCGCAAATTAAACAAAAATAAACCTAACAGTAAAGAAAAAGGGAATTGTTTTTTAACTACAAAAGAGGAAGGGGTACATCATCAAAAGCTTATAAAATTGGAATATAGTACAAACCCTTTTGCTTCCTTGCCTCTCATCTCTTTCTCTCTTCTCCATATATACTTCATCTTCACATCCCAAAACTCCACTGTCATAAATCTCTCTCTGCAAAATTCTCCAAAGTTTAAACATTTCAGTACTATTTCTCTCTAATCCAAATCACATTTTCCTCTATTGCAAATTCAAATTCAGTGACATAAAGTGAAATTAAACCCACAAAATTTATTTAAACTAAAACCATATGGATCCTTCATATAGATTCATTAAAGAGGAGTTTCCTACTGGATTCAATGATTCTCAGTCACCACCATCTTCTTATCTCTACTCAACCTCCATGGCCCCAAATGATCCAACAACAACACTAAGCTCTCCACAACCATTAGAAGGTCTCCACGAATCAGGCCCACCTCCATTTCTTACAAAGACATATGATTTGGTAGAAGATTCAAGAACCAATCATATCGTCTCTTGGAGCCAAGCCAATAACAGCTTCATCGTCTGGGATCCACAATCTTTTTCCATGACTCTCCTTCCCATCTTCTTCAAGCATAATAACTTCTCTAGCTTTGTTCGCCAGCTCAACACATATGTAAGTACTAATTTCAATATATATGTATATGTGTGTTATTCTGTCTAAAGAGATATACTTACTAACTCACAATCAAATCGTGACTGCAACTATATTAGGTCAAAGCTTGATTTTGTGGATTTTTCCATGTGGTGCAGTCAAAATTAAATCGAGTTCTTGAGACTTGGTTTTTGATTGGTGTTTTTTCTCAGCGTTTTGAGATCATCAGAGTGGTTAAATAGTGTTAATTATAATATACATGATTGCTTGACGGATTCTTGAGTTTATATATATAAATGCAAGTGGGCATCACTGTTCTCAGAAAACTCTCGAGACTTATTATATTTTACATCCACTTGTATATTTTTGTGTCTTTTTGTTTCTAGATCTCTTGAAACGGACCTCATTAAAATGTTCAACATTTGTTTGTTAGAAATCTTCAAGGAAAAAACCTCTACATCATTGATTGAATGATATGATGTGCAACTAATTTGTTTCTCTCTCTCTCTCTATACTGTATTATATATACAGAAATGAAGTATAACTATATGAAAAATCTCATCTCTAGTTGCATAAAATACACAAATTACAAATGAGATGGCTAGAGTATGTATGGAATGTGTTGGACTTTTGACATATAAGTTGTTTAATCCGCGTTTGGAGTTGAATCTAATCATAAAATTATATAAATAGGGTTTCAGAAAGGTGAATCCGGATCGATGGGAGTTTGCCAATGAAGTATTTCTTAGGGGGCAAAAGCATCTCCTCAAGACAATAAGGAGAAGAAAGACGAGTAACAACAATCAAATGCAACCACCTCAATCATCTTCTCAAGAACAATCTCTTGACAATTGTTGCATAGAAGTTGGTAGGTATGGTCTAGATGGAGAGATGGACAGCTTAAAGCGAGACAAACAAGTTCTGATGATGGAGCTGGTAAAGGTGAGACAGCAACAACAAAGCACCAAAATGCATCTCACATTGTTAGAAGAGAAGCTCAAGAAGACTGAATCAAAACAAAAGCAAATGATGAGCTTCCTTGCCCGCGCAATGCAGAATCCTGATTTCCTTCAGCAACTCATTGAGCAGAAAGAGAAGAGGAAGGAGATAGAAGAAGAAATCAGCAAGAAGAGACAAAGACCGATCGATCAAGGGAAAAGACATGTGGTGTGTGTGGAAGACTATGATGATGATGGTGGTGGTGGTGGTTGTTATGGAAGGTATGGAAAGGATGCTGGATCCTCCTCGGCGTTTTTTGACATGAAACAAGAAACATATGGAGACATGTCAGAGTTAGATAGACTTGCTATGCACATTCAGGGACTTGGAGATCAGTCCAATAGGGAGGAAGTGGTATTGGATGTGGAAAAAGCAAAAGACGAGGAACAGCATAAAGAGAGGTACCAAGAGGAGAACAAGGAGATTTATGGTGAAGGATTTTGGCAAGATTTGGTAAATGAAGGTCAAAATTTTGATTTTGATGGAGATGAAGAAAATGTTGATGTGCTAATTGAGCAACTTGGTTATTTGGGTTCTAGTTCACACTAATTAAAAGAAAAAAAAGGTATTTAGGCATTTATATCAACTTGTTACCTATTGAACATTTGCCTTTGTTTCAATTGGGTGATTCATGGGATTACTTTTTGAACTCGGGGGGTTTAATCACGTTCTTGTTTCTTTTGATGTTTTCTCTTCTTGGTAATAAAATTGTGTTAATTTATTATATTTACTTTTGTGTCACAATTATCCTACAATTCTTATAAACCTATAAGTTTCTCAATAAAATTATCATAATTTTAGTCTAATTCTCCATTTCATTTGAATTTAAAAACTTTAATTTACTCTATGTTAAGTACAGACGGTTCAATTTTTGACGAAATAAATATAAAAAACGCAAAGTCTCTAAGATTGGTATGTTTTTCTACTGGTGATAAATATATTTAAATCATTTTTCTTTATGAAAATATGTTACATAGGAAATTAAAGTGGGGCTATAAATTGTATAAGAAGAAATATTTGATTTTAATATGAAAATTTTCATATATATATATATATATATATATATATATATATATATATATATATATATATATATATATATATAATAGAGTTCGAACACACATGGCATAATTCAAACTCAAATTTATTTAGAATAACTAACATGGATTACTTTACTCCTTACCTAAATTCCCTATATATTATTTGAGAAGTGATTTTGCCACATGTCTTTTGTACAATCATTTTTACAAAAATAATATGAAATGACTACTATAATTGATGACATGACTTATAGCTTAATATGACATGAATAATTACATTTAATGTTAATTTACATTTTTGGTAAACATTTTAAAATATAGTAATAACTCATATATTACATTGTCGATTTATATTTTTAGAATTTTTTTTAGAATATGGTAATAATTCATAAATCGTCACTAAAAAAAAAAAAATATATATATATATATATATATATATATATATATATATATATATATATATATATATATATATATATATATATATATTCAAATATGACATTACAAATATGCCAAGACTCATATATTACATTTAGTGTCGATTTATATTTTTTAGAATATGATAATAACTCATAAATCATCGTTAAAACAAATATATTCAAATATGGCATTACAAATTTTGAAATATCATGTATACAATTTTTTTAGAAAGTTATAAAAATTTCATCGTAAAATAATTAGTTTCTTATATATCTACAAATTTTATAAATATTGTTTAATTTTAATTTTTGATAATTATGCATTTTTACAAATTTTTTTAATATATTTAATTAAAATAAATAGACAGAAAAATATATCTAAGATTATAATTTTAAATATATACATGCATCTTCTTAAATATATTTAAAACAAAAAAAATTATTTTTATCTTAATTTTATGTTTAATTAAATCAAATTTATATTAAAATATTGATAAAAAATTTAAAAATTTAAGAAAATTTTTATTTTTAAATATAATTTATATTATTTGTTAAAAAATGTTTTAAATTTTTTTACTGCATACATAGTGCAAGAAAACACCTAGTTGTATTATACTATCGAAGTTTGATCACACAGCATCTAATTAAACTCAAATTGATATAGAATAACGAACATAGATAACTGGACTCCAGACCTAAATTGTGGTGGACTAGTGGATCCAGTGGATAACATCTAGATTTAAATTAGAGTTTGCAGAAAATACAAATCTCGTAGCTCCACTAGTTAAAGAAAAAAAAAGAAGTTAAATTGCTAGTTTATAGTTTATAAGAAAAATTAATCCTACGGATTCCCAACAAAAAAAAAAAAAGAAAATCGACGTCAGGGTTCGTTGGGAAAACATCTATTGGGAATTCATCAATGTCCCTCAACAAATTTCCGACAAAATCTTTTTCTAGCGAAATAGAGTTGACAAAACATATTCATCTGAAATGGATATTGTCGTCGGGAATTATATGTCTTTTTGTAGGGTTTATCTGCTTATTGATTCATAATTTACTTTTCCATCAATCAGTTCACTCAACTTGTTAAGAAACTATTACACAACACTGATACACGGCTCGGGCTTTTTTCTTTGGCAACACGGCTCGAGCTTTTCATTTTAACACTTTATATGCCTTTACTTTTCATATACTCCCACTTTGTGGAATATGACAGTGCATCTTTCAACCGCTCCATATATTCTTTTAGAAGTATTTAATATTTCTCTCTTGTCTTGTGGAAATGGCAAGTTATCCACTGGCTCTTGATCGTGTCATAATTATAGTCTGAATATTTCCCGAAATAGACAAACCATCAGCTCCAGTTTGCTTTATTCTTTTAGTTTTATGGATGTGGTCAATTGAGAATATAGCGGCAGACAGATAAACAACATCACAACAATTCAATGGAAACGAAGACAACTAGAGTTTCAATTTTTTTTTTGACAACAATAATTAAATTAGGCAACTTTCCCTACCGATTCAGATAACCAAAAATTCAAGGTATAGAACATAAAATATGGCAGAAGAAGAATTTATAGTACAATATGCAAAGTTGTCTGCCACTATATTTTGTGCTTTCGGAATATGTCTGATCTTGAAATTAGGGAAAACGTTTTACTGCGGCGAAATTCCTTTATGTAAATAGCAAAAGCTGAACATTTATCTAGTATCAATACTATCTTCACCAATTGAGAATAATCTTTTTTAAAAAAAAATTCTGAAAATTGCAGTTTCATGAACTCTATAACTGAAATCAGTGCTTTACATCTACATGTAAGGGTAGTAAACTTCTCTGAAAATTCATCACCCACATCATCCTATCGTCTGAGCCTATGGTTCTGCAAAACTATTCCTGCCATGTGAGAGCGTCATCCTCCCTCCAAGCGTCATCAACATAGCAAACTATAATATTATTCAAGGGTTTTAATTACAATAGAATAAAAGTTATCAGTACGGCAGATAAATGATAGTAACAACTACTACTAATTATTTGAACAGTTGGACTAGTGAATTATGAATATAAACTTTTAAATAAAACTTTAGAAAAAATTGAAACAAGGTATTCAGAAAAAAAAATATTTATAGGCAACTAGGAAATGCTTGCATTTTAAATGGTAAACACAAGAACAAATAAGAATTTCACTCTATATAATGTACATCATTTACAATATATATATATATATATATATATATATATTTATTACATATGGTTCTTTATCATTTATTTATGTCAAAAAGTAATAAAATAAATTATTATTTAATTCGAGAAGGAACAATAAATAATAAATATTTCTTAATAGTCATAATATTTAATTTTGTTTTTCTTCATTATATTCCTGATATGTTTTAATGGTTACTAGTTAAAGTCAATTGAATAATGCTTTAAAACTGAAATGTGATGAGTTTATTCTCGGCCATGCATAATCTTAATTAGGTGTTACAACTACCGACTAAGACCATCCGCAATAAGGAGTCCTTAGGGAGAATTCTTAGGAAAATATTAATTTTATAATCAATGGGTCCCATGAACAATTAAGGATTTTATCCTAAAAATCCTTATGTAAGGATTGATACTTACACTATTCGCGGACTCCACTGCCCACATGGCGGTCCGTAAGTGTTCACTTTTTTTTTTAAGAAAAAAATCTGAAATATTCTTATATAATCCGAAATACCCTTTTTTCTTTTTTCCTAAAGATTTCTCCCAAGGATCTGCCATGCT
This sequence comes from Eruca vesicaria subsp. sativa, assembly GCA_932364175.1. Lineage (NCBI taxonomy): Eukaryota > Viridiplantae > Streptophyta > Magnoliopsida > Brassicales > Brassicaceae > Eruca > Eruca vesicaria. The sequence continues at coordinate 68,901 of CAKOAT010459598.1, read as the reverse complement.
CTAATAATCATGGCTTTGGGGTCGTACCAGTAACAAAGAAAAAATCCATATTTTTTTTGGATCCGACACCATTATAAAGTACTATCCTTATGATTAGACCATATTCCTAAGATTTGATAAAAGAAAAGTGAATTAGCGGTTAATATGTTGTAATTGGATAAGTTATTAAGAATATAACAGAATGAAAGACCAAGAAAAGAAAGAAAAATGCACCAAAATGCAGGGACTGCACCAAACGCTGGTGGTTGTTTTTTGTTGCAAGGGAATGCAACAAAAAAAAACAAAAAATAACGAATAATGAAAGAATTCATATATTGACATTTTGTGCTCATTTCAAGATTTCTGCTTATATTCCCATCATCCACAAGAAAAGTGGCAGGTGAAAGAGATTTCAAACAATATGTGAACATATTTGAAGGAAATCTCTAGAACAACATTTATATGGACAAAACTATATCGTGGTGGTTTAGGGGTTGAAGAATTGTTGTTTCAGGTTAGAGATAATTTTCTTTGAATGTGAAATTGTTAGCTCATCATATGGTTAGGGCCTAGGTGGCATGGATCTCTAAATCCCATTAGGTTTATCTGTCATGGATGAACAGACTCCTAAGAAATTAGTCGGATAGATAAATTCTCAAAAAATTAGTTGGTTGGGTTTCGGCTCGCCGGACACCCTTAATTTTAAAAACATTTATATGGACAGTCAAATTAGTGACATTCCATAGTGCACATAATAACGATTTACAAGATACGATTCTGACTAGCGTCCCAACTCCTCGACAGTGTCAGAAAAACTTGCTAGTCAACAACAAATTACAGACCTAATATTGAATACCCTTGGTCCGCCATTTCATGAATAGGTTGTGTGACTTGTGTATGTCCAACGATTATGCTCGAAAGTATAATATATGTTAGTTGCAGATATATTACATGTGTGGTTGAGAAGAACAAAATCTAGTTACCAACGCACTAGATCACGAATCTGAATATAAATCTGTTGAATAAAAATAACAAACAACACCAAAATGGTAGATCGGGGGATGAATCATGATTATTAATTAAGGAGTGGAGAAAAAAACGACAGTGGCAAGTGGAAGTCACGTAAAATCTGTTCCATTAGTTGCTGTTGAATTTAAGATTGCGTATGCACGTGCTCTACTGTTTTTTTTCTCATGAGTCACTGGACAGTTTGCTCCATATGTCGCTCTTCATTGCTACAAAAATAGAGATAACATTTTACTGTCTTATTAACTTGATTTTGCCCATAACAGACTCACACACTTCTTTTGAATTAAATGATTTTTACAGGTCATCTAACAAACTCTTTATTGGTCTCACGTGAAACGTATAAAGTATAAACTATCGAATTCATTAGTAAATAAGTTAACCGATAATTATTATCATACAAAATGAGTACAATGCACGAGATCATAGGAAACTTAGGAGTCTCTCCCTAATAAATAACCAAGAAAAAAAATACTTTTAACAATTATCCTGGTCAACTAACACGGATATGAGCCTATGCTTTAGGGCCCATTTGAATACCCAGAGAGAGGGTCTATCCGTGGGTTGTACCTCCCCTTGGGGATTAGTCTGGGCTTCTCCATTGGCCTAGGATACCCCCAGATTAATAAAAAAAAAACATCCTTTTAAAATTAATAATAATAACCAAGAAAATAAATAAAAAGAATATAGGAGAAAAAGGTAACGAAGGATATCTCGTAAGAGTGGGAATTTTAGTCTAAATTTAAGTTTGGTTTAGATTTGGTTTGGTTTAGTTTGTTTTAGGTATGGGAATTTTATCCGATTCGAAGACTCGACTCGAAACCGATCCGAAAATTTCACTTTGGGTAGAAACCAAACCAATCGTTTTATCTTATTGAGTCTTGTTGTGAAAGATCCGGCCCGAATCCGAGATCTAATGGTATACCTGAAATAATACCCAAAATACTTGAAATTTATAGAATATATTAGGTATATATGAGTGTTTCAGTCTATTTTGGTATTTTTTGTATTTTTTAAAGTTTCAAATTTGGATATTTGGGTAAGATTTTGGGTTTTGGGTAAAATTTTAGTTAAAAAAAAATAAAATTTGAATAACAAGATAAAAGTTTGGGTATTTTTTATGTTTTCTGGTTAGTGTGTAGGTAAAATTTTAATTTTTTGCGTATCTAAATATTATCAGGTATTTTTGTGTTTTGGATATTTTTTGGGGCCGAACCAGACATAACCCGATCCAACTCCGATCCGACAAATTCTAAATACTCTATTGGATCCAACTATCTATGATCCAAACCGATATCTAGACCCGGCATGACCTGAATTGAACCCAAACCAACAAATTCTAATTACTCTATTGTGTTCAGTTTGGCTGTGTTCAATTTGGTTTAAGTTCGGTTTGGTTTAGTTCAGTTTTGTTTGTGTTTGTTCAATTCTATAAAATTAGTTTTTAACTTTTTATGGTTTGGTTACAAAAACATGGATAATAGTGTAAGCAAATGAATATTAATGATTAAAATGTATGTTTAACTATAAAGTAGAAATGTGTAGTTACGTTATATCATAGTTTAGTTTATATTATTGTCCAAAAAAAAAAAGTTAGGTCCAGAGGTTGGATCCTGTATTAGTATGATAGATTTGAATCCAAGAAATCTTTTTATTTTGTCAACAGTTGAAATAGGATTCAACACCATCAGCTATGGTAGAAGAGACATGCAAGTTTTTGAGATAATTATTTTATCCTCTGGAGGAATTTTACTTGATCTATATTGTTGTAGCTAAACATTTTTAACGCTGATTTATTAAGATACTACAATTATGAGAAAGATTACAAGATGATTCGACAACCAATAATACTACATGTCTTATGATGATCTACACCTAACCGCATCACATGAACCTTCCTATGAAGATTCATGTCTAATCGAGTTTATTCGCACCATGTTGAAAAGCCCTTGTAAGCATTTCCTTTGTAGGCTACATAATTTTTTAATAATTCGCTTTCGTTGAGGATTGAAACCTGGACCTCCTGATATAGAAGCATTAATTAATCCTTAGTCAAATCATAATACAGACTAAGGGGACTTCCACAATAGTGGTGATAGATTTGTCGAAGCTATAGTGGTCTTCTTCCATCGTTTTGTTGAAATTACTTTGGGTAAACGTTGGAATTGGAAAACATCACTTTGTATTAGATGTTGCCATAAAATATTTTGGTGATAGATATTTCGAAGCTATAGTGGTCTTCTTCCATCGTTTTGTTGAAATTACATCAATGATGTCGGTTAACAAACCGGTTCAGACATCACTGAAGAAAATTTTGAATCTGAAAGGGATTAACTTACACCAATCATTACAAGTCGTGGGTACTGGTAACTGGTGACTCGATTAGAAGCAACGTCTATAATTTTTGTTCCTCGTTTTTCCATAGATCGGTTCAATATAAGCGTTATGTCTCTCATAGTAGAGTGTTTGAATCCGCTGATTTTCATTTCGGTTGGTGAGACTGCCACTATTAATTTGTGAATGTTCTGCTCAGTACCGGCTCTAACCCAGTGCTGATAGTGCATTTGCACTAGGTCCATTTTTTTACTTCCATTTTTCTTAAAAAAACAAAGGCTATAATTTATTAAAGAACAAACAATTAATATCAATACTATTAAAACAGAAACATTATGTTTAATGATTTTTTATGTTTTCCAATTATACATTTATTCTTATTCACAAATTTAATTTATCATTAATGGCAATTTTGTCATTTTTATTTGGGCCTAAGAACTCTATAATAATGGATTTCATTAATGAGCTGATTTCTTTCAAAATTTTAAAAATATTTCTTGCACCACAAGAGAGTCTTGGGAATCCATTTATGGAGGTGGGAATTATCTGTGGTGGTTAGAGTGCATATGCTTTTGTGGTCGTATCACCGCCTTCTTTATGTTTTGTATCATGTGCGATACATTGTCAGAAGGAGTTTGATCACATAGTTAGTAGTAGGTGCATGGGGGTTACATTAGGAGAGCTTGAGGCAACATCAAATAATCAAGTGATGGTAGCCAACGGAGAAACTCTCATTGCGATTGCGTCAGTTCTCTCTATCTGCATATAAATAAAATAAATAAATAAATATATATATATATAGTGGAATACAAACATTGATTGAAGTTCTTTCTTTATTTTCAAGGTTTATTAGCTTGGAAGATCTCAAACGATTCCTTCGGTATGATAATGCTTTGAAGATGTTGGATATCTTCTGGATGACATATGAGGATAATAAAAACATATGTATTAGTTTCTATTCCTACAAGAATGTTTGGTACCGATTCATATTGTTCAACTTTCAACATTTAGGCACAAACATTAATTATTTTCATATGAATGTAAATAGTGATGTTCTACTTTGCATGTTCATTTTTTCAAAAGACATAGATGCTTTTGTTTATCACTGAAAGACAACTGGCAACATTGCCAGCCTCGTAGTTTGGATTCTGCTTGTTGAGCTTTTGATCCCACTAGTACGATAGGTCGGAACAAAATATACAGTCTCTATTGTCACTAGTTCGTTTGTCATCACATATATAGGTTGATATTAAGGTGAACAAACAATATTTATCTTTTTTCTAAACGCTTAACCATTGATAAACATGAGAATATTTTAAAAATGTGTAGTATAGTGATCTAGATGTATGTGGAGGAAGTAAAGTTGATTGAAATGGTCTTTATTGGAACATATAAATATCAGCAATAGTATAGTAAATTTTGATTATGTGATAAGTTACTGAAAAACAATAACTACCATGAATTTTCAGTCAGGAAAATGGATGATACTATTTGAGTTTCTGTAACTTTGGAAGATTGAGGACAATGTTTGAGTTTCTATGAGTTCTATTTACATGTTTTATGCTTTATTTTCAAATTATGGATATGATGAGTCTAACTTATTTAGTTTATGGCATCAGCTTTGTAATGGATTTTTAGGGTCTTTTTTTATAACCTTTTGATATAGAGAAAAAAATGGAAAATTTTTAAACAAATTGAGGAAAAAATAAATGGAATGGATTTTCATATTAATTGCATATCTTAATAAAAAAGTGTTAAAGAAACAAAAATTCGGAAAAATGAACGCTAAAGCAGCTTTGTAAATTGAATATCTTAATAAACTTAAATATTAAGTTAATATCTAAAATTGTGATAGTCTCAACCAAATAGTCTTACAATATATTTGTTTCAGTTGGTTTGGATAAGACATTTTTGTAGATTCAGTTGTAGTTCATCATACATCTTTTTGATTATTTTCTTCAACAATTTATCACAATATAAAATTACTCAATATTTGCATATGTTTATTCTCTTATGAAAATTGTTACGTCAACTTCAATCCTTCCACATAGATCTAGATCAAAAAACCACACAGTTTAAAAAATATTATCTCATGTTAAGGGATGATTACTTATATATATATATATATATATAAAGTTAGAAAAATATTAGTTGTTCAAATTAACTTAATTGTTATCAACTTGGAAGATGGATAATGCTATTTGAGTTTATATATATATATATATATAAAGTTAGAAAGATTATTTGTTCAAGTTAACTTATTTGTTAACAAAATATTATATTAATTTGTAAAAAAAAATTGCGTATTTAATATATTTTTCAATTAAACCAAACTTTTAAATTCGTCTTGGATCCGCGATCAAACCAGTTAATCCGGTGATATGATTATTCGGTTTAGATTTTTAAAATATCTATCTTTAAAACATGTTAAATCACTAAAATCCGAGCCTACAGAATGAACCGATGAATGAGTGATATGTAACTCAATTTGATTTAATTTATAGTTTCATAAATAATCCAAATTTTTAATTTCATTAGTTTCAATTTTATGAAATCATGGCGTTTAAAAAGAAATTGACTGAGAAAATGCTAGATATAAAATAATTAAGAACTGTAAATATTTTCTGATCCTATTACTCTTTTTTCTATAGCTTAATAAATTTCTTATAATTTCTTTATGTAGTTTATCTTGCTAATAACTTGGTTCACATTAAAATCAGTTTAAATTTGTTGTTTGCAATTAGTGTTAAGCATTTTTCTTTAGATAATATATATTTTGAACATTTTTCATAATTATTTTTATTTACAATGTGGTTATTTTCAAAGTATAATGTTTATATATATATATATATTATAAACTATTATGTTACTTAAATAAATGACATAACAATGATTTATGAAATATAAATAAAATAATCTGTTAAATTAATTGATTGTTTGTTGTTTGAAATATTTTTTTAGTATATAAACCTTCAAAAAGAAGTTTTATTTATTTTCTTGTTTTATAAATGATTTGATTTTTCAATTATTTAATTTATTAAAATATTTTATTAAAAAAATTAAAAAAAATTAAAAATGATATCGAATGTTTTAAATTATTTGAACACATGATTAATTATAATGTTGTTAGCAAACATGGATAACAGTGTAAGCAAATGAATATTAATGATTAAATGTATTTTTAACTATAAAGTAGAAATGTGTAGTTATATCATAGTTTAGTTTATATTGTTGTCCAAAAAAAAAAGTTAGGTCCAGAGGTTGGATCATGTATTAGTATGATAGATTTGAATCCAAGAAATCTTTTTATTTTGTCAACAGTTTAAATAGGATTCAACACCATCAGCTATGGTAGAAGAGACATGCAAGTTTTTGAGATAATTATTTTATCCTCTCGAGGAATTTTACTTGATCTATATTGTTGTAGCTAAACATTTTTTTAACGCTGATTTATTATGATATTACGATTATGAGAAAGATTAAAAGATGATTCGACAACCAATAATACTACATGTCTTATGATGATCTACACATAACCGCATCACATGAACCTTCCTATGAAGATTCATGTCTAATCGAGTTTATTCGCACCATGTTGAAAAGCCCTTGTAAGCATTTCCTTTGTAGGCTACATAATTGTTTAATAATTTGCTTTCGTTGAGGATTGAAACTTGTACCTCCTGATATAGAAGCATTAATTAATCCTTAGTCAAATCACAATACGGACTAGGGGGACTTCCACAATAGTGGTGATAGATTTGTCGAAGCTATAGTGGTCTTCTTCCATCGTTTTGTTGAAATTACATCAATGATGTCGGTTAACAAACCAGTTCAGACATCACTGAAGACAATTTTGAATCTGAAAGGGATTAACTTACACCAATCATTACAAGTCGAGGGTACTGGTAACTGGTGACTCGATTAGAAGCAGCGTCTATAATTTTTGTTCCTCGTTTTTCCATAGATCGGTTCAATATAAGCGTTATGTCTCTCATAGTAGAGTGTTTGAATCCGTTGATTTTCATTTCAGTTGGTGAGACTGCCGCTATTAATTTGTGAATGCTCTAATCCAGTGCTGATAGTGTATTTGCACTAGGTCCATTTTTTTACTTCCAATTTTCTTAAAAAAAACAAAGGCTATAATTTATTAAAATCATATGTAAAGAACTAACAATTAATATCAATACCATTAAAACAGAAAAATTATGTTTAATTATTTTTTTATGTTTTCCAATTATACATTTATTCTTATTCACAAATTTAATTTATCATTAGTGGCAATTTTGTCATTTTTATTTGGGTCTAAGAACTCTATAATAATGGATTTCATTCATGAGCTGATTTCTTTCAAAATTTTAAAAATATTTCTTGCAAAAATATATTTTCTATGCGGGTCAAACGGGTCAAATTTTTGAGTCGTGAAAATGACTCAATCCGCTGCAGAGCGGGTCGGACGAAGCGAGTTTGACCCGCTTCCCAACAGTAGGCGTAGTTAATTGATATTATTTTTTCCAAATAAAACTACACAATTATATACAATACTACATAGATATTGATGATACTAATAAATTAAAATCTGCATTAATTTTAAAAATTTATATTAGATAGTGAAATTTTGTAACTAAATAATTTTATGAATTAATCACAAAACTAAAAAATGGGTTATTTAATTGTTAAATAGACAATCTTTCTCAAGTACAAATTTGAGGTACAACCATTGTTAATATATTTAGAAACATAAAAAATGTGTCTGAGACATTGTAAAATAAAAAAATAATTTATACCCACATGATAACTTGATTTTGATTGTGTGACATTTTATATCATTAAAGTAAAAGACTTATCGATTCATTTATAGATAAAATAATAAAATAGTATCAGTGTTTTTTAAGCGCGGATCAAAAAATTAGTTTTAGTTTTAATATTTCATGAGTTTAAAAAAAAATCAGCATAGGGCCCAATTATTATCTGAGCCGGTCCTGGTTCTCCTGTATCCCATACTATGTATATGTCATTTGGATTTTGATTTTTTTTTTGTAAGTTTATGTCTTGGATTTTTATTTGTAAATTATTGATATAAAGTCATCTCTTCTCATATTATATCTAAAGATAATAAGGGGAGTTTCAAGTTTACATGAAAACATCAGTAAAGGGTCGTATAATGATCAGCTAAACATAACTTTATCTAATTTTTTGTATATATTATGTCGATCGTTTAGAACATTTGATTTTTTTTTTTTTAAATAACGTTGTAAATAGTGATTGGTATCAGTTTGTGTACTCTTCAAAATTTTCAACTAAATGAACTAATTTTGTAATGCGTGATCAAAGTGTCCGTCAAGAAAAAAAAACAAAAAGTTTCTTTAAATTTTTTCACGATTTCTTCATCCAACAGATACCAAAAATGGAATATATGAAAAAAAAAAAAAATGGAATATATGAATGCAGACGAGCTGGCATGCAGTGTTACGAGTCACCTACAACTATGAATTTTGTTGATCTAGTTCTACCATTGGAAATGGTTTATTTTCTCATTTTTATTCATTTTCTTTTATTTGTTGGAAAAAAAAAACTAATCCTTTTTTTCTTTCATTTTCCTTAGCATATAGTCATACACTAATCGATACTCACTCCGTTTCATATTAAATGTCGTTGTAGAGAATTTTTTTCGTTACAAAATAAGTGTCATTTTTTATTTTCAATGCAAAATTTATTAACTTTATTATGTAATTTATTTTTCTATTGGTTAAAATGTGGTTAGGTGTATGGGTAATTGTGTTTTTATATAAGAAATATGTAAAATTAATTATTTCCTTAATCTGTGTACACAATTCTAAAATGACACTTATAATGAAATATGTAAAATTAATTATTTCCTTAATCTGTGTACACAACTCTAAAATGACACTTATAATGCAACAGATGGAGTAATATTTCCAAGTGTATTCAGAAATGAAGGCTTTCTAATAGAAATTGACGGTCCAATTAGTAGATATACATGGCCAATGTACTTTATTGCATCACGTAATTACATTTTTTTAAATCAATACGCATTTTTTCTTTTTCTTTTTCTTTTTCTTAGGTAGGTTGCAGAGGGACATGAATCATTTATTTTTTATTCAAATAAAACTAACTACAAGTAAATTTGCCAAGTTATGGACACCTCCATAGAATCCTCCAACAAAACAGCAACAAGCACTAGAGTAAACTCAAAGTAATGTAAACCGAATGGTAAAGAAAACACATATCTAGTTAATCCATCTGCTAGATGATTAGCCTCCTTATATACGTGAGAAATTTTGACCAGTCTCTTGATATGAAGCCATAACACAAACATACTAAGAAGGACAGGGGATGAGCATCATGAATCCTTGTCTGAAGAAAATCCACGACACTTACCGAATCAACTTCCACCTCCAGCCGCCGAATACCACGATCCCATGCTATGCAAAGTCCATAGTAAACACCCCACAATTCCACCAAGGGACCGAGCAAATACCAATATTAATCGCAAAGCCCCCTTTTCCACATTCCGTACTCATCACACATAACTCCACGCGCAGTAACCAGTCCAGAATTGCCTCTAGCTGCTCCATCAATGTTTAATTTAAACCAACTATTCACGGGTCGACGCCATGCGATTTTTTTCTCCACCCGTGCCCCAACCAATGCATGATCCCTCAGATTTTTGTTCGCTACGATCACTTCTTGGGCCTTATCTCTAACAAACTGCACCATGTCCCGACATTTTCCTATTTTACCAAAAACACAACCACATCGCAATTTCCAACACCACCACACAGTAAGGGCAAAAAAAATTTCTCCATTTTTACACCATGGCACACACCATTCTCACTCAAAATTCTACGTTTACATTCCTTGTTTGTCATGATAGCCTGATGAGTCACCAACGATAAGAAGACTCTGACTCGTTCTAGGGCAACAACACACCACACCCGATTGTACAAAGCTTCCATATTCGGTCTTAGTACGACATCTCTAGTCAAGAAGGCATACACTGACTTAACAGAAAATCATCCATCTTTACTTGCTCCCCATATGTCTCGAGCACCAGTAACATCATCAACCACTACTGAAGACAATCTTAACCGATTATGTCTTGAAATATACGGCTCTATTACTTGAAGTAACCAACCGGTTCCATTCTGCCATAGGCCTCGTGCCCTTGCCTCTAGAATCTCCTCCGCACCAAACTTAATTCATGTAAGGGCTCATTCAACAACCAATTGTCTTTCCAAAGCCGGATCAGGCGACCATCACCTAGAATCCAACACGTTCCCGAAACAACAACCTCTCTGATCCCCAACACTAAGCTTCTCCAAGTCGGCGACCACACTCCCTGAACTATCAAGAATGACGGACCATATAGCTCCCCCACTCGAAACTTATTCCAAAGAATCTTGACCCATAAAGCATTATGTGTATTCAGCAATCTCCATCCAAGTTTTGCTAATAAAGCCATGTTCATCTCTTTTGCTAACCGTATACCGAGCTCATCTTCTCTCTTAGGTTTGCAAATTTTGTCCCAAAAAATCAAATGTTGCTTTCTGTTTACTTCACTATTCTCCCAAATGAAACCTCGAGTGATCTTGTCTAATCGATCCAGAGTTGATATCGACAGAGTTATACTACTCATCATATGAACCGGAATTTATGAAAGGACAGATTTGGTGAGTGTTATCCGTCCCGCCAAACTCAAGAATCCTCTTCAATCACTTCCCCAATCGTCTCTTTGTTTCTCCTCTTTTGTAAAACAAGCATACCCAAGTACTTTCCTAACTCCTTAGTTTCTTTGATGCCACTCTCATTATTTATTGAGTTTGTTAGATCCGATGGCATTTTCAAAGAAGAAAATTAAAGATTTCTCCAGATTAACTTTCTTCCCAGAAGCTCCACAAAACCTCTCTAAGACTTTGCGTATCACTCAAACTTGTGATATTGAGGCTTTTGCAAACAAGATCAGATCATCTGTGAAACAAACATGTGATAAAGAAGGTCCACCCCTAGTCAGTGTGATTGGTTTCCACTCCTTGTTAGCCACTGAGAATTCAATTTGATGGCACAGTCTCTCCATACATAACACAAAAATATACGGGGACAGAGGATCACCTTGTCGAAGTCCACGCTGAGCCGTAAACGCTTATATTCTTTTCTCATTTCACAATCATTCCAGGCTTTGTAACACTTTTCATAATCCATTTAGTCCACTTTCTCAAGGTTCAAGGAGCATCCAATCTTTTCGTCATTTCTTCCTCCTCATTGAGTGAATCACTTCCTGAACAATGACAATATTATCGGTACTAAATATATCAGGAATAAAACTGGTTGCAATGGGCCTATCAGCTTAGATATGAGTGTCTTCAATCTCAACACCATCACCTTTGTTATAATCTTGAAAAGAACATTACATAAACTAATTACATAAACTGATAGGATGGAGGAACTGCATAATCATTTCTGCTTTAAGAATCTTCCGGATAAGGACCTCCATTGCAAAAACTGATACGCACATTTTTCTTCTTGTGGTTGACTCTCGCATGTTTTGGGCCTATTGTCAAATTTTCCAACTTGAAAATTAGAATTTGGTGACAAGAAAAGTTATTACCTCAAATTTATATTTAGTGTTTGTATATTCAGTTTTTTATATTTTCTTTGGATTTTGAAACAATTAGAAAATGTAAATGATATTTGTGAAATAATATTTAATTTATGTATACCCAATTATAAATACACTTCGCTATTCAATGAAGAATAAAAGTAAACAATTGGTGAAATTAGTGTATGTTACTATATTGTTAGGTTGCAATTATGACGACGGGTCATAAATGCTGGTAGCCTAGGAAAATATGGTTGGAGTGAAAGTGAGAGAGATTCACATATCAAACTCCTTTTCTTCCACATATAATCGTTGTAGTTACTCAAATTATTGAACCTGTTCATCTGAAAGATTTTAGAGAAACATCAATGATTTTACTGATATAGAGTGTTTTAACCCAAAGTCTCATGTCGCTGCTACATATGTAAAGAAACACGCAGTAGGCCTAAACACACTTATCAAACAAGATTACTTTACAGAATTCAGGGGTAAAACTGTAATATAAACTCTCCCCCCATAAGAAAGTTTCTTTCCTCAGACAAGGGTCCCACCCTTGACAAACTCAGTAAACGCCAACGCGACCAAACCAAGCATCGCGAAACGTCCGTTCCAAAGCTCAGCGTTGGACGTCATGAAACCTTTGGACTTAGACTCAGCGGTGATACCCTTGAAAAGAGGTACAAGCGACGCAAGCGTCAAGATCACAGTCGTACCGAGGAACCACGAGACACCACCATCGGAGATCTGAGCGAAAACATTTTCACCCTTGGACAGTTCAACCGCCAAGGCAGCCACGAATCCAACCATCGCTAAACGCCCGTTTATCCTTTCTGGTGCTGGACCGCTAAACGCTAGCAAGTCGCTAAACTTGGTGCTCACCTATGTTTCACCAACCCGAAATTGTTAGTTATTGCTATTGTTATTTTCGTTCCATGTATGTAACGTTTTCCATAACCCTAATATTGTCCTATCTTATTTATATATTTTAAAAAAAAATTGTTTAACGCCTACTAGTGCTTAGTTTACGTATATGCATAACTTATTAATGTTCTTTCTCTTTCTGGTACTGCCTATTTAATGATACCTTAGGTTTAGTAGGAGGTGGAGGTGGTGGCGGCGATGCTGAACTAGACAAAGGCTGAGACGCCGAGGTCGAAGGTGCAGACTCATCCTTCTTGGGTTCTCCCTACAAAAAGTCAATCATTCAGACGGTCAGGATTTTATTTTAATATCAGAACAGTTGGATAAAGAAACCGGAGGAAATTATAAGTACCTCAGCCATGCACCTCACTCCCACCGGATAGTTCCTCTTGAGATTTGTGAAGTTACCGGCGACGGATAGCTTGTTTGTGTTGATCTTGCGAGTGGCCAAACCACCGGCGAAGACTGACTGCATGTTAAACGATGCTGTTGCCATTTCTAAAACGTTGGTGTTTGAATGAAATAGAGGAGAAAGTATGAAATAAAGGTTATCAAACTGTGAGGTGGATCTTAATTATAGAGTTGGTATGTTGTAATGAAGGATCAACGTATGTATTTATAGAACGGAGTGATGAGAAATGATAGGTCAAGCTGTTTCTTGAACTTTCTTTAGTTTTTTACATATCTAGCCTTTCACTTGATTATTAGTTATTGATGAAATTAAAATAAAAATCGTCAAAATATAACACATGAAAAATAGATCTCGACCGTTGCTTTCGCTTTGCTGCATTAATTGGACTTAATTACTTGAGTTTTAGTATCTAAGAGAAGGTTTTCGTATAGCCATACCCTCTGGAATAGTACTATTGATGCTATGTCTGAACGATTCATGTATGTCAGCATGCATGCCTTTTGTTAATAATAAATTAACGAGTAGTAATCGAACTTCGTTCAGAAGTTTACCTATACAAAATGTTTTATATTCAAACCTAGTATGTACAAGTCATCTACGTTCCATTTTCACAGAATCTGAAACATGCTAAACATTTGTGTACATTAAAAAAATGTGTTTATTAATTCATAACAAACTGATTAATTCATAACAAACTGAATAGGTATTTGGCCGCTCCAAAACGAAACACGTAGGCTACAAAAGTGAAAAGAGGAAGCTGCGATATTTAAAGAACCACGTTGCTTTAGATTGCCCCACTCATAATATGCAAAAAGAGTCAATGACGTGGCCTTCTTCTTCATCACAGCTTCTTCTGCCAAGTGGGTTTGGTAAAACACGTAAAAAAGATTCTCTTCATCTCTCCCAGAATTTATGTGGCTCACATCCAATTAAACTTTTAAACATAACGTTCGTTTCTAGAAGAGGTTTGCTCATTCAGTCATTCATTACACATCTCTTTTTGCTTTTGGAAGTTAGCTAAGTTGGGATCCATATAGGCCCCGTCCGAGCCCGTGATTTCTCTCTTGTCTCCTACTACGTGGCCCATCTTAGCTCCGCTATTTAATATACGGTCCTTATATTAACGTAAAGGGATAAAGAAGTAAAAAAAATTGTTATAAGGTCTTAGAACATGTTTAATGCATGTTGCTTAGAAAATTGCTTAAGAGGAGAGGAGTGTTTAATTTGAAGAAAGGATGTGTGGAAAGTGCTTAATTATTGAGATATTATAAATATACACTATACATTATTGAGAAACCTTTTTTCTTGAACTGAAAAAAAAAATAAAAAAAAAGAAACCTTAATAGTCTGATCTTAGTCTTCACCAATTAAACAAACTCAAGAGAAATCTACAGTGCTGTTGTAATTTTAGGTCTATAGATTTTTGATAAAGAAAAACTTCATATTGAAAAGTGCATCTACCATGCCGTAGATTAAGCTGACTCGTCCTGGTTCAATAAATTCTTTTGAGAAATTTTAAATCGACCGATCAGGATATTAAAAGAAAAGCTAAAAGTTGGATATAAAATCTGTTTTTTTTTTAATCTTAAATGAACTGTTTGACCAAAAAAAACTTAAATGAACTGTGAACAGTTTTACTTGTTTGCTTGTTAGCTGATGCAAAGCAACAAAACATAAAAGGCTAAAAAACATTGTTACCAGTCTGGTTGCAATGTTGAGTGGTATTATCATATTTGTTAACTCAAGCCCTTACCGAAGGTTATAATGGGCCGTAATGGCTCACTTGGCCCGTAACTATTCTCATCAACCAAAAATAATTGTTTTACCCTTACATATTTCATTGTTTACAGAATCTCCCCAAATTAACAAATAGTCAAAGTGTGATCTTTTTTGTCTTAGATAGTTGCCAGTCTAAGCATTACCAGTCGATTTGACCAAAAAAAAAAAAAAAGATAAGCATTACCAGTCTCACCATACCATAGATTCTTAGGAAAGCTTCATTTTTATATATTAACACAATGAAAGGAGATATGAAAAATAAGATTTTATTCCTAACAAAAATGTTTTTCTTAAAATTTATTTTACAGTTGTATTTATGATGCAAAAAAGAAAAAGAATCTAATGAATTTATCAGTTTTGACATACATACCATCAAATGTATTTGATTGTCAAAATTTTAATTTTGTTTTAACATACAACCTTAGTGGGGGTTATTGGTTCTAGGATTTTATAGATTTAGAAATCCTTTTTGGATTTTGAAATTTTTGACAAATCCACATATTTTAGAATCAAATACGTAGATTTCAGAATCAATGAAATAGATTTCAAAATCAATATAATTGAATTATTAGAAATCAACGAAATAGATTTGTGATAAACGCAGCTTTGTATCAAAAGAAAATATATATAAAACTACAACATATGGTTTATCATTTTCTATGTCTTATGTTATTATGATAACATAAATCTCTCACATACTTGTTATTATTGCCGTTCTCACTTGATTGGCATATTCTGTTTGTTGATTTTCAGTTCCAGTAACTTCCTCAAGATCTTCTTCTTCATCAAAACTTTTTTATTCAGAAAAGTTATCGATTCGTCAGAACTTTTTAAAAAGACTACACGTAAACTAATACACAAATATTCTCTCCGTTTGTGTCTTATAAGAAAAAGGGGATGCACATTAAAAATTAAAAATCGAAATTTGAATATATCAAAAATTCTTTACATTTCTCAGAAAAACATGATGATGGTAAACAACTCTTTGTCATTTATAGAGTAGAATCTCCAGAAAACATTTGTAGACCAAAACTCTTATGAGAGATCTTTGGTAAATTTTTATATTAACGTCTACGTGTACGTAAAACTAAGTTAGAGATGGTTGGTTAATATATTAGTATTTGCTTATTATTAGAGAAACATGGATAATATGTATGTAAAACTTGGGGCAAGAAAACAATTATTAAGAAAATCAATAATACACTATCAAAATAACAAGGTTCAACTCAGTATTTACTTCTTTATTTTTTAACTCACAAATCCACTCAAATCTATTTTAAAATCAAATCCTCAAGCAAATCATTATTATTGAATAATGCCTAATTTTAAAATCTATTTTAAAATCATAGAACCAATAACAATGAATTTGAATATAGATTTTAAAATCATAGAACCAATAATAATGAATTTGAATAGGGATTTTAAATTATAGAACCAATAACATTATATTTGATTTGTATTTTCAAATCCACTAAAATATACAAACCAATAACACCCTCTATAGATTTGAGTGGATCTATTCTATTAAAATAGAGTCATTCTTTTTATCTACTGATACAAGTTGTCATTTAAATTTGGACCATTTCTAGAGTATTACAAATAATACAAGTCATATAGTTAAGTTAACCGTATTAATTAAATTAAACCGGTGGTTATTTATGGAATATAGTTTTGGGCTTACTTTTGTTTTTAGAATAAATTATATGATTTGGTTTTTGAGCTTAATATTAAGGAAACACTCCAAAATACATTAAATAAACTTTCCACCTTAATGGATCAAAAAATCAATTATTTTTTCAGGCCCAAAAGGTATTTAAGATTTTTAACCAAAACAAAATTGTCTATTATTAATCATTTATTTAAATCATGTACTTAAAAAACATGATAATGTATTTTTATTTTAAATAATAATCCTTTTTTGATAAATTTCAATGTTAACTTTGAAATAATATATTGTTTTATTTTTCCTAAATAATTTACTGATTTAAAATAATATGTAAAGCAAAAATCAAAAACTAAATCTAAAAACTAAAATCCAAAACCAAAAGTTGAAAACGCAGGTTATATTTTTTGCTTTTGTTTATTTACAATTTAAAAAAAAAAATATTTTGTCATCTTTTCAGTTTTAAATTAGATGTTCGATTATTTGGGATTTGTTTGTTGGTAATATCAGTTCAATGTAACTCAGCGGATCTAAAAATTAAAAACTCAAACCAAAAGCTGAAAATCAAAAATAGAAACTTAAAAACTAAAATCCAAAAAATCAAAATCTTAAAGTTCGATTCTCGGCTTTCTATCGTCTACAAGTTCGATTCTCGGCTTTCAGCATCGCCCATATACCCATGACCAGGAATGTGCGCGCGGATTCTCTCGCCAAGGAGGTGAGATACAATTGTACTCTCTTTTTCCATATATATCAGATCCAGCCGGACGGAGCGTCTCTTCGGAACGACTCAGGCCCGACTACCACTTGATCTTAAACAATGGGCGTCAACAAAAAAAAATCAAAATCTAAAAATAAAATTTGAAACTAAAAACTAATGAAAAACAATCATCACCATAAATTTTGGTGAACTGATTTTATACCAAAACATTCTTTAAATTAAGACAAAAACCCAATTATATAAATTTTTAATCATAAAAAATTTCCGCGCTTTTAAGCGCGGGTTAAAATCTAGTTTATAATTATATTGAAGTGCCTATAGACCAGAAGCAACCCGTTGACCAGCTCCACAATCTCACACGTTTCGTCATAAACCGGTTTTTTGTCTTCCGGTTTACTCATCTAAATTGCAATTAAAATCATCCTCCTTGTCTTCATCGCCGGACAGAGTTAAAGATCTAACGAAAGGAAGAAGATGGAGAGCAGACAAGCGACGAGGAACACGAAGCTCAATGTCTTTGTATTGATTGGTCTGATACTATTGAATTCAATCCATCAAATCTCATCTCTCTCGGTTACGGTGGAGGAAGAAGAAT
Organism: Eruca vesicaria subsp. sativa; assembly: GCA_932364175.1. Taxonomy (NCBI): domain Eukaryota; kingdom Viridiplantae; phylum Streptophyta; class Magnoliopsida; order Brassicales; family Brassicaceae; genus Eruca; species Eruca vesicaria. The sequence continues at coordinate 50,854 of CAKOAT010459598.1, read as the reverse complement.
GCGTCCAAGAGTACGTCCTCTACGAAGGAGACACCGTCTCGGGAAACTTCGTCGTCGTCGACCATGATGTCTTCTGGGGACCAGATCATCCCGGTATTGATTTCTCGGTAAGACACATCTTCTGATCTGATCTTTGATTGATTGGAGTTTATACGTTTCGTTGATTGATTTTGGGATGTGAAAATTGGTCCGTATAGGTGACGTCACCTGCTGGGAACATTGTACAGACAATGAAAGGGACATCAGGAGATAAGTTTGAGTTTAAGGCACCGAGGAGTGGGATGTACAAGTTTTGTTTCCACAATCCTTACTCTACTCCTGAGACTGTCTCCTTTTACATTCATGTTGGTCATATTCCCAATGAGCATGATTTAGCGAAAGACGGTTTGTTACATTCATCATTGTATTATCGTTGCTTCTTTGCATTTGAGTTGTTCTTTCTTCTTGATGCTGTGTTCTTCTGTTTTCTTTAGAGCATTTGGACCCGGTGAATGTGAAGATAGCTGAGCTGAGAGAGTCTTTGGAATCTGTTGTTGCTGAGCAGAAGTATTTGAAAGCACGTGATACCCGTCACCGTCATAGTGAGTTTTTTTACTCTCAGTTCATCTTTTATTTTTACATTTTGTGTGTTTAGTTATTTAGCCTCATTCCCGTGACATGAACAACTTTATTCAGATGCAGTATATAACAATATAATGAATAGAAGAAGAATATATGTTTCTAGAATGTTAACTTTGAATGCACTCTTAGGAGAACTTATTGATATCTTTGACCCCAAAAGATACAATCTTTAGACTCTAATGAATAGAAGAAGATACATATCTCTTGAATAGGGACTTTGAATACGTTCTTAGGAACCAAAAATTCAACCTTTATCTGTTTAATATTCCTTTTTGTGATGGATTTTGTTTTTTTTCTTTTGTAATGAACTTTGGGTGCAGCTAATGAGAGCACGAGGAAGCGAGTGATATTCTACACAGTAGGAGAGTACATTTTCCTAGCAGCAGCAAGTGGTCTTCAGGTTCTCTACATCCGCAAGCTCTTCAGCAAGTCTGTTGCATACAACAGAGTTTGAACCTGATAGCTGAAACCTCAACGAGGTTTTGTTTCCTTTTTTCATGTTTGAGTTGGTAAACACACAATCATAAAAAAAGAAAGTATTAGTTAATTTCGTATGACCTTAACAGCAAAAGACCCGTTTTTCGTTTTTTTCATTGGCTTCAGTTTATTTATGTTTTAACACGGAGAACTTGATAAGCTTATATCTTGATTCATTGATCACACCTTCTTTCTCGACTATGATATGATCATCATTCACATCTGTTTTTAGCCTTAACCCCCAAAACAGAAGAATGCTATTTAAATTTTATCCGTTTGAGTCAAGATAAGTTCTTAAAGAGGAAGTAGTGTTGACGATCATCAGATGATAATATGTAATCAATGTACTTATATGTTTTTACACACGTATCTTGGAGGTAAAAGACCGAATATTTCTATATTCCATTTCTAGAAATAGAAGCCCCCTATTTATTTGCCATTTATTAGTAAGACAAATGCCCATTCATCGATCGTAAAGTCAGTTTGTCTCCCGTTACTGTTGTGTCATCGACAAGAAAGAAAGAAACATGTTGGCCATTTTCGACAAAAACGTGGCGAAAGCTTCCGAAGCTTTACAGAGTCAGGAAGGTTGTTTGGTTTGTGCTCTTAAAGATGGGCTCTTGCCTAACCACTTTGCCTCCGTCTATCCTGGTGCCGTCACCATTAATCTTGCATCTTCTGGTCTCATCGCTTGCTCCCTCGACAAGCAGAACCCTCTTCTTCCCAGGTTCTTGCTTTTACTTTTTTACAAACATTAAGCAGTTTCGTTTGCCTTGTTTCTTAGAAAACATTCATTAGCTTTTAGTAAATTAGTTATGCTAAACATGAAATGTTTTTCTGTCTATTTGAGTTTGCCATGTTTAACAACGTCTGCAATACATTGTTATCTGATTGGTCCTTCTATGAATCACAGCCTTCGTTGGGGATAGTTTTGATTTTTCGAAATGGCTGTGATGTTTGCTGTGAACGATGATATGTTCTGCATCTTCCAAGGACGTATAGAAAACCTTCCATTGCTAAAGCAACAATATGGACTAACAAAAACAGCAACCGAGGTCACATCTGTGATCGAAGCTTACAGAACCCTCGGAGACCAAGTTGTGAGAGATTTTCAAGGGAGATTCGCGTTTATGCTATTTGACTGCACGGAATGTCTTCCTCGCTGGGGTTAGTTTCATTTTAGCTTCTTTTGCTCTGCATATTGCAAGTACTGAGGTATAAATATTATTGGGCGTTTTATTTGCTGGATACAGATGGTTGGGGAACTGACGCTGAAGGCCATCTGGTTCTTTCTGATGATGTTGAAACTGTGAAGAAAGGTTGTGGTAAATCCTTTGCGCCATTCCCTAAAGGTAATGCTCGGGTTTTCAAAGATATACACGTATATCTCATTCTTTCGTGGAATTAAGTGAAGATATGGTTGTGTATATTGCACAACGCAGGATGTTTCTTTACCTCATCCTGGAGGATTGAGGAGCTATGAGTATCCATTAAACGAGTTGAAGCCGGTACCGAGGGTGGACAGATCAGGTGTGCGGTGTGACTTTCAATGTGGGTTCTGAAGCCAAGAAAGAGGGAGCAATGCCTGAGTTGGGAGCGTCCAGAATTGGTCTCAACAAATCTGAGTTGTTTTCACTGAAAAGGCTCTTTGTTGGATGCTGTGTGTTCCACACATATGAGATTGCATCGTTCGACTCCTTTTTCATGATTTTCTCTCACTGGAGCCATTCTAAGGCCTCTTTTGGCTCTCTATTATTGCTTTGCAGCATGTATTTGGTAAATAAGAATCTAATAATAAACTTTTGCTTCAGTTCATACATATGACAATAATATAAAACTTCCCAAGTAATTTTATGTGGATAAAAGCATAATAGAAGCCAGAAGGCAAAACAGACATAATACGTGTAACAAGACATCAAGAGCTCCTTCGCGCTGATTCTACTAGTCCTTCGCATCTGCAACGCCTCCTGGTGTAATCTGGAAAATGTGATTCTTTTGTTAAGGAAACAAAAAGAGTCATATATTGTGGATGAATACTCGCACAATCAAGTGAACTTTTAAATGTTATTTGTTTGTTAAAAGGATATAGCTTCGCCTTCGGGGAGATTTGGGGCGTCAAAGACTTTGCAGACACGTTGCTCTCCTTTGCCTTTCCTGAAACTGAGCCTGATGGTCACCGCGTGAGCAAGCACATGCCCACCAGCTGGCTTCTTTGGGTCTGATATGAACATTCCACCGCCTGGATCCGATATCACTGCAATGACCAGATGCAAAATAGATGATTCCCTTATCAGGTTAGTGCAACCAATAAAAGAATCGCTTCCCGTCTAGTGTTAAAGCAAACCTTGGTTGGTCATGTACACAGCAACATTGAACTCCTCTGCGATTTTGATTATCCTTGAGAGCATCTGAGCTAGTTTTTGCTGCAACACAGAAGCCGTCCTTTCTTAGCAAAGCTAATCTTTTTAATGTTTATGTTAGTAATGTGTGGAAGGCGAAGGTAACCTGGCGGTCTGCAAGCTCTCCTCTTCCAGTGAAATCAACTCGGAATAAAGCAATGATCGAGTCAACAATCTGGAAACAAGAGTAAGCTCAGCTAGATCAGCTCATATTCGTGTTGATTTTCATCGACTGGAACTAACAATGAAATAAGCAGATATGCTTTTGCTTGCGTACCAGAATCTTAAATGGTTCCTCGGACATTTTTGCAGCAAGGCCAAGAAGCAAGTTGAACTGATGCTCATAGGTGTAAGCACGAGCATAAATGATCTGTAACATCAAAGAATTGTGAATGTTTCAGTCATGAGAGGTAAGATCCAAGCTTAATAAAAACGCTTACATTGTCAAGCACAGCTCCTGGGTCCATTCCGAATCTTTCAGCAATTTGAACAATACGATCAGGGCGGCTAAAAGTTTCAGGGTTTAGGAAAAAAATCATAGATATATAAACCATCTAATGAAGCTAGTAGGTATAGACCAAAGATTTGCTCTAATATATTAAGGATACAAGGTTCCCTCAGTGTCAATGTAAGCCACTTTTCCATTCCCACCTTTCATGCTTGTAGGCAGCTGCATAACATAAATACAAGAAATGAGTACCAGTGGCACTGAGAGACAAAGATCTCGAAAGTAAGAATCTCATATCATGCCTTTGACAGTAACAACTAACAACTAATGCATAGTGAGACACTAGGAAAGAAATCAACCTGCGTGGTGACACAAAGGGTATGTGCTAATTGCGTTTTCCCAGACCTGAAGTGAAATTAAACACTGTTATGATACAAGCTATTGACAGGAAACTTAAGAGAGCTGGACTGGGTTACGCTTCTCACCTGAACTCCCCAAACGCCTCTGTGATGGCTGCAGTCTCGATTCCACCTACCACAGCATTGTTGAAAGATGAAACCAGAACGTTCAAGTAGTGTGAAAAAGATTGCTAAACAGTAAAGTAAAGCTTAGTTACCTCCCAAGAGATCATCAAGAGCTTGGCATCCTGTAGTGATACGAACAACTGATTTTCTCTATAGAACAGTAAAACAACATTTCAGTATCGAAATGCTGAATAAGCCATCAAACATCTTAAGAAACAGGACTTATTTGCAAAACAAACATCTAAACCTTAGTAAAGTCAATGAGACTAACCTTGAGAAGAGCATCACTTCCAGTCATATATCCAAAATTCTGAGGAAGAAATTTTATCACGGTTAGAATGAAGAAACACACTGAACGTAGCAACAAGAATTACAAATTTCGTTTTAGCTAACCACTATCTTCTCGGCTGCTTCACAGATTTTGTCAACTTTGGCCTCTGATAATCCTTTGATTCCAGTGAGGTTCTACATCAAATCAAAAGATTCAAAACAAAGCAGAATGTTCCAATCAAAGATTCCTCCAATCAAAAACCAATGATTCATCTAATGAAGGACGCTACAGTGTGCTACACAAGCTTAATATATACCTTTTTGGTATGCATCATGAGACCATTACAGGTGTGGATCCCAGCATCTTGTAGCTTTTTCACATCTCCTGCGTTTATACCCTGAGCGATCACTGGCACAAGGAAACAGAAGTTCACCAAAATCAAATCAGATATAGCTTTATGCAAGGTTTAGAACTCGATCTGTACCAAATACGGTATGAAAACCAGTGTAGATTTATACTTGACCATAAGCTATACGCTAAAATGTAAAATCTATGCTCTGGCGAAGTCGATAACTATCCTAGATCATGCTTAAGAACTAAATCAAGTAGAGATTCGAGAGTACATTGCGAAATTAGAGTACCGATTGTAGATCTGATCAACAAGACTAAGAAACTCAGCTGGAACGAAATCTAGATACTAAAAACGTTGAGATACTCAATCCCAAACATCAACATGAAGATTCTAACGAAGCGAGAAGAGATCGAAGATCATAAGAACAGTATAACTACACGAGCGAAATCTGAAAAGCGGAAAATCGATTTCGATCTTACGTTTGTCAATCGCTTCAAACATATCATCGTCTTCGTCGATTTCTTCTCGTTCAACAAGCTGCATGCTCGCTTCTTCCGACCTATTATCCGCAAATCGGAGAAAAAAAAAATCAAACGAGATGCGATTCAATATATCAGATACACGAAGAAATCAAAACGAAGAAGATTTAATCTCAGAATATAGTAGAGAGAGAGAGAAAGGGAGAGAGATCACTTACTTGAGAGCAGAAAGCATTTTCGATCAACGCTTGAAACGAGAGAATGAGAGAGAGATATTTCGAAATTTGAGAGGATTAGCGTGGAGGATCGTAGGGTTTTATATGGCGGGAGTCGGAACTGAACTGCACGCAAAATTCCGTTGAAAATTTTGAAACTTTTTGAAATCCGGATTCTGTTTTTGTTTTCAGTCACTATTTTCTTAAGGTGGACGGGTAAGATGATGCCACGTGGCTAACAACTTTTATAGACGGCCAGAGAGTAAAACTTGTTTGAAAAAATATCTACCACTTTCGCAAGCGCACGTTATACATCTATTGACTGCTGCTACTATTGTAAACAAATTGTTGAAATGTTTGAGTGTCAAACCCAAATCGATTTCCTTTGATAACTGGACATTCTTTAAGCGAATCCATTCCCAGGCCTGATCCAACAAATACAATTTTCGTAGCTTTTTTTTATTGGCCTCTTTTATGACCCAAGTAAAAATGTTTTACTTTTCTGCCTTTTCTCTTGGTAAATATTTTTGGACTAGTCATATCACAGTTTGTCAAAATCAAAATTAGCTAGAAGTAGAACTTTCTTTTTTTTTCTATATCATATACTCTTGGTAAACCTTTTTCCAGTCATATCATAGTTCTACTTTTTAGTCATAACGTAGTTCTACTTCTAGCTAATTTTGACAAACTTGAGATTCATTTTTTTTTTTTGAAACAAACTTGAGATTCATATATTCCAGAACCGAAGTGAAAAAAAAAAACAAAGTGAAAGTGTAAAAAAAACAAAGTAAAAACCGAACATTTACAGTTTCACTTTGTTTTTTTTTTCACTTCGGTTCTGGAATATATGAATCTCAAGTTATAACTATGATTATATATTTTGTACTTTGGAGGAAAAATATTATTGACCTATTAAATAACATTGCTTTTGTTTTGCCAAATAAATAATATAGTATGTTAACTAAATTTGATCTATATATGTATGCATATTAGTATTACTAATGATCATATTTATATTTCCTAAGTTTTGTGCTTATATTAAAAACGAATTAGGTATAGAAGCTCTACGTTGTAAAGGTACATGTGGAATGTCGTTGGCTTGATACACAGACAGAATAGGGTCGATCGAAAGAGCACATGGATACTATCATACTCAACGAATCTCTCATATCAGAAGAAGTGGATTACAAAAGAACAACTTTATATTATTTATATTTATAAAATAATACTTTCTTATATGATATATTTATGTACAGTATATTTTCCTCTCTCGTAGTCGTATGACATGCAATTCATTTATATACCTCCATCGCCTTTGCTATAACTTCCAAAGCAAAATTTTCTGATGAACTCTGCCGTCTGATTAGAGAGTATAAAATTTGCCTATATATGCACACACATGAAGATTTGACATGGACTAATAAACCAATACGGCAATACGTGAAATATCAAAGCATGAGAACTAGGTCTGGGCAAAAAAAAAAACGGAACCGAAAAATCAAACCAAAATATCCAAAACTCAAAACTGGAACCGAACCGAAATCTTCAAATATCCGAATGATTCTTATATTTATATCCAAAATAACCAAACCGAACGGGTATCCAAATATATAATATATTAGTTTTATATACATATAATATAACAAAATATGTTATTTTAATTTAAAAATCTATTAAAAGTATCCAAAAATAGTTGAAGATAACTAAATAATTATAAAATATCTGAACTATCAAAAGTATACGGATCATTTTATCTGAATATCCAAAGTAAACCGAAATATCCAAAATTTGTATCTAAATTATTCTAATTATTTGATATTTTAATAGCCTATAATTTATCTGAACTACCCGAACCAGAACCAAATAAGAATCGAATTTTTCAGATATTTTCTGGTTCTTAGTTTTACTATCTGAACCGAACCCAAAACTATCCAAACCGAACCAAAAATAGATTAAGTAGTAAATGGATCCTCTAACCCCCTATCTAAACTACCCGAAACCCAAAATACCCGAATTGAACCGATACCAAAACACCCATACCTAATGAGAAATTGTATAGTGTTCTAGGCTTAGAAGATTAGTCAAATTAGGGTTCATGAATTTTCCATGAGTGTTCAAAGCCCACATCAGTTTATGTATAGTACATTTCTCAGTGTCAAAATATTATCGATATTGTAATATCATGAAATAAAAGAAAACAAAACAAAAGAGAAGATTGCATTTTATGGTTGTAAATCTATAAATGGGATGTTTCCTTCTCAGTAAACACTAACTTCTTTTTATAAGAAAATCAGAAGGGGACCATTTTCATGTTGCATCTTCTATAATTCTATTACACAGACTCAGCCCCACTAAATCACTAACCCCGCTACGACCCGCCAAACGTCGCGTTTTAGTAAACGTCATGTTCTACGTACGTACACGGTTACAAAGACACCAATATGTGTATAATAAATCAATGGTCCTAGCTAGCTAGCTAGCTAGCTACACCTCTTAGGGTACATATACCGGAGCCATCAACATCAATGTATCATGGACATCGATATCTCATGATGATGATCATCTCAATATTTCCTCTCTCCTTCTTTTTTTTTGTAAGAGTCGCAGTAATGTGGGTGATACGTTTGTATAAAGCTGGAAAGCAACATTTGGATCCACACTCGGTTGGTTCAAGCATGCTTCTTCTTTTGATTTCATCCTATGTATTCTCTCTAGCGTATATACAGAAATTTATCAAGTCGTACTCTGCAGCATATTTATTAATTATCTATATGCATGAACCGACGAAAAACTGTACTAGAATTTGATTTAATGACTAAAATAAGAATATCGTATATCATTAGCTACGAAAATGACAACACTCACAATGAAGAATATTTAAAAAGAAATATTTATACAAATGTTTAGTTTGATTTAAATTCAATTATAAATTTTTATATCTTAATCTTTTGTTTTTTATTATAAAAATATATTTTTTCAAGATAACAATACAATACATAAGAAATATTTTATTTACTAAAAATATAATATTATTAATAGAAATTCTTTTTCATTATATAATAAATTATATATGAAATTATTGAAAACTTGAAAAATAAATAAAATTACCTAAATCATGGGGAAATTACAAATCAACAAATTCACTTAAATTTATAACAGAAAATGTATTTTCAAGATAACAGTCGAATATATAAGAATTATCTTATTTTCTAAAAATTTAATATTACTAATATAAATTTCTTTTTGTTATATAATAAATTGTATATGAAATTATTAAAACATGAAAAATAAGCAATTTTACCAAAAATCATTGAGAAGTTGACAAATCAACATTTTATTTATATTTAATTATAATTTCATATATCTTAGTTTTTAATTTTTGTAATAAAAAATATATTTTCAAGATAACAGTATAATATAAAAGAAGTCCTCATCTACAATTTTATATGTAAATGATTTTTAAGTTTACTCATTTTAATAAAGAAATGAAACTTCAACAATATTTATTTATTAACATATAATACCTAACGCATGTATTGACATCTACAAAAATTATTAACAACTAACATCTCTGTTAACACTTATAATACATGTCTTGTTAACAGCTAACACATTTGTTAACATTTACAAAATTTGTTAACAGTTAATGCCTCTGTTAATACATCTGGTACATGTATTTGTTAACAGTTAACACATTTGTTGACATCCACATTATTTGTTAACAGCTAACAGTAGTGTTAACATCTTTAGCGATTTTAAAAAAACTTCAATGCTGATTTTCTCAGAATTTGGTGTAACTAAAATAATTTAGATTCATAAGAATAGTAGTAAAAATTTAATAACTTCTTTTCGCAACAATAATTTTTTTACACAAAAAATAGAATGTATTAACATGATAGTAGAGTTTGAGAATAAAAAAGAAGAGGAATGAAGGAAAGAGAAAGAGAGGTTGCCAATTCTATGGGGGAAAGAGAGTGTCAGGAAAAAGAGTGTGTCAGAAGAGAGAGGGTGTCATTTGCATATAAAAAAAGATAAAATAGTCATTATTTTTATTAAAGTTAAATCATGGGTAACTGGCTAATTAAATGGATCATATAAGATGTGGAACAAATAATCTCTAAAAAATTACTGTAAAAACTTTTATTTTTTAAAGTAATAATTTTTTTGTTGCAGAAAAAAAGATATTATTTTAATAATAAATTTTAAAGCTACGTTGCTTACACCAGAATCAAAAAAAAAATCACAGAGGCCAAATTCTACAAAGAAAACATTTATGTTACAGTCTAACCAATCTAACCAAATTCTACATTGTTTTTTAAAAGCATCTTTGAAATTTTACAATTATTCTATGTAACAGAGACGAGCCTTAATAAAAGTTTAAGAAGATTTCTTGCTTAATAAATGTGTAAGTAGATTTTTCGGATCATTTGTTTCTAACTTTAAGAGAAAGAGATGAAATTAATATGACAAAAATAACCGCAGAAAAACTGCAAACCTTCGACAATAAATTTGGTAGCTATAAACCACAAAACTGTAGGTTTTATCAAAATATAATTTGCGACTGTGATTAGAATAGAATCATCACAAATGGGAAAATAAATGCAATCTGTAATTTGATACAGGTTTAAAATAATATATTTAGTAGAAGGTCTTTTTCATAATTTAGAGAAAAATTTACAACAAAAAAAGAATAGTAATTTGTTGTTTTTTATTTTCAGTACTTATTGTTCAACCAAAAGATAGATTTAGGTGCATCTGAGTAACGTTGATGGAAGCTATCAATATGAATACTTTTTCCTTAGCTTTGGATGCAAAGTTACTGAGGTCATCACCTACACAATCAATCGACGCCTTTAGTTAGCATTTAAAGTATCTTCATCCTTTAAAGACTTTTAGAATATCTAAATAATAGTATATCACTATTATTACATCACAATTCATTATTATTATGTAACGAGTTTGGAGGCGGAAGCCAAAGCCCTTATAATGGCTATGCAAAATTTGTGGTCTGCAGGTTTTAAAAACATAATTTTTGAAGGAGACTCACAAGTTCTCGTCAACACTATCAGGAACACACAAAATGATATTACACTGTCTAGTTTTCTCCAGGATATTTACTATTGGTCCACCAAACTAGGAGAAGTACAACATGCTTTCATCAATCGAAATGGGAATCAAGCAGCTCATCTACTAGCAAAACGGGGTCCTCCCAAAGGATTTTTTTATTCTAACTATTTAATTTGCCTTTTTGGTTAACACCAACTCTGTACTCAGACTTAATGTTTTCAAGTTAATAAAATTCTAATTTCGAAAAAAAAAAATCAAATTCTTAGAGAATAAAAAGCGATTATAATAGGACAAATGTACAACAGATTTCACATTTTGTGATGACTCAATTGAAAAATCCATGTGACAACTTTCATTATTTTTATCATTTTCCAATTTTGCATGTTAAAAAATGGTTAGATAAAAAAAAAAAATGGTTAGATACCCTTTGAAAACCCCTTAATGAGAATGTCATAATATGGCTTCTTACGAGAAAAACAATAATATATAGCATGATTGTATTCGACAGATAATCCAAACCAACACGATAAGTTCGAGCATCACATTCACATATGTGTGTGATCACTGATCAAGTACTTCTCAATTTGCATACGTTACATCAATTAAAGTTGTTGCCTGAGCATCCACATGGACCATGAGTCATCATGTATGACGAATTCGGTATATGCCTGATCTTCCAATATCAAACACAATGAGGAATATATGTACTGGTTTTTGTTAAATTTATAATTAGAACGAGACGAGAAATTCTTTATATTGTATATAACAAAACGTCATATTCTAGATATATTGATAATTAGGTGGTTGGTTGGAAATCGATAACTAACACTCTTTTAAGTTTATAAACATATATCAAATGTTTTAGTTTTCTTGCTGAGCGTGACACAACTAAACTGGAAATTTTACTTCAGCTGGAGCAAAACTGATACGCGTACATTTATTTATCCTTTTATTTTGCAATTAGTAGTGTTGACTTATTGGTACCAAACTAAAGAAAAACCTTAAAAAGGAACAATATAAAAGAAAACTTCTAAACCAATCAGAAAATTTGCCTTATTATCTCTCTACCAAATAGCAACGAGTCGTAATCAAAGATTGTCCATATCAATAATTTTCAATATCTTGCAATATCGCGTAGCTTTCACAGAGCAAACAGCTTGTCCAGAACCTATCGATTTTTGGGTAATTTTTGCATAGAAATGGTATCATTTCATTGTTAGTGATAAGGAATCTTTTTTAGGAAAGTTGTTCTATTATTCAATTCACTTTCTATACTTTTACGGCAATAAATAATTAATAACATCAGTTCACATCCTTTACTTATTACATCTATATGTAAAAGAAAAAAACAAGTTGCTAAAAAAAAAAAAAAAAAAACAAGTTGCTGTAACATCTAATAGCTATTAATTTCAATACCTGGGGTGTTGGCATAGTAGTAGGTTACAAGAGCCAATTGTTGTTGTTGTTGTATAGAGCGCCTGTGTTATTATTGTTTACGTTTCATTAACTTAAGTATTTTCATGACAAAAACTAGCACCTAAGTCCATAAGTATGTCTACTAATATATAAGGGCATCATTAACCCCGATCTCTTATTTGAAAATTTTAATTCATGAATTGCCACTTTATTTTTTGCACTTTTCAATTAAGAAACGTTTTTTTATATCTCTTATTTGAAAGATGATTATTAGTTTTTCTTTGTTAAAAATTAAGAAATGTATCTTAACCGAAATTAATAATCTCAATTAAGACACTGGGGTCAATTATGGCCTAAGTGCACTTAAGATAAATCATGAGAATATTATATATGAGCTCAAATTAGGTCTCACATGTATTGGTAATAATTACATTCAAATACCATCGTAATTTGTTCTTCTAAGAAATACTATACCTTATAAACACCCTCTTAACTTATCACGTATAAAAGCAAGTTTATTACTTTTCAAACACAGCTTTAAATCACTTGTAAAATACTTGTCACTACTTCCATTATACTTTCTTTGGAAATAATTTCATGATATTTGAAAAAAACATAAGAAGTGGTATTTATGATTTCTTTTTAGAAAAACAATTGTGAGTTCTTGCTCCAAAATTTATAAGTACAGTAACAATGGCATTACACAAAGTTTACATGAAAGTGAGAGAGGTATAAAGTAGCAACAACCATGCACCACAAGCTGATAGACGCCAAAAAAAAAAATACTCTTGCTTCACATATTATATAGTAGTCTAAGAGTTTCCGTAGGCTATACTTTATGCATGTGTGTTAGCTTCACTTTTTCATGGCTTATGTCTTAATTAAAGTAACTATTTCTTAATTATATTGAAGATTAATCATAACGATGGGTGTCCCCGCGTTGGAATATTTTGAAAACTATATAAACCTCATAATGAGTAAAATGAAGTTTATAATCAATCGAATAAGCCAAGAAGAAATTTTATCTATCTCTCCGGCCATTAAAAATATACTCGGCAGTTCTGAACATATTATTACGAGATGCTTAATGCATTAGAACCTATATTGTCTTCAAACTAATTAAATTGGAAGGTACGAACGGATCGACATAAAATTTCAACCTCTAAGTGGTAGAAATTTCTCGGAACATCAAATGAACAAGAGTTTGTAAAAAATGAATCTCATTGAATAATAAAACGTACTGATTAGAACACTTACTTTTGTCTTTTACAATATCTCATTAGAATAGTAGTATAACTTACTGGAATTAACGGCTAAAAATAAAATAAAGACAGAGCAAAAGGGGTCCCCATCAAAATATGTAGAAGTAATTAATAGAGTTACAGAAGAAGCAAGTAAATACAACACACAAAGCTAATCTGTCTATGTAAGAGAGAAGAAGTGCATGAGGCTCGGAGAATCGGCGTGATATTATTCAATTTTATTCACGGTTCTACTTTGGACCACTTCTCTTTAACGCCTTTTGTTTGTCACTCATTTTCACTCTCGACCCACATACTTTTATTTAATTGTAAAACTGACCCCTCTAAAACATATTCCATCTTGTATAGCCCACCCCAACCCTCCTTCACGTTCTCCCCTCTCCTCTATATAAATCGTCTTCTTCTTCATTGATAAGAGCAACTACACGAGAAAACCCTAGCTCTTACCCAAAAAAAAAAAAAAAGAACAAATCTTTTTATTTTGTGCCTTTAATTTCTCTCTTTTTTCTTGATCTAATACGGTGAAGAGAACGGTGCACAGGCATCTGATGAAGCTGCCAGCATGATCTAATTAACTTTCTTTCTCCGTTTGTTTTTATGACGATGGAAAAGAGATGAGTGTCGATTAGATCATGTTCGCAGTTTCACCTGTTGACTGTGGCACCCTGAAGCCCTAACTTTCCATCTTTGATTCCATCTCAAATTTCACAGTATAGGGTTTCTACTTTTTGGTGTTTGATTTTAAAAAGACGTGTGTTAACTCTTTTTTTTTCTTATTTTTCAGATTAGTTCTCTTTGTGTGGCTATTATATATATATATGTCTGTTCATCTGATTTTTATTTTTATTTTTTTCTACTTTTGTGTGTTTGTTCAAAGGATCCGAGATTTTATTATATTTTTAGGGCCATAGAGTAGAGCTGCATGACTAATGAAAACAAAAATTCGTCCAAGTCACAGCAAACTGATATGAAAATCTGGATTTACTTATTTGGGATTCGACTTCCAACGTCTTATCACTTCTACTGTTCCAAGAAAAGATTTTCTGGTCATTAATTTTATTATAATAGCTTAGGGTTTCTGGGAAGTTGAAACTCAAGTTTCACACAATTTATAGACATAACTCTTCGGGAATGTATATACCCTAGAGATTTATGGAGTTAGTCGCTTCATGGAGCTTAATCGACGTTTGGATCCTAATTGTTTCAGAACAACCAGAAATATGCAAAGAAAATATAAAGAAACAAGAAATGACTGATAAATATTGACTTTAAAGCGGTTTATACTGCGAACAAAAGTAAGTTAGGCTTCAAGTCTTTTAGCTTTTGCTTAAAAAATGGATATGTTTTTACGGATCTTGAATGCCTTCATGTATCCAGGATTTGTGTTTAGAAAATTTCATTTTAAACATGGTGAGTAATGAGAGAAATTAAAGAGTGGTTCAAATTAAACTTTTAAGATAACAATGAACAATAAATTATACACTAAAGAAACGTATGTCAATTTTACTGTTTCATTGCTGGAAATGGGTGGCAGATGGTCCCCTTCCATGTATAAAACATACCAATAAAATCAGCTAATATAATTGTTTCAAGTTTAGAAACGCAACATTTCAGTTGTAAATCGAAGCTATATACGCAAATTATATGCTATGTATTTAATGATCCAAACATTTTTTAGGCCTCATGCCTTACTAAACATCTTGAGTATAGTAAGTACAAAAGAATCATAAGATCATCAATTCATATCATCATCCATCGTCATCAAATATAGGTACGTCTATTTTAGGGATGATATGATTCAGTTGATGGGTTTTGAAACTTTGGCCTTTTGTATTTGTATGGGAAAGCCCCACCGAGTGTACATTTTCTTTTTGTCAAATTTATAATTGAGATTCCAAGTTGCTTTCGTCTCTTTCAGACTTTCCTTTAATGGTTGTAGTTCGTCAGTTACAATTAATTTCGTACTTGTGTAAATAATTACATTTGAAGATATATTTACACCAAAATGTATCAATCTATTCCGTATCACATTCAATTTTCTCCAACCGTTACTTTTCCTTCTGCAGGAAAAAGCCAATTATCTGACATATGTATAAATCATTAAATGCAGTTTTTTACAAAATGTGTGATTATGTAACCTAATAATTTATGTTACTTTGGAAAAAACTCTTAAGCAGTTTCTTTAGGTTAATATACTTAATATCGATAGTTTGTGGATGGAGCTTTGTAATCTTCTCTAGCTAAGCAACTTTTAGATCATTAGCCTACTGACTCTTCTCTCACATGGATGTTGAAGTGAGAAACAGAACATCCAGTTTATCCCTCTGCGTCCTCATTGGCCTCGACTTCCTCTACGTGAAGCCACTTGGTACATAGTAGACCCTCTTACCAGTCCTTGGTCCACTGTTTTTCTCCGGTTAAACGATTTTTTTTTAAATACGAAAACCGTAGCATATTGTGTATTTTTTATGATTTTTTCATTAATTTAACATCTAGAACCGAAGAATAAAATCCAGTTTTGAACGAATAATCCGGTTATTACATAATTTATAATAAGAGTTATCAGCCTACCACATTTGGGCCTCAACTTTCTCTTTAATACTTGGGCTTCGTTACATTATGTCATCAACTTAGGTTAAGAAAAACCTTGACCTAAATTTTATGAGTTATAAAACCCTAACCTTATGAGTTATAAATATGTGGAATACACCCTAACAACAGAACAGATCGAACGGTCTTGTGTATTCTAGGGAAAGTTCCCATATTCTGTTTCTTATTCGCGAAGGGGAGAATCTACAATGAAGTAAGTAATTTTTATCTGAGATTTGTTGCAACTTTCGGTATAACATGCACACCAACAAACTAGTCTCGACATGTTTTTCATTGTCATAACTACTTATAATATTAGACTCTTTCTCTCTAGACTTTATAATGTAACAATTAAATTTTCTTATCTCAAGGAAAAGTTTTGGATTCATGAGATCATTATCGGCTTTCTTTCTTTTTGTAATCTTGCAGAGAGGTGATGTTGAAGCCGAATGATCTCGTACCCGAGATTGACAATATTCCCAATAATACTTTGAGTACGGAAGATAATAAGCATCATGATCTTGAACAAAAACTCCTTTCTGGTCCAAAAAATAGCTGTGCCCATCGCAGCCACTTTGGTTGGTTACGTAGGATCTTCTCTCCTTCTAAGCCAACGTCTTCTCCTATTCCAAATCCACAAAAACTCAACTCTCGTGGGGAAAAGATGTTCAACAGACGTCGTTACAGTGAGGCTTTGGAGTTCTATGATCAAGCAATAGAGCTCTCACCGAAGAATGTGACTTATCTCATCAATCGAGCAGCTGCATTGTCGAAATTGCTGCGTATTGGGGAAGCTCTGAGCCAGTGGGAAGAGGCCATAAAGCTGGATCCAAAATCTGCACAGGCTCGTCACGGTTTAGGCATGTCTCTTCTTAGGTAAACTGATTTGTTTCTACTTTCTTTTTATTGAAATATATTTAATATCTAGTCATTTTGAGTCTTTGATTTGGTTGCAGTTTAGGTCACGTCAATGAAGCGGTGAAGCTTGTGGAGGAAGCATCATATGATAAATACGCCATAATGAGAGTTAAAAATGTAGAGGCACACTTCAACGCATGTATTAATGCAAGAAGACGCAGTGAATGGACTATTACTAGGAGGGAAGCAACTGCAGCTATGTGTTCAACTGAGAATTTTGCATCTCCTGAGGTAAATAACAAATTAAACCCCTTTTACGTTAATTTTTCTTAACGAATTTCTCTCACAAAAAGAAATTATCTTTTAAGTGAGAAATTCTTGTTGAGAGCCTCCCAATGTGCAGACGCCCTTACAAGGATGAGAATGTTTTTTTTTTTTAATACGAGGATGAGAATTAAACGACATACTGTTTTAATTATCTCAAAACTGCAGCTAGCTATGTGTAGAGTAGAAGCACTAGTAAAACTCAGCCGGATTGGTGAGGCTCATGCAGCACTAGTAGCAGCTGTCCCCAAATTAGAACCAATAGCAACCTCTTTCTCACTGCCACAGACTCGGTTTTTCGATATGATATGTGAAGCCTACATATTTTTTGTCAAATCACAAATAAATTTGGCTCTAGAAAGGTGAGATTCATTATTAGACCTATTGATTGGTTTACTTGTTTATTGTTATGTTGGATAACAATAGTAAAAATGCTCATATAACGACTTCTTACAGGTACAAAGATGCAGCTGAAGATGCAGCTAAAGCTTTAGAGATTGAGCCACATAACATTGAAATTAAAATTCTCAAGAAAAATATTGAATTGATTCAAAGGGCTCTGTCATCCAGCAAGGTAAAATAAAGTTTGTGTGACTAATTTGCTTTTTTTTTTTGTTCCACTTGTTCTGAAGCATTTTTCATGTGAAACTATAGCTGAAAAAATGGGCTGAAGCAGTGAGAGATTATGAGATCGTACATGAGGCAATGCCATACGATAAAGTCATTGCTAAATATTTGTCTCAAACTCAAGTTGCACTGAAGCAATCTCGCAGCGAAGTAGTTCTAAACATGGAATCTGGAGGTGATGTTAAGGAGATTTCTAGTCTTGAAGAGTTGAAAGATGCATTGGCTCGTCCCGATAAGTCTGTCAAGATTATTTATTCTTAGAGTCAGAGAATTTTCTTATCACGTATACTTAAATAGTAGAAACTTATTGGTTTTTATTTTTATTCTTATCCTTATTTTTTTTTTTGCTTAAATGTTAAAAAAAAGGATTGTTTAGCAGGCTAGACTAAGATTTTTATTTTCATTCTTATTTCACTTTTCTTTTATAAACGAGATTTTACAAAAAAAAAAAAACTTAAGGACTTCTTAAGGATTAATAATTGTGTAGGAGGCCAGACTTGAGCAAAAGCTTAATTAAAACAAAACAATAGCAGTTTCGTAAATAACAAAACCTAAAGAACATTGGCGAGTGTTGAAGGTGCTAGAGGACGGTGTGCTTGATCCGGATAATACAGTGGTTTCGATATACCGTCTCTTATGCACTACGCTTGCCCAACGGAAGTGCAGTAGCATGCAAAGGGTAGAATCAATGCTGGTGCTAATTTTTACATATTGTGTGTCGTGATCCAGCTGGGATGGATCCTCCTGTAGAGAAACGTGATCTTTACGATGCTGATCATGGGAAGAAAGTACTTAGAGCACACGCAATGGTGAGTCTCACCATGGAATCCTTAGCCTTTTAATATTAATCTTTTTTTTGTTTAAATAGTTAAGGATCATTTACCAAATGGTGTGTCCAATCGTTAGCCTCTCTTTTAGAATCCTTAGTAATAAAAAAATATTAAAATATTTTTATTTTAAAAAATGTTATAAATTTTTTTAATTGATAACAACAATTAAAAGAAACATATCATATTATTAATATTCAACATGATTATAAAGATTCAAGATTATTAATATTACATGACAAAATATTACATGATAAACTATTACACGATAAAAATATAAAGATACAATATGATTAGCAATCACCAAATTTGTTCCAAATATTTTCAATCAAATCATTTTTTAGTCGTTGATGTAAACGCTTATCATGAACATCATTCCGAGTGCCGAGCATATTATGGATATTTGTAGGCATGTCGGTATGAACTCGTGAACTTCTCGTTGTGTCTCCTTCTTCGAATTCAGATATATCGTACTGAGTGTACCCATCTCGTTCATTTCCGACGATCATATTGTGCAGTATGATACATGCTCTCATAATCTTCCCTATCTTTTCCTTGTCCAATGAGAGAGCCGGATTTTTCACAACCGCAAAGCGAGTTTGCAATACTCCAAAAGCCCGCTCGACATCTTTTCGGGTTGATTCCTGAACTTTAGCAAATAACTCTTCTTTAGGACCTTGAGGATGGGAGATAGATTGGATAAAGATTGACCATTTGGGATTAATACCGTCTGTGAGATAGTACGCCAACTTATACATGTGTCCGTTGACCACATACTCTATCCTGGGAGCTCGGCCTTGGATAATGTCATCAAAAACAGGAGACCGATCGAGGACATTAACATCGTTTAAGGTTCCCGGAGGACCAAAAAAAGCGTGCCATATCCAAAGATCTTGTGAAGCCACAGCCTCCAAGACAATTTTCGGTTTTCCCGATCCACGTGCGTATTGTCCTTTCCATGCGGTTGGGCAATTCTTCCACTCCCAATGCATACAGTCGATGCTTCCTATCATCCCAGGAAACCTGTGTTTCTCTCCAATATCGAGCAGTCGCTGAAGATCCTCTGGTGTCGGTTTGCGTAGATACTCATCTGCGAATAACTGTATTATTCCGTCAGTGAAATAGTGTAAACACGAAAGTGCCGTGCTTTCACCAAGTCGGAGATATTCGTCTACCGTGTCAGCCGCAGAACCATAAGCAAGCAGACGAATTGCTGATGTACATTTCTGTAGTGGAGAAAGACCAAATCTTCCGGTTGCATCTCTTCTTTGTCTAAAGAATCGAACGTTCTCCGAGAGGCCATAGACAATACGCAAGAATAATTCTTTATTCATGCGGGAACGGCATCTGAATAAATGTGGAGAGAATGTTGAATGTTCGCTGAAGTAGTCATTCCATAAACGGTCGTGTCCTGCTTCACGGTGTCGTTCTATATAAGCACGTCTCCTTTGCTTATTTGTTTGATACTCCACTATGTCATTGTACGTATCTTCGACAATTTCGTCGAAAATTTCATCCAGTTTTTCATCGACGCCATCAGATGAGGATGATGACATCTTTAGGTATCCCTCCTTGAAACCAATTAAAATAGTTCCAATTAATTGTTTCTGTTCAAATCTAATTTTTATTATATTTTGAAGATTCATCATAAGTAATTAAAAAATTCTATTTTTCAATTATCTTAAGTTTATTTATACAAATGATTTTAAGTTTCATTTATACTACTTGTCATTTCTTTATTTTTAATATGGTTCTATCATTTTAAGTTTCATTTATACTAATTGTCATTTCTTTATTTTTTAATATGGTTCTATCATATTAAGTATCATTTATACTAATTGTCATTTCTTTATTTTTTAATATGATCATATTAAGTTTCCTTTATACTAATTGTCATTTCTTTATTTTTTAATATGGTTCTATCATATTAAGTTCTAATATTTTTTAATAGTTTTACTATCTTTTCAAATTTTAAGTTTCATTTCTACCAATTGCCAAGATTCATTCTTTATCAAGTTCTATTTTCTATTCAACATAAACATCCTTCCTACTGTCAAGATTCTTTAATAAATTCTTTATCAAGTTCTATTGTACATACCACGAGTTGAACATGATTTAGAGAAGATTCATCAGTGTTACCTACAAGAGAAAGAAGGAGTTAAAGTTCCCCAACGGTTGTAGCTGCTTGTGTAAACCACGGAATGAAAGTAGAAAGAAGGAGTTCTTGTGCCCCAACAGTCTTTCGTTGCTTGTGTACACCAATGAAAGAAAGTAGAAAGAAGGAGTTTGTGAAAGGTCAAGTTTGTGAAACAAAGAAAAAATGATTGTAAGAGAAGCAAGTTCTTGTTGTTTTTGTACCAAAATATTTCATCAAGTCATCAGATACATTCCTAAAGATTCCAGCCTCTCCGAGAAACACAAGAACAATGAGGCTAAAGGAATAAAAAAGAGAGAAGTTTGATAAACGAGATACATAGCTAAAGAGAACCATGCCAACTACTTATAATACATGAAATGAAACAGAAACACCCGTGACTTCGTTCACATGACCAAAAGACTTTAACACCTCCAAATGCACTCACGTGACCTTCTTCACATGCCTTCTGCGCACCCTGACACATCAAACATCAAACCCTGATCACAAACTATATTAATACCGCAAAACAAGACTAGCACCACAAAACAAGATTAAGTTCTCTAAACAAGACTAGCACCACAAACTATATTAATACCTCACAGAAGTTCAGACATGAGTTTCAGTTTAAGACTGTTTTCCATCTCACAAAGTGGAGATGTTTTCGCGAGTAAACGCTCAAGGATTTTATGCCTTGAGAGTTTTTCTTTAGTTTCTAAAACAGTCTGTAGCTATGTCAACTCTTGCTCTCTAACACTCTTCTTCTTCTTACTTTGACCCTTCGCGGCCTTAACCCCGATAGGTCGACTCTCTGGTTCTCTCATTTCCCCTTCTTCGCTATCAGCCTCCTTTCGTTTCTCCTTTCCACTGTCTTTAGCTTGATAGGTGGCACACCATTTCTGGTCGTGTCTCAACTCTCCATCAGTGATCAAGGGAGAACTTGTACTTGTTTTTCTTGAAGAATAAGTCTAACGCATTCTGCATGAGATCATCATCACTTGTTCCACTCTTGTGATCCCTCAGGGCCGCATCATAACATCCAGCAAACTTGGATACTTGCTCATTTATCCTAGCCCATCTCTGCTTGCAAGGACGAATCTTCCTCGGTTCGGTGCCAACGAGATGAAGACTTGCATTGTAGTAGTCAAGAATCCGGTTCCAGAAAGCATCAGCTTTCTGCTTGTTACTGATGACAGGGTCCTTACTGGTGCTTAGCCAAGCACCAATAAGGATTTTATCCTCTTTGGGCGACCATTTCCTCCTCAGCTTGTCACCGGACTCATCAGGAACTTGGTTGTCGAACCAAATATGTTCGACAGAATCAAGGTCTATTGGAATTTGACTATTTAAAAGGTTTACATAGCCAGACGTGTTAGCCATGGTTAGAGGATGCTCTGTGCCGACTAGTGACACATAGCCTTAAGTAGAGAAAGTTTTAAGTATTAAAAGCAAATCAAATCGGAGGAGTTGGGAGGGTAGAAAGCAAACAACTATCATTTAACTCTATACTAAACTAATTACTGCCAATCAAGTCAGGGCAGATAAGAAGATAGAAACCAAAAATTTTTTTGAAGCTACCTATCATTAAATGAGAAGTTTTGTACACGGAATGTTTTTGTAAAGTAGTTTTTAAATTCAACCTAAACACTTCTGTATTTTAAACGAGAAAGGTCTAAAAGCTAAACCAAACAACACTCACATCAAATCAGAGCAGATAGGAAGTACTAAAGTGGTTTTAAAATTCAAAATAAGAAAGAGTAAGAATTAATTAAAATTCAAAAACAGAAAGTAATAATAGCTTAAAAAATTTCGTACCTTCATTGCAGAAACTCCGAAGGTACACTCTCCTTTGAAGCTTTTGCAACTATTCCTGAAAAACATGACAACAATGAGACAAATGATTTTACAAAAATACATAACTACAATGAGAAAAGGACAGAAACTACCCACGCAGAAGCAACAACGCCAAACCAATTACAACTAATAGGCAAACCATTTGCTTAGCACTTGATTTCTTCTTTGAGAGCTCGTATACCGTCTTCTCAAGATTAAGGAGCTTCTGCTCATTGTATTTACCTTGATCTTTAAGCTTCATTAGCTTTCTCTGAAAGTCCCTCATCTCCTCAATGACTGCCACATCAAACCATTTCCATACGTGGCAGTCGCCATCATCAACATTGTGGCATGTAAAATACCTACGATATTGATCTTTGGCAGTGTAGGAGCATCAGAGAATAGGATCACCACCACAGTAACATGTCCTAGATATGCCTTCATCAGCCTCTAGTACAAGTTTGTACTCAACCGGTTGTGCATTGTAGCTACTTGTGGCTTCATCCGCGTAAATCTGAGCTTCGGCTTCAAGAATGGATGTTATGACTAGCGATTCTGATGATGATGAAGGCTGACTATAGCTGTAGTCTTGACCCATTATCGTAAACCTGAAATATATGACGTAAAGAACAAAGTTAATAATCATCATCAAACCAACGAAAGCACTAATAGTTATACACATAATCCACACTGATCAATAAGAACAAAAGATACACAACCAATTTAGAAAAAGAATCAATTTGTAAACAGAAACAGAGTTTCAAAAACAAAGTATGTTCAAATCAAAAGCCAATAAGCGTTGATTGAAACCAGTTAGATCGAAAATCCTTCCCAAACTCTTCCTACAAACGCCTTGATTTACCTTGATTTAAGTTTTCGGTGAGAAATCGCCTTTCCAATTGCCCTTTCTCTCTCGACTCGATTTTTTTCTGATTTGCTCAAAAATGAATTTCTTTTTTTCCCTAAGGCAAACGCCTCTCCACTCATCTCGTGACACGTACACAAGGATTACCCCAAATAAATTCTTACCGAAGGGGCAATCCTTCGATTATGTTAGCTAATTAGTATTATTATATTAACATCTACCTAAGATAACGCGCTAAGGAGTAGTTAAGGGTCACCGTTGCAGGTGCCCTTAGAGCATCCACATTTATAAACCGGTGATGGGGTTCACAAAAGTTATTTTTTCTTATTTTTTTTTACTTTTTTCTGTTTATTTTTTTTAAAAAAAAATTAGTGGGTCAATCGTGGGCCGCCACGTGGCGTGGGGCCCACGTTAAAAGCAGTGAATCGGTTCACGCCACAGAACCTTTACGACTCGAGTTCACCTGTTTTTTTATTATTTTATTATTTTCTTTTCTTGAAAAGTGTGTGAACTCACTCTATAATATTTGAGGTGGGTGCTCTTAGCATGCCGCCTTGACTTGAAAGACTCGACATCCTTCCTTTCAGGGTACATGAAAACCCAATTTTAAAAGATTCATACTTTTTGTGTGGTTATGGCAATGCTGAGGCCTGATCAATGTTTTGTTCTAACCCACATAGGTTGCTGCATATGACAAGACACAAGGCAAGATGGCTTTCTTTGATCCTTCTAGGCCTCAAGATTTCTTGTTTATCTCGGGCACTACTAAGGTAATTTTACTAGTTTCCAAAGACGTTACATTCTTCATGGTTTACTGATAAAATCAATCTCGTTGTGCTTTTCAGATGCGGACATTGGCAAAGAACAAAGAAGGAGGAGAAGCCTAATTATATAAACCTGGCTGGACCGTTTTCTCCAAAATAAATACATAAAAGACATTTTTCCTATGAAAGTTGTAATACTTTTTTGATAAATCTGTATATCATATGAATCGTTTTTTTTTTTGTTTATATGAATACAAGTATACAACAGTTTCTAATTTCCTGTGAAACTTTTCATTTGGTGTTCAAAAAGAAAATGCAACTTTTCATATAGATGCACGCGACGCGACTTCCATTCTTGTATTATAGGCCTAGTAAGGCCAATTATATTGACCCATTTAACTAATGAGCGATGACAGGCCTATTATTTTGGGCAAAAAAAGGTCTTGCGTCATTTCGATAAAGGCTTTCTTCTGCGACCGTCCATTGAGACTCTCGAAAGCGAAGAGCTCTGTCTTCTTGCCTGATCGCTCTGTTGTAGCTTCTGATCTTGTTTTTCGGGGAAAGTCAAGGTATAACTTCTTAAATCTTTTGATTTTTAAATGTATTTTCACAGATAGACTCGTTCCAGGGTTTGTGAATACGTTTCAGGATACAAGATTAAGCTTATAGTTAAAAAAAATTGTTAAATGCGGAAAGTTGTGATTTTTTTTTGTTTATATGACTTGATTGTGCAGAATTTTGTCGATTTTTGCTTGCATGTTTACATGAATGCAAACTGTTCGTTGAAATGTCTGACAGAAAACCTGAAGAATGCATAATCTTTCATCAGAATGTTATTACTATTTACTACATCTAACTCAGATTTATTAAAAATAAAAAAGAACTTTGAGATGTTAATTCACCCTTATAATTGCTCAAGAGTATTGCAACAACTTTTTGTGATTTGTTGTATTTGAATGTTTCACATTTACAGACTTGGAAAACAATGTTCATCAAAGTCAAACTGCCATGGAATGTCATGATACCAGCTGAAGCAATGGACCCCAACGGCCTCATGATCCAAAGAGCTGTTCTCATTCGCTTACTAGATGCCTTTGCTTCCAAGAAAGCCACCAAAGATCTCGGCTACTTCATAGCACTCAAAAACCTGGAGGAAATCGGTGAGGGAAGAATCAGGGAAACCACTGGCGAGATTGTCTTCCCGGTTGTTTTCAGCGGAATCACCTTCAAGATGTTCAAAGGTGAGATTGTTCATGGTGTAGTTCACAAGGTGCACAAGTCCGGTGTCTTCTTGAGATGTGGTCCTTGCGAAAACGTTTACTTATCACAGTACAAGATGCCTGGTTACGACTACGTTGTAGAAGGAAACCCGTTGTTCATGAACCAGAACATGTCACGGATTCAGATCGGTGCCACGGTTCGTTTCGTTGTGCTTGATATTCAGTGGAAAGAGGCAGAGAAAGAGTTCATTGCTTTAGCCAGCCTTGAAGGAGCCAATCTTGGCCCGTTCTAGAAAAAAAGATTTGTAATCTGAATACGTTATATATATAAATAAATAAAACCTGTACAATGTTTATTCAAATCAAATAATTAGAAGGAAAAAAACAAATACTTAAAAAGAAACCATTTACAAATCAACTTTCAGAGCTTCTCATGCACTCTTCTTCCATTTCAGGTAGCTAAAGAAGTGCTTCTCCGGCACCGGAACAGACTTCACCAACCACCCAATCGGCCACGACACCGCCGCGATCGCCACACAGACTCCCCACTGACCCCAATTCAGCCTCTCAGTATCAGCAAACCTCTTGAGAAACTCAACCATCACAACCTGCAGAACCACAGTCACCACAATAATCCCAACGAAGAGCCGGTTCTTATGCAACCCTCTAAACACATTCTTCTTCTCAAGACTCCTCGCGTTAAACTCATTAAACACTTGACACAACACAAACGTATTAAAAATCAAAGTGTTCTTCACCCTCTCCGTCACACCAAAAATCTCCCTCCCACGAAACTGAAGCACCAACAACACACTGATCTGATAAAACGCTTGCGCCAACAGATTCCTCCACATGACGTTCGTAATCAACGGAGCGGTTCGACCGACCGGTCTATTCTTCATCAAATCGTTCGTTGGTTTCTCCGTAGCTAACGCCAACGCACCAAGCGTGTCCATAATCAGATTCACCCAAAGTAACTGAACGGCCGTTAACGGAACTTCACCAGCCGAAACCGCCGCGACGAAATTAATCACTAACGCCGCTACGTTAACGGTTAACTGAAACTGAATAAACTTCTGAATATTATTGTAAACGCATCTCCCCCATTTCAAAACCGTCGCGACGGAGGCGAAGTTATCGTCGAGGATCACGATATCGGAGCTCTCCTTCGCGACCTCCGTCCCTTGGATCCCCATCGAGAGTCCGATATCCGCTTCTTTCAACGCCGGCGCGTCGTTCGTTCCGTCTCCCGTAACCGCCACCACGTGACCTAACTCCTTGAGGCATTTCACCATCAGGAGCTTATCGAACGGTGACGATCTCGCCATCACTCTGATCCTCTCGACTTTCTCTAACCGTTGCTCCTGTGTGTAGGTTCGAAACGCTTCTCCTTCTAAAACAGCGTCTTCGTTCGATTCGTCTTCGGGTGTTAAGATCCCGCACTCTACCGCGATCGCTCTCGCCGTGAAAATATTATCTCCGGTGATCATTTTGATGTTTACTCCGGCGAATTGGCAGTCCTCGACGGCTTTCTTGACTCCTGGTCTGCACGGATCTTTGATCCCGACGATTCCGAGTAAGCTCAGATTCTCTTCTTTAATCTTCTTTGTCTCGTTATCGTTGTCTTCTGAGTACGCAAACGCGATGCAACGTAGGGATTTAGCTGCCATGGATTGAATGATATTCTCAAACTGAATCTTATCGTCTCCATCAATCTCTTTAACGACTCCAGAGCCGTCGTAGTATGTAGAACACATAGCTAGAATCTTCTCAGCAGCTCCTTTCCAATGAACTGTGATCTCTCCGTTCTTCTTGATCAGCACACCACTTCTCTTCTTCTCTGAGTTAAAAGCTTCAACGTGTACAACCTCGTGTTCTCTAATCACTTCCTCCATATCCATCTTTAGTTCATTAACCGCCCAGCTTAATATCGCTTTCTCCGTTGGACTCCCGGAGAATTCATACTCAGATGATGATGATGATTCTTTAGCCTTGAACACACTCCCTGTAGTGTTCATTGCAACTCCTTCATGGAACAACTCAACAACTTTACTCGATAGAGAAGCATTTCCTGATTCTAAACCGAACCAGGAATCGGTTACGGTCATTTGGTTAAGCGTCAAAGTACCGGTTTTATCGGTACAGATAGTAGTAGCAGAGCCCATTGTCTCACAAGCGGATAGCTTCCTCACCATAGCTTGATCTTTCATCATTCTCTTCATCGAATACGCTAATGTTAACGTCACAGCTAATGGTAATCCCTCAGGTATCGCAACCACGATAATCGTAACCGCAGCCGCAACCATTTCAACAACCGCGTTCACAATCTCATCGCTTTTAGTATTCTTACCGTTATACTCACGTTTCCCACTCTCGTCTTTAGTACTTCCCGTGAAGTAACGGATTAAAAGAACAAGAAGAACTAAGAAAGCTACTATTAAACCGACTTTACCTATAGAAGAAGTAAGCTTGTCGAGACGAGATTGCAATGGAGTTTGCTCGTTTGTGTCGCGTGAGATGTGACTCATCATTTGTCCCCAAGCTGTGTTCATACCAACGGACGTAACCACCATTTTACCAAACCCATCAGCGATTTTAGTACCCGAGAACAAGAATGTGTTCCCGTTTAGGTTCACCTCGACGTGGTCGCTTTCTCCAGTCATGCTTGATTCGTCGACGTGTAATGAATGTCCTTCAACGAACACTCCATCCGCTGGAACTTGATCGCCGATGTTTAAACAAATGATATCTCCAACGACGATGTCAAAGATAGAAATCTCTTGACGACGTCCGTTTCTAACGACATCGATCTTTATGTTACTACTTACTTTGGAGAGTTTGTCGAACTGTCTGTTCTGTCTGAAGTTACTGACCGCAGAGACAGCTACCACCAGGAAAACCGCTACGAATATGCTTCCACCATCGTACCATCCTTCTTTTAAGCCGTGCTCTTTGATGCCGAACCCGAGAGAGAGCGTTGCGCAGGCGAGAAGGATGAGAATCGTTAGGTCTTTGAAGGCCTCGACCACGAAATGGATGAGACTCTTCGATGGTGGTCGAGTGTAAGTGTTGGCACCGAACGTTGAACGTCTGCGTTGAATCTCGTCGGTTTCTTCGTCGATCCCTTGACGTGTGTTTGTCTTGAGAGCTGAGACTAAACCATTAGGGCCACCAAGAGAGTGAAGTTTCTCTTGGTTCTTGTTCTTGACGAGATCGTTTAGGTTCTCTTGGTCGATCGTGAAGTCTTTGTGATGACCTTGAGGATGGTCAAGATCAATGGCGGTGTAGGAAAGGGAACGAGAAAGCAACAAACTTGGTTTGACAATGGGGTGTTTGGCGCAGTTGAGGAGAGTTCTTGAGCAGTAGATCTTGATGAATGCAAGTTGCCACTTCTTGTTTGTTTTGCTTAGGGTTTTGGGGAGTTCGAGAAGAAACTCGACTCCCACCAAATTGTTCTTCTCTGCATGGGAAGAAACGTTTGTTGACATTGGCTCTGGTATTGTTTGAACCGGAAATGCTAAACCGAAAAGAAGAAAAAATAATCAGAAGCTATAGAATTATCTGTGAAAGCGATGGATGGAATATGACGGCAGAATCTGATGTAACATTGTTTTGCATTCTGCATTGTTTTTATAAGGCTGCTTCACAAGTCGGTTTGTGATCATTCCACGAAGTTTCCTAGTAATACCAAGGAAACTTGCCTTCACCAGATTGTTGCCTAAAACTCGCTTAATTAATTTTGAAAGATCTAAATCAAAAGAAATATTAAATTAACTTTACATAATTAATAAAGCATCTATTAAAACAACTGAAATGAGATAAAGTTCAAAACTATTAAACATAAGCATCAAAATTCTATATTAATTAATAACAAAAGTAAATAATAAAGAATAAACGATTTGGTCCAAGGTCTTCTTTCGGAGCAACTTGTCCAAAGTAACCGTCTCGAGTTTTTTCAGGGATACACGTGTTATCCACGAGCTTTACAGATAAAGGATCAGTTACGTGACTAGTATGGATCTGACCTGTTTTATTTAAACGTTACGGTCAATACTATGATATTTTCATTTCACATTACCGGATATGCAGCATGAGATGCTTAACCGCGTATAGTCCTCGTTTAGGTTCAGTATCTAATATCCGTTTCAATAAGGCAAAGTTGGCGCATTGGTATATCGACATGCCTACTTGTACTGCACATATAAGAATAAGATATGTATTCTCTGGTTAGCGATTAAGGAATTGATAATAGTAATATTTAATTATCTCCAGAATATTTAATTTACCATTTGTAGAGTTTGAACCGTGTGGAATTCGAATTCATCCCAACGTGTAATAACGGCTACCTAATTTGAGTTTACACATAAGCGTCACTGCATTTCATATGTGGATCACAAACTAAATTTTAAATGTTAAGAACCACGAAATGATCGAATGATACGTCTTAATATTTTTTCTGTGCTTTTTAGTTTGGGTCTCGCATGTATTTAGTAGACATTTTTATAATTGTTTTTACAAATTTCTCCTAAAGCTGTATCATATTTTTTCTAGGCCATAGATAGATTATAAAGATCTTCTTTATCCACAACCTACGTTTCGGATTTATTATTATTTCTTCCTTGACGTAGACTTGTTGTTAAGCAGTAACTTCCGGACGAAGTTCATCTTCAACCGTTGAGAAATTTCTACTCATATGCAAAGAAGATATTTTTTTTTTACTTTTTGTTCTTTAAAAACTAACTTTGGGGAATGGAAACCTGAATTTCCATGGGGAGTAAATGTCTCAAGTCTCAAGTCTCCAGTGTCTCAAATTTCAAGTCTCAACCACCATTATTGGATTTCTTAGAACGTGATTAATACAGATCTTAAGATAGGATTTTCAACATAAAAAAAAAAGATTTTCAACATAAGAAAAAATAATAATAAGATTTTTAACGTAATATTCCCCCCATTTTTGAATAAATATCATTTTGACACTTTTTACACAGATTAAAAAAGTAGCAGAAATATATGTAAGATATTATTTTACTAATAATATTTGAGATAATAAAATTATTTATAAACTCAATATAGCTTTCAATTAATTTTCAGCTGAAATTAAGTATGATCTTATATATTAAAACATAAATCATAACTCATTTCATGTGTGATTTTTTTTTAATTTGGACTATCCTTAGAAAGTTTATTAAATTCTATATATCATTATATAATATCTTTTCATATTTTTAATTTTATTGGAAATACAAAAATATCTTTATGAAAATTCTAACAATATCTTTGTAAGATCTTTTAGATTTTTTAAGAATATATATTTTGAAAAATTAGTTAATTGAAATTTTAATTATCAGAAAATATAATTAAAAGTTATTCATTTTTTATTTATAACAAAATTATGGAAAATAATTTTATAAGTATATTAAAAGTTTGCGTCTTTATGATGTATGTCTAACTTAATTTAATTTTCACATATGTTTCAAATTTAGAAATAAAACAATTATTACTGTTACATAATAAGGTTTTTTTAAAATTTTCTTATGAAAATATAAATTTATAAATTTTATAGTAATAATATTATAAGCCACACAAACATTATTATAAGTTAGATAATATATAACATCAAATTATATTAATAATATTAATAATTTTTATTATATAACTAAAAATATTTTAGTATTCAATAAAACCCGCACGGTTGTGTGGGTCACGATCTAGTTTACATTGAAATTGTAAAGTGACACATTTTTGTAACAAGAAAAAAAAATTAAAATGATACTTATTATGAAACAGAAGAAATATAAGATATGTCTCTTACCTTTTAATTAAAAAAAAATTTAAAAACGTTTTTTTAAATCAAAGGTATAAAAGACATTTTTTATTTTTTTAGTTTAGAATCATATCTTATATTACCCTAAAAATCCACCATAAGAGATCCACATTAATTATACGAGCTAGTACTTAGCAATATCCTCATTACATTTTTGTATACGTTAGATATTGTTCATCAAGAAAAACCTATAGAGAAAACAAAAGAAGAAATATTCTAAGTTATATGCATTAAATATTCGCATAATTTGAAAAGACTGGCTAAACATGAAAAACGTAAGTGAGAAAGATTTGTTGGATTTTTGTCAAAAAAAAGGATTTGTTGGAAAGTGGAAAGATATAATACTAAAGTTGGTAGATTGTGGCGGAATAAGGTTCCATTGCTTACTTATAGCTGAAGACATGTGTTTTGTTTAGCGCCATAAAGTTAATCACCAGGCCGTATCTGAGAGTATAAGTCAATCAAACATAAAATTGGGACTTCAAAAAATTATATTACAAGTAGGGGTAATTCTAAGCATAAATAAGTAAATAGTTATGTTGGTAATGTGCTTGTTATTATAACTAAATAAGGTGTATAATTCGATTCCTCCCCATAACATTTTAAACTTTTATAGTTTTGAAGAACCAAGTAAACAATTGCAGGGTCTAAACTACTCAGGCGTGTCCATGTTAACCACCTAATAAAATGTTCGGCTAAAACAAGGTTTGCAAGCTATTTTTTTTTCAGAAAAAAATAGCATTAAATAAGTAGTTTTTTTGCGTAAATTTGATGCAGCATTAAATAAATAGTTTTATCAAGAAATATTTGAATTCACACAAAATTATGTTCATTCATAATAATCGATATTTCCATAGGCATTTTTTAATGTTTAAGATTTATGTAAACTAAAAAATTTACGTTTGTTGATATTTATCTCTTGGTTTTAGTTTTTATAAGAAAGATGTGAGCTTAAAAATGTTTTATATTTCGAATGGTACGTCTTAATTTTACAACGTTTAAAGAACATTGGTTGACGACATACTTATATACCTTGATATTTCAGCAGCTAACACACAAAAACGCTTTGTAGAAAAACACACTAAACTTGATTAGAAAAGAGATAGCATGAAGATGTCGTTTTCGTGTGCACTCGTGTTATAAGTTGACGGACTCAATAAGCAAAACATATAAACAAAGACTGCAGCTTGAGTAAAACAAAGCGTCTATTTTCTCAACAAAAAAATTAAAAAGAGACTCCATTGAAAGTTAAGAATCCAATATTGACTTGTAAAATTTGTAGTCGATAACAAAGGACCAAAGATTCTTCCACATTAGTACCAAAGTATTTTCTTTGTTTTTGAGTGAATTACTGGATAACGTGTTATTGAATACTCTCTCCGTTCCTAAAAGATGTATATTATAGAAAAAAAATTGTTTCAAAAAGATGTATTTTTTTATCTTTTCAATGAATGATTTAATGAAAAATTGTAAGTTCAAAAAATTAATGGTGTTTATTGAGTTTATATTGGTTAAAAGTTATGAAAAATTGTTATTCACAAAAAAACAATGCATTTATAATCAAAATTAAATGAGTTTTCTTAATAATTGTGAAAAGTCTAGAACATGGATTATTTAGGAACAGATGAAGTATATAAATAGGAAATTTATCTCTATAGCCAAAAACACAAATACACTATCTAACCAAAAACATAATCCCTCTCTTAATTTCTCTTCCTATCTCTCTCTAACTTTTCACTAAAAAACTAATTGTATTTTCTTTTTGTTTTTTGGCAAATAAGCCATAAATTAAAGAATCACAAAAAGACAGAATAACTAATTAAGAAAAGAGAGGCAAACGAACCAGAGATAGTCTTTTATCTTTTGGACGAATAGAAAGCATCTCCCACAAGATTTTTTTTTCTTTGTTGCTAACGTAATCTGACATACAAGTAGATGACATCATTTATAGAAGTTAAAGTTTTTATTTCTTTTTTGGAACATGAAGTTAAAAGTTTTGTTTAACATTATTTTATTAATTTTCATAATATGAAATTGACCAAAACAAGATTACGTTAAGACTTATAAGACCATCCAACCGCGGTTTTAGTGGAATCCTTAAACTATAATCCTTAGCTTAATCGAATATTATATTAATATACCATCTAAATAAGTTAAAGATGAGTCCATAGTTAAGGACTAAAAAGCCTCAGTCCTTGCTGACGTGGAAGAGTGGAGAGAGTAGAGGTTTCGCGACATTGGGGAAAATCAATTCATTTTCGACTCAACCCCACGAAAAAAGTTTGAGTCGGCGTGAAGATAATTTTGCTCTCCTGGGATTGACAAGGTAAATCGAAGGGTTCTTTTGTTGATTCTCCGATTTAGATTAGGTTTCAGGTTGTTTTCCTCGTAATTTAGGGTTCGAATTTGGGATTTCGATCGATTTATGGTTCTTTCCATTTGAAGTTCAAAAACGATTTGGGTTCGGAAACGATTTGGGTTGAATCGATTTGGGGATTCTTTCGTTTGTAGTTAGGGTTTCATAACGATTTAGGTTTCAATCGATTGGAGATTCTTTCGTTTGTAGTTAGGGTTTCATAACGATTTAGGTTTCAATCGATTGGAGATATTTTTGTTTGTAGTCACTACAAGAAAAATGGGTTTTAATAGCAGACCGAAATAGCGTTTTTTTCAATTATGCTATACTTGATATACGCGGGTTTTAAAGGTAGCGTTTGTATATTTTGAAATGCTATGTTAGAGTTCTGAACTGATAAAAAAAATTAAGTGTATGTTTAAAGAAGAAATAGGAGTGTATAATAGCAATAAATGATTAAAAGTGTTATGGTTGAGCTTCGCGGTTATGCCCGGGACACTTAGTAAAATTTTGGCTCCTAAACAAAATTAGTGTCGAAAAAATACCCAAATTATTAGGGTTAAGATCTTCCCTCTCTCTCGTATCTCCTTGCCTCTTTTGTGCTCGAAAGAATCAATCTCAATCTCTTTCACTTCTAATTTCATTTCAATTCCTAAGCTTTTACCTTTTCTCATCTCGAATCCACTTTCTCGTAATCTCGAATCCATTTTCAATTCCTCTTCTCTTGTCGTAATCCATTCCCAATCCGTCGAAGTTGAGTTTGCTTTTACTAACCCATCAGATTATATTTCGATTTTCTTTTTCTTATATATGTTCTAGTGTTATTGCATTGTCAATTGATGCGTTTCTGTATACTATTTTGCATGAAGGATTTCGTTTGTAGATCTTCAGATTAAGGTCCATTTTCTTCTTTTCGTTTCTCTTTTACTTAGTTTTTTTTCTTTCTATTTTAACACAATTCTCTTATTTTGTAGTTGACTCGAAGCAAAATTGAAGAGATCTTATCGAAAGGTAAAAACAAGTCACACTATCATCTTTTATTTACAAAACTCGTTCTGTTTTGGTTTTCTGGGTTGATAAAGTGAGCGTCTTGTATGTACAATTGCTCGGAGCTGTAACATGGATAAATCATGGGTCTGGTTACCAAGGTATTAACTTCACTTCACTATCTTTTAGAATTTGTTTTGTGTTGATCTCATTTATTTGGTAGACTGAATGTTGTATTCTCATTTGTTCTTCACGACAGGAATAGCGTTGAGTATGAGAAAGGAGCTTGTGAATTTGTGTCTTCTTCATCAAAACGTTTAGGAGATCCAGCTGAAATGTTCTGCCCTTGTGTTGATTGTCGCAATGTCTGCCATCAAGCTTGTGAGACAGTTTTAGAGCACCTGGTGATTAGAGGAATGGATCAGAAGTATAAGAGTTGTTTGTTTTGGACAAAACACGGGGAGACAAGACCAGATAAGTCAGCTGATGTGTACTCATCTGAAAATGAGGCTTACGAGTTGTTCAGAACGACTTTCTTGGCAAGTGAAGGCAATGAGACTGCTGAACAAGAGAATGCAGGAGCGTTTGAGGGGCCTGACAGTCCACAATAGGCTGAGTTCAGAAAGAAGTTAGATGATGCAGAAACTCCGTTGTACCCGAAGTGTGAGTAATTTTCAAAAGTTGCTGCAGTCATGGGACTTTACAGGATAAAGGTGAAGAGTGGGATGTCTGAGAACTATTTCGATCAGCTACTGTCCTTGGTTCATGACATGCTTCCCGGTGAAAATGTGCTACCTAAGTCTACTGATGAGATGAAGAAGTTTCTGAAACAGTTTGGTTTTGGCTACGATGTCATCCACGCCTGCAAGAATGACTGTATTTTATATGGAAAACAGTATGAAGATGCGGTCAGCTGTCCAAGATGTAGTGAATCAAGATGGGAGAAGGATAAGCAATCTGGTGAGGAGAAGAAAGGGGTTCCTGCTAAGGTGCTTAGGTATTTCCCGATCAAAGACAGGTTCAAGAGAATGTTTAGATCAAAGCGGTTGGCTGAGGAGTTGTGTTGGCACTCCACTAATGCTTCTGAAGATGGAACTATGCGACATCCAGTGGATTCGTTGACTTGGGTGCAGATAAACAACAAATGGCCGGAGTTCGCAGCTGAGGCAAGAAACCTAAGACTAGGTATTTCAACAGATGGTATGAATCCATTCTCTATCCAGAACACTAACCACAACACATGGCCTGTTC
The DNA here is from genome assembly GCA_932364175.1 of Eruca vesicaria subsp. sativa. NCBI lineage: Eukaryota > Viridiplantae > Streptophyta > Magnoliopsida > Brassicales > Brassicaceae > Eruca > Eruca vesicaria. Next base: position 14,864 of record CAKOAT010459598.1, on the reverse strand, counting down.
TCTTGGTCAACTACAATATGTCTCCAACGCAATGTATGAGGTCCGAGAACATTATGTTGACCATGCTAATTCCTGGGCCAACCGCACCTAGCAACAATATTGATGTATATCTACAGCCATTGATGGAAGACTTGCAGGAACTGTGGACAGAAGGTATACAAGTTTATGACGCCTTTAAGAAGGAGAGTTTCATTCTTAGAGCCATGTTGCTGTGGAGTATCACAGATTACCCTGGTTTAGGAACTTTAGCTGGTTGTAAAGTGAAGGGCAAGCAAGCGTGTAATGTCTGTGGGAAGGATACACCACATAGGTGGCTAAAGTTCAGTCGTAAACATGTATATATGAAGAACAGGAGGCGGCTCATGCCTAGTCATCCATACAGACGAAAGAAAGGATGGTTTGACAATACGGTTGAGGTTGGTTCTGCAAATAGGATTCAGAGCGGTTCAGAAATATTAGATAGTCTAAGGGACTTTAAAAACGATTTTGGAAAACTCTTACCTAAGAAGAGTAAGAGAAAGAGGAGTGAAGGAGATGAGAATGATGTTGTTTCAGTTGAGGAGTACGAAGAAGATCATGATATGTGGCGGTGGAAGAAAAAATCTATTTTCTTTGACTTACCTTATTAGAAGGTATTTTATTTGATTTACCTTCTTTAACTTACCTTATTAGTCTGAATTTGTTAATATAATTTATGCTAAATACTTGTAATTTTTTTTGTAGGATATGCCTGTGAGGCATAACATCGACGTGATGCACGTGGAGAAGAATGTGAGCGATGCACTATTGTCTATTCTAATGAATAGTTGCAAATCAAAGGATGGCCTGAAAGCGAGAAAGGATTTAGAAGATATGGGTATTCGAAGCAGCTTACATACACAAGTAAGGGGGAAGAGAACTTATCTGCCTCCAGCTGCGTATTGGCTCTCTAAAGAAGAAAAAAACAAATTCTGCAGAAGATTATCCAACTTCAGAGGACATGATGGATATTGTGCAAATATATCCAATTGTGTCTCACTGGATCCTCCTTCTATTGGCGGCATGAAGTCACATGACCATCATGTTCTTATGCAGAATCTGTTTCCGGTTGCGCTGAGAGGTTTACTCCCAAAAGGACCTCGGATTGCAGTGACCCTTATGTGTAATTACTTCAACAGAATCTGTCAACGCGTTCTTGATCCTGAGAAGCTACTTGCTCTAGAAACAGAGATTGTGGAGACAATGTGCCAGTTAGAGAGATTCTTTCCACCTTCATTGTTTGATATCATGTTTCACCTTCCACTGCATCTGGCGAGAGAAGCACGATTGGGTGGCCCTGTACACTTCAGGTGGATGTATCCATTTGAGAGGTAAGTATATTGTAACCTTCTTAATATCATGTTTTTAAGCAAATTTCAGTATTTTAACCTTCTTGATTTGCAGGTATATGAAGACACTGAAGGCTTTTGTGAAGAATTTCGCAAGACCTGAAGCTTGTATGGCAGAGGGTTATCTAGCTGGTGAATGTCTTGCATTTTGTATGGATTTCTTGCAGAAATCGGTACCAATTGAGGAACCAATGACAAGAAATGAAGATTTAGAGGCACATGATAATGTACTTGAAGGTCGCCCTCTGCAAAAAGCTACAGAAGTGAAACTTACTGAAAAGGAGAGAGATGTAGCTCATCGTTATGTCCTCATGAATACTGCAGTGATGGATTCTTATGTTCAGTAAGTGTGGATATAGATATTTTTTGTTTTACTATCAGTGTAGATAACTGTAGATGAAGATATTTTTGCCTTTACAAGATGCATTTAGAGGAACTTCAAGCAAAAGATGGAAGATGTGTAAGAAATGGTACCATATTATGGAAAACTCATACAAAAAGGTTTTCGACATGGATAAAAGATAAGGTATGTGATCTGGTCATTGTAATGATATTGATATGTGAACTGGTAATGATATTGATATGTGATCTGTTCATGCTAGATACCAAATAACTCAAAGGATCATTCTCAGCGGCTCAGATGGCTTGCGTTTGGACCAAGGAATGTCACACACACCTACAAGGGATATATAGTTAATGGACATCGATACCAGACAGACGATGTCAAAAGGAAGACTCAGAACTATGGGGTTTCAACTGAAGCATTCTCCATGTGCAGAGCTAGTGCGAAAGATTCTAATCAAATGGTGGACATGGTAGCATATTATGGAGTCATAAAGGAGATCATAATGCTTGATTACCACATGTTTCAGGTGCCTCTGTTTAAGTGTAGTTGGGCACATAAAGGGAAAGGTGTTAAAGAGGAAGACGGTTTTACACTTGTGAATCTCCACACGAACCAGTCAACATTTGTTAATGATCCATACATTCTGCCTTCTCAAGCTAAACAAGTTTTTTACTCAA
>CAKOAT010458487.1:211057-238581 GCA_932364175.1 Eruca vesicaria subsp. sativa | reverse complement strand
TAAAACTCGAGAATCGTTTTATAAAACTCGAGAATCGTTTTATAAAACTCGAGAATCGTTTTATAAAACTCGAGAATCGTTTTATAAAACTCGAGAATCGTTTTATAAAACTCGAGAACCGTTTTATAAAACTCGAGAATCGTTTTATAAAACTCGAGAATCGTTTTATAAGACTCGAGAATCGTTTTATAAAACTCGAGAATCGTTTTATAAGACTCGAGAATCGTTTTATAAAATTGCCAAAAACCGAAAAAGCTGTAAACGCGAACTAGTCACGACTAGTTCGCCCATCGGCGAACTAAGGACACTCCACTAGTATGCCCATCGGCGAACTAAGCCGGGACCGGCTTAGTTCGCCGATGGGCGAACTAGAGACACTCCTCTAGTTCGCCGGGACCGGCTTAGTTCGCCGGGACCGGCTTAGTTCGCCGATGGGCGAACTAAAAAACTTCTCGGACATCCCGCGCCTCGATTTCCCACATCCCCGATTCAAAACTTACGTCTTTCTACACGATCGCATATTAAACTACGGCTAAAACGTCTCTCGTTCCGTCTCGATCCGACTTACCGTTCGAGTTTTACGATAAAAACCGTAAAACTTCGTTTTCTCGGAAAGAACTCGAGGAAATCGTATAAAACGGCAACGGTTAAACGAAACACCGAACATTGCCAAAAACTATACGATTTATTCGAGATTTCTCGTTAAAATCATTAAAACGCGCTTTTTAATAAAAAAACGCCGAGTAAGTCGTAAAAAACGTGTTTTTAATAAAAAGTCGAGTAAATCGTAAAACTTCGCGATTAACTCGAGTAATTTATTAAAAACGACGTCAGATCAGGAAACGATCCCGTAAAAAGTCGGAAAACGGTTTTTATCGCAAAACGGCCCGGAAGGACCTAAAACGAGATAAAAACCCATCTCGCGATTTCAATGGAATGTAACCCGCAGATTTGATAACGTTTTGACGGTTTACTCGCAGAAGGAAAATAAAGGAAAGTCTGAAGATAAATAGAAGATTTCCGCGGAAGAAAAGGAAGGATCAAGAAAAATGGAAGATTCCCGAAATGCTCAAATCCGGCAAAATGGAAAGATCGAACCGTCAAGGCAAGGAGTATATAAACCAGAGGCGTAGGGCAGAAGAGGGGGACGAAAATCAAACCTAGAAGAGACGGCTGCTAGCTTAGAATTTAGGACTTAGCGTTTAGACTACCAATTCAGATCCTTAGAACGTTTTAACGTCTAAGTTCTTCCATTCTACTTGTAACAGTTGTCGATTCTTATTCAATAAAAGCTTTCTTACAATTTCTTATCTCTTTATTCTTTGTTGTTCATCCATATTCCTTTAAATCCGTTTGTTTTAGTGATTTCCGCAGAGATCCAGGACCTCGGGAAAATTAGGGTTTCGCTCTAAGTTTCCATATTTGACGGAAAATAGACAGTGTGGATTTCGGTTCCCACATTCATCCTTGGACTTTTGGCCATTAAAGTTCCGCCTAATTCTACCAAACTCGCCAAACAAGCTCAATCCACTCGCAAGAACCTCACGATTCTTACGAGCTGGGGGGCTAACTGTTGGGGTCAAAACGGGTACGACGGAATCAATAGCCAAAACTCCCCGTAAAAATACGAAAGGAATAGTTTTCTAAAACCCAAGAAGTCGTTTTATAAAACTCGAAGTCATTTATAAAACTCGCAGACCGTTTTATAAAACCCAAAGAATCGTTTTATAAACTCGAGGATCGTTTTATAAAACTCGAGGATCGTTTTATAAAACTCGAGAATCGTTTTATAAAACTCGAGAAGCCGTTTTATAAAACCCGAAGATCGTTTTATAAAACTCGAGAAGCCGTTTTATAAAACTCGAGAATCGTTTTATAAAACTGAAAGAATCTTTTTATAAAACTCGAGAATCTTTTTATAAAACTCAAAGAATCGTTTTATAAAACTCAAAGAATCGTTTTATAAGACTCGAAGAATCGTTTTATAAAACTCGAGAATCGTTTTATAAAACTCGAAGAATAGTTTTATAAAACTCGAGAATTGTTTTATAAAACTCAAAGAATCATTTTATAAAACTCGAAGAATCATTTAATAAAACTCGAAGATCTTTTTATAAAACTCGAGAATCGTTTTACGAAACCGCAAAAAACCGAAACAGCCGTGAAACGCGAACTAGTCGCAACTAGTTAGCCCACCGGCGAACTAAGCCAAGCTGGCTTAGTTTGCCGATGGGCGAACTAGGAGACCCGTAACTAGTTCGCCCACAGGCGAACTAAGCCAAGCTGGCTTAGTTCGCTGTTGGACGAACTAGAGACTTCCCGGACGTCCCGAGCCTCGATCTCCCGCATCCCCGATTCGAAACTTACGTCTTTCGACACGGTTGCATTCTGAACCACGGCCTAAATGTCTCCCGTTCCATCTCGATCCGACCTATCGTTCGAGTTTTACGATAAAAACCGTAAAACTTCGTTTTCTCTACAAAGAATTCGAGGAAATCGTATAAAACGTCAACGGTGAAACGAAACACCAAACATTGCCTAAACTATACGATTTGTTCGAGATTTCTCGTTAAAATCGTAAAAAACGCGTTTTTAACAAAAATGTCGAGTAAATCGTAAAAAACGCGTTTTTAATAAAAACGTCGAGTAAATCGTAAAAACCTTACGATTAGCTCGAGGAATTTACTAAAAACGGCGTCAGATCAGGAAACGATCCCGTACAAAGTCGGAAAACGGATTTATCGCAGAACGGCCCGGAAGGTCCTAAAACGCGATAAAAGCCCATCTCGAGATCTTAACGGAATCTAACCCGAAGATACGATAACGTTTTGACGGTTTACTCGCAGGAGGAAAATAAATGTCAAGCTTTAAGATAAAAGGCAAGTTTGAAGAAAAATAGAAGATTTCTGCGGAAGAAAAGGAAGGATCGAGAAAAATGGAAGATTTCCAATATAGTCAAATCTGGGCAAAATGGAAAGACCGAATGGCCAAGGCGAGGAGTATATAAGTAAGAGGTCTAGGGCAGAAGCAAGGGACACGATTTTCAGAGCTCTCACCACCAAAATAAGCATTTAGGAATATTTTCATTTTCTGTTAGCGAGCTGCATCTCAATTAGGGTTTTTCGTTCTTAAGCTTTTCGGCCACTCTTTTTGTACCAGTTCTACGCAGATTCGGAATAAGAACCTCTTTGCTCTCGATTTTCGTTTATTATTTTAAAAATTCTAAGTTTATCGTTATCTTAATCTTCGTTGTGCGGTTCTGCAGATAGTCGGTTCCTCTGGAAACTTAGGGTTTTCCCGAAGTTTCCTTATTTACGATTATTTGAAAGTAGGTGGATTTCGGTTCCCACACAAATTCGGAAGAGAGTTGTATCTGGCCGATGGGTGATGACTCTGTGAAGTACACATTTTCAGTAGGTATGAAATCATTGATAGGGACTTCTTCGTCTATTTTGACCTGAGAAAGATGATCTGCGACACCATTTTCTACTCCCCTCTTGTCGTTTATTTCCATATCAAACTCTTGGAGAAGGAGTAACCATCGGATAAGGCGTGGTTTTGCATCTTTCTTTTGCATTAGATACCGAATAGCGGCATGATCAGCGTGGACCATGACCTTCGAGCCAACTAGATAGTTACGGAATTTCTCGAAAGCGTATACTACTGCAAGTAGTTCTTTCTCGGTTGTTCCATAGTTCCTTTGGGTGTCATCCAGAGTTCGGCTGGCGTAATAGATTGCATGTAGTTTCTTTTCTTTTCGTTGCCCTAAAACTGCTCCTACAGAAAAATCGCTCGCATCGCACATTATCTCGGATGGGAGGTTCCAGTCAGGTGCTTGTACGACGGGGGCAGTTATTAGTGCCTTCTTGATTTTTTCAAATGCCTTCTGGCAATCTGGTGTGAAATCAAATTTAGTGTCTTTACAAAGGAGAGTAGTCAGGGGTCTGGCTATCTTGCTGAAATCCTCTATAAATCTCCTATAAAAGCCTGCATGTCCTAGAAAGCTCCTGATATCTTTTACGTTAGTTGGGGGTGGTAGACTCATCATCACTTCTATTTTTGCTCTGTCTATCTCAATTCCTGCTGCGGAAACTTTGTGTCCGAGCACGATTCCGTCATTGACCATGAAATGACACTTTTCCAAGTTGAGGACCAGATTCTTTTCCTCACATCTCTCCAAAACCTTGCATAGGTTGTCGAGACAAGTTTTAAAGCTTGATACATAAACTGAGAAATCATCCATGAATACTTCCATGAAATTTTCTATCATATCAGTGAAGATTGACATCATGCAGCGTTGGAAAGTAGCTGGAGCGTTACACAGACCAAATGGCATTCTCCGATATGCGAAAGTTCCATAGGGGCATGTGAATGTTGTCTTTTCTTGATCATCTAGATGTATCGGGATTTGGAAGAATGCGGAATACCCATCAAGAAAACAATTGTATTGGTGATTTGCTAATCTTTCCAAAATCTGGTCGATAAAAGGTAGAGGAAAGTGATATTTCCGAGTAGCGGAATTCAGTTTTCTATAATCGATGCACATTCGATATCCGGTTACAGTCCTTGTTGGAATAAGTTCATCTTTTTCGTTCTTGACGACTTTAATACCTCCCTTCTTTGGTACAACGTGGACTGGACTTACCCAATTACTATCAGAGATTGGATAAATTATCCCTGCATCAAGTAATTTAATTATTTCCTTCTTGACGACTTCATGGAGATTTGGGTTTAGTCGTCTCTGATGCTCTACGGATGATTTGGATTCGTCCTCCAGATGAATCCGATGCATACAAAGGTCAGGAGATATGCCTGGGATCTCATCCAAAGAATATCCAAGTGCGTTTATATGCTTACGAAGCTTGTTCAGCAATAGAGCAAGTTCCCCGTTAGTGAGATTTGCGTTAACTATTACAGGATAGCAATCGTCCATAAGAATTGCATACTTGAGTCCAGAAGGTAATGGCTTAAGCTCCACTTTCGGTGCTTTTTCCTCAGTGAGATTTCCAACGGATGGTGGGTGTCGATCGATACTGCTTTTAAGATATCGATCGATGTCGATTTCTGATCCTACATCACTGTTGGTTTCAACGTGTGAGGATCCTTTGCTAGTTTCTATGAGACGATCGCACTCGGTTGCTCTGCTGTCTATGCTAAAAATTTCGTTCTGAGCAGATACATGTGCATCCTCCAAATGATCATCCGAGTACAACTTCTCAAAAGATTCTTGGGTCAGTCCATCCACTTCGTCCACATAGGATGATTGTTTATATATTTAAGAAAGTGTGATGACTTTTTCCATATCAAATCTCATTAAGATTTATCCGTCCTTCTTTGACATCAATAATGGCGTTTGCAGTAGCAAGGAATGGTCTACCTATTAGGATCGGATCTCTTGGCTCGTTTTTGTAATGCAGCACAACAAAGTCTGTAGGGACAGTGCATCCGTTGATCTTTACTGGTACATCTTCAAGGACACCTTCCGGAATCCTAACAGATCTATCAGAAAGTACTAGTTGGATATTGGCCGGTATAAATTCATTATACCCAAGGAATGTTGCACCGGAATGCGGCATTAAATTTACGCTAGAGCCCAGATCACAAAGTGCTCGCGGGAATAGCTGGTTCCTAATTGTGCACTTAAGGACGAAACTACCAGGATCTGGTTGCTTCTCTGGGGTTTGAATGATGGTGCTAGCTTCTGCTGAAACCATCATTACATTTCGTTTCTCTGTTGAAAGACTCTTCGTTGTCATTCCCTTGACATATTTTCTAATGGTTGGTAAAGTACTGAGGGCGTCACCAAGTGACATTTCTACCGTAACTCGTTCGAAAGCTCGTCTGCAAATTTCTCTATCCCTGTTGTGTCTAGTGTTAGACTTGGGAGGGTGGGGAGGTAAGGTGTTGTACACCCGTTCTATGGTTGGTTCATTGGGTGTTTGTCTTTCTTTCAAATTCGTGGGTGATTGTCGAGTGATACCGATATCTCCGTGTCGGTCGAACTCGGTGTCCTCGTGTCGCTCGACATCAGAGTCTTCGTGTCGATGACATCGATAACTTCCTCATCATCGAGAATGACTACCGGTTCCTCAGTTCCCTTAGAATCTCTATTCTTTTCTTTGTTCTGCTGGAGCTCAGACTTTAAATCGCAGAGAAGCACGGGGTTGGGAATGGATTTCTCCAATTCTGGAACAACAGTGTTTCCTTCCGTAGGGTTGTTTTCTCTAATGATCGGAGGTAGCTTTTTTCCGTTCCTTAGCATTATAGCACTTATTTAACGCCTAGGGTTTGTGTCAGTCTTCCTTGGTAGACGTCCTGCTTCCCTCTTGATAGTGGTAGCGCAATTGGCAATATCGCCTTCTAGACTTCTGATTTGCTTACGCAAGATGTCAAATTCCTTCGACATTACGCACCAGACATCATCTCACTTGACGTCTAGATCATGGCTCAGCCTCTAGTTTCCAGTGAAGACATGGTTTAAAACGGTTTGGGCTCTCCCGCTGTGTGATACGGCGAAGGTGTCATAATTTTGGGTAAAACTATCTATGCCAAAAAGGTCTTCTTGAGGGTTTTCATGTCCAAGGAGCGTTTACTCTATGGAATGAGTATCCTTATTGCTCTGAGCAATACCAGGCTCTTTTTCCTTTTTAAAAGAATGAAGGATCCTAATTTCATTTAGTTGAAGGTCATTTCTAGATCTAGCTTCTCTTTCCTTATCTTTATTTTCATAAGATTTACCCATTGCTATATTTTCAATCAACTGATTTGCTTCTTCAGGATTCCTGGAGCTGAAATTTCCAATACTCGCATTATCTAGCGTTATCTGGTAAGAGCACCCCCATCAGTGAACCGATGGGGGGAGGTTCATAAGAAAAAAAAAATATTTTTTTTTTCTTTTTTTCGTTTTTTTTTTTAAAAAAATAATGGACCAATCGCGGGCCGCCACGTGGCATGGGGCCCGCGTGAACAGTGTTGATCCGGGTTCATCCCCATGACCCCCATCCACTCAGGTTCATAACTTTTATTATATTTTATTTTGTTTTTGTCTTGGATTTTGTGTAAACCCCCCCCCCCATTGAACCTCCAATGGGGGTGCTCTAATCTAACTCGAGGCCTCCATAGAAAAATTTAAGGAGCTGCGGTTCCGAATAACCATGGTGGGTACAATCTCGCTGATTTTTTCTTAAACCTAGTCCAAGCGTTCGTAAAAGATTCTTGTGGACCTTGAAGGAATGTGGAGAGTTTGTGTATGGCGTCCCAATATCTAGTTTCATCGAAAAATTGGTTAAGGAAGGCAGCTCGAATATCTTTCCAGCAGGTTAAAGTTCCTGCTGGTAATTGATTTAGCCAATTTCTGGCTTCCTTCCCTAATGTAAAAGGAAACAATCTACAACGATTAATATCGCTGAGTTCCAATTCTTCTAGAAAATCGAGATGCTCGTGGGGATGCTCTGAGACGGAACCACAGAAAGATTTTTCTTGTACCAGATGAATGAAATCAAAATGAAGCGTAGACTTATTTGCTTCATCTTCTGGTAACCTAATAGCTGACCTATTGACATGAATTGCAGTCCCCTGTTTAACTGTAAATTTATTTGCTTTATTGCATATCTGCCCTAATGGTTCGTGTTGGACTACTTTCTCATTAACTAGATTGGTAAGTGAAGACTTACCTGCTTCCGGCTGGGATTCATCAATCGATGTTGGTTGGTTTATGTCGATCGATTCCTCGGTGAACATATCGTTCGATTCGTGTGTCACATCATCGGTCGATTCTTTGGAAAGTATATCGTTCGATGTGTGTGTTACGTCATCAGTCGATGCTTGGCCGAAATCTGTCTTTTCCATTTTGAATTCCTTGTGATAGTAGAGAAAGAAGAAAATAATTAAATAAACGAATATAAAACCTAGACTATATTCTAAACTAAATCTGATGGTAATAAGAAAGAGTCCCCGGCAACGGCGCCAAATTTGATATCACTCAAATTACCCTAGGAGTGAGTTACTCTCATCAAAATAGGTTCACTTGTAGTACTTAGGGATCAAATCCACAGAGACTCTAGGATTACACAACAGATTATTTAGTTTTCGAAGTAAAGCTAGATAGCAAGTTTTAAACAATAACTTAAAAGGTAACCAAGCAATTTGCTTGATTGATTGATTTGTTTGTTAAGAGAAAAGAAGGTAGTTAAACTTAGGTATTTTCTCAGGTATGACAAGCATGCAAGATATAAAGGGTTTTTATTATTCATAGTTCTAGTTTCAAACTCTTAAGGAATTAAAGTGTTAACTCTTACTGGATCTCGGGTCAAGAACTATCGTTCGATGACCTTGAGCGAATATCTATCGATATTTATCGGTTGATAGGAGGGTTATCTCGTCGATCGATATTGCACCAGCGAGTTCTAAATTTTGGTTTGAAAGGGGTCTCTAATAATGGTTACTTCAATGCATGAGTCAACCCTAGTGAGAAACCTAGATCTAACAAGAGAGACTACTCAAACATATTTATGAGAGACAAAGTCATAATGGTTTGAATAATGCTTTAAGATAATAATAATAATGAGAAAAACAATAAGTAAAGCAAGGGAGTTCAAGATCTTCTCTGGATTTTAGTTTAGATCTCTTTCTCTCTTCCTAAGCTCTTCTTGAAAAGTATGGCTAGATGCTTCTCTAAAATTTGGTCTAAAAGGTCTCATCAGAAGTCTGCTTAATCTAGTACAAAACCCTCTTAAAATAGCCTCACAGGCGGCTAGGGACTTAGGGTGTAAATAATTAAAACTCTTGTGAAGTAATTAGGGCTTCTAATCTTCATTTAATTGCTTTGGAGGACTTCTGTATCGATCGATATAGAATGTCTTCTATCGATCGATTTGGATGATCTTTCATCGGTCGATTGCTCGTAATGCACATCGGTCGATGCCTTCAACATGTTTTGCTCATATCTTCATAAAGTCTCCATTTTAGCTCCAAAATGGCCATTTGACACCAATGAGTACCTGAACCTGTAAAAGCTCTAAAAAGACACTAAAAGTATCCTTTTGTTTCCAAAAACATAGATAAATCATGGTTAAAAGTGGGTAAAATCCATGATATATCAACAAAAATGATAATAATGTATATGAATGATGATGTAATTTTTAATTTAAGACTTAATGCATGTGTTTAGTTTGTTTGATTATGAAAATGAAATTAACAAGCAAGAACTTGTTGGTTATGTAAAATTTGTTTGTGTATTTAAGGGTTTATGAAGAAGTAGAGATTGAGGTTATAAGTTAAGGAAGTTGGGGTTCGGGGTTTCAGTTTTTAGGGTTTTGGGAAACCTTTTCTCGTAAATTCCTTGTAAAGCAAAAACACGGGCCTGCTTAATTCCACGTAAAATATATTACCTCGTAAACTCCACGTAAAAAGAAAACGCGGGATTGGTTAATTCCACGTAACCCATTTCCTCGTAAAATCCTTGTGGGCTGAAAAAGCAGGCCTGGTTAATTCCTCGCAAATAAAAAGATGCGCCAGGTTAATTTCTCATTAATTCACGAGTACTTAACGAGGAAAAAAACGAGGGTCTGGTTAACTCCTCGTTAAGTTAACGGTGACTTTACGAGGAAATAAACGCGGGCTTAGTTAATTCATCGTAAGCTTACGAGTATTTTACGAGGATATATAATTCCCTATCTAAGCTCGACCATCTCACTTCTTTCATTCGTAGCAACTTTCTCTCTATCTTCTCTCAAGATATTCCTCTCTACTTCCTCTCTAGATAGTTTAGGTAATTATTTTAGGTGATTAGTTTAGGATTAGGTTAGGATTATAAGTGGTTTAGTGTAAGGAAATTTAGCTAAGTGATTTTAGATAAGTTTATAGAATTACATGTTTTTAGGTGATTAGTAATGTATTTATGTTTTTTTATCAAATGATTAACACTTTGAATTAATTTTTTTTCAGATGGTTAGAGCTAATAAGCTTAAGAAGGCGATGACTCATTATAAAGACATGTTTACCGTTCCTGGTACTCACATAGGCGTGCTTTGGAGGATCATGGACGGACATGATGCTGGAAGGCACAAGGTTTTAAGCCAAAGGCATGAACCCATGGGTGAATCCATGTGGTTTATGGTCTCTGGGAAATCTGGATACACCCATTTATCTTTCTATATCTAAATATATTTCTCTCCTGAGAATTCTATGCAAGTTTGGTGATCAGAAAGGCCTTCCCATAAACCCTACATAAGTGCCGGTTCAATGGGACTGTTTTAGGCCAAATTTGGGTTTACTGATCCCAAACCAATTTTTAGTAAATCAAATGGCTTGAAACTTTGAGGAAAGATGTTTTAGGATAGTTAAGAATTATTGGAAAAGACTAGGCAAGATTTGGAGTTGATTTTCTCAAAACCATGTTTAGGCCTAGTTCTATTTTAGGTCGGATCATAGGGTTAATGATTTTTTTCTTGTGGAGTCTGACCTTGGATTCTTGTTAGTTATATTTTTTGGGTATTTAACAAAGCTTAACATTAATTTTTGGAGCACTTTTGAAAATGGGTCAGAGTTGGGCTAGATTAGCCCTTAGGTGCAAAATCATGCAAGGCTAAGTTTGTTTTGCTAGGTTATCGGTTACATGATCATGCTATTGTGATGGTGTGGTTTAAGAGTATGTTTTCTTGTTGTCATAATTCTACCTGGAGGTAAGGCTGGTACTGGGTGGTGTGGACCACAAGTAAGGAGCTGATTGTGATTATGCAGGGAAGGTCGTGGGTGTGATCTGGTCATGGGTTAAGAGGGACGACCTGGTTCATGGATGATGGATCAAGGTGTCTGCTCTGTTTGAACAATGGATGCACATGTTTGTCCGGGAGAGGGACTTGCTATAATTTCCTACAAGCGTGAGGAGAAAGGGTAAAGCATTAGTTGAGAAGAGCTAGATGCATTGCCATTGCTGTTGAAGACTTCCTAAAGTTTACTTGGTCACTGGGGATGGTTGGTTGAATGACTAAGTATCCAAGGGGAGATGTTTATGCAGGTATAAGAGAGTTGGACGGGTTGGTAGGGATCTGGGCGCAGCTATCCTACAGCTTGGTCAGCTGGAAGCAAGTAGATGAAACCTCAGGTGAAAGGGTTCAGCTTAACTAGCTGGATGAGCTAGCTAAACAAGCTGAGGAAGCTGACCTTAGCTCTTTTTGAGCTATCTTAGGAGTGTCAGCTCAAAGAGCTGGATGAGCTAGCTAAGTCAGCTAGGAGGATGAGCTAACTAAGTCAGCTGGACCAATTAGCTAACAAGCTCTGTGGATGTGGCAAAGGTATGATCTAGCTACTTTATTTTAGATATAGATAGAATGGTTTAGGGGAGTGGAACCTTGGACTTGTATGGCTTTTACCATGTAAGGATCCATCTATAAGCTGGAAGGTAGTTTACAGAACTGACCAAGGCATATACGATTATATTGGACAAGTGTTAGATTGGTTTTAAACCAATGGTTAATATAGTATAATCCGCTGCGTATGAATAGAAATGATCTAAGCTAGGAAATACTAAGGTAGTCTTAAGCTAAGATCTAAGTTGGCCCTCGCCAATGGGCGATATTATAAGTAAAGGGCGAAAATTCTTGAGGTTCGGTCCAGAAGAGGACTGAGCGACGTGAGGCTTTGACCGCAGTCTAAGAGGCAGGGATCGGGTCTTACAAGTTGGTATCAGAGCATGCTTGATTCTGATAAGGACTGTGTCAATTATTTTATGTTTAAACCGATATTATTTCTGAAAACTATGTTGACTTGGAACCTTAGCTGCGGTGAGCCAAGTGAGAGTTGAGGTAAGATTGGGTTTCATGCTTGTGAACAGAGAAGTTCCAAGATGAGCCAGCTTAGCCAAGATGCACTCTCCAAGAGAAAGACCATGAAAACAGAAGGGTTAGCTTATCTAGTTATTTGGAAGTAATAGACGGATTGGATAAGGGATGTAATGCAAGATCTTTGTAAGGACGACCTGGACAAGGGAGGTAACATGGACCAGAGACTGGCTTAGGTTGAAATAAACGTGCAGCACTCTACTGAGGTTAAGTGTTATACCTTGGTGGCCGTTCAAAACGAGTGAGCATACGTTATGCATCTTAGTGTGATGGGGATTGAGGTATATTATAAACACTTTTGTGAATGGTATGGGACATTCATGGAAGTGTGACACTTTGAAGAATGGTATGGGACGTTGTCCAAATGTGTATCAAACCGATATCCTACTCAACTAGGAGAGTGGACCAGGTTCGGTAGGCAATCGAGTCCGGTGAAGGACCAGGGTTGGCTTACTCTAACGAGTCCAAATGGGATCTAGTCAGGATGGACTAAGATCTTCTGGGTATTGATCACAGACAGGGTAATACCTGCGGATCTAATTTGTGTCCACCTCAAGAGTCATGAAGTGATCTTGAGCATGGATTTGGCTTGGAAAGAATCAGGCCACCTTAGACTGCCATCGCGGAAAAGTGCAGTTTGAGGATGGGTGTAGACCCCCGATCAGGTTCCAAGGTATAAAACCTGCCTCCTTTTGTGTAGTGGTTTCAGCAGTCCGAGCGGAACGGATGCTAGAGAGAGGTTGTGAGGCTTATGTAGCCACAATCGCCACTAAGGAGATGGTAAGGGGTGGTAACCCAGACGGGATGCCGCTGGTCAGTGAGTTTGAGGATGTGTTCGGGCGCTGCAGGGTGTTTCCCCTGACAGGGCGGACCCATTCATAATAGAACTAGAACCAGGGTCGGCCCCAATATCTAAAAGTCCATACCGCACAGCTCCTGCCGAGATGGCCGAGCTAGGGACCATGGTCGGTATACAAGGGACCAGGGTTGGCTTACGCGATCGAGTCCAAGTGACAACCAAGTCGGAGTTTGACCTACGGTTGGGGTGAGGCGGTTGAGTCCCAGAGTGGACCAGAACCGCAATATAATCAAGTTCGATAGGGGACGAGGATCAGGAGATGACCTACTCGGAGATGGACCTATGGTCGGAAGGCGCGGTCGAGTCCCTGAGTGGACCAGGACCGGAATATGATCACGTCCTGAATGGACCATGAACAAAATATGACAAAGTCTTGTGATGGAAAGAATTCAGGTTAAGACGGTTTAGTCTAGTATGAACTAAGATCGCTATATGGCAAAGTTGTGGCTTGTTCGAAAAGACTACAAATTGGTATTAATTATATGGAGGTCGATGGATCCTTGACTATGGTGGAGTAGCCAAGTAAGAATGCCATAAGAAAAAAAACAGACGGACCACTTGATAAGATTTTTGGAAAAAATCTCTATCAAGTGGGGGAGACTTGTTTATAGGATGATCAAGGATGTGATCAGTAAGATAGAAACGAGGACGAAGGCTGAGTACACGGAGTGATATGGTCAGTTCATAAAGGAAGATACAATTGGACCGGCTTCGAGGACGAATCCCTATTAAGTGGAGGAGACTTGTCATGTCCCCGATCCTGGATAGAATCACTGGGATGGACCATGGCGCGAGGAGACGCACCAGTCAGGTCGTATGACCTAAAGACAAGCATATCATGGTTCATAAACGTGGTTAAGTACATCAGGGAGCTGAGACTTAGCAAAATAAGGAAGGAAATGGAGTAAAAGGATCTACACGAGTAAAAGGGTAGCTGGACGAGGTGTAGGGACAGCTTGACCTAGCTCAGGGGAGCTCGGGGAAGCTCAGCCCAGCTTGGTCTAGCTACACACTCATTGGTCAACTCACACCAGCTGAACTGTCATGTTACCGTTCCTGGAACTTGACATAAGACCTAAACGTTCGATAGCAACGAGACTCGTTTGGTTCAGATCATAGGAATTGATCGTGAACAAGCTGTAATGAAGTGAATGATCAGAATAGATCATGGGAAATCTCAGTCTAGGTCAAGGAATGGACCAAAGGACATAGGCGGAGAATAAGATGAAGATACCAAGTTGTACGAAGTATATCACAGCTGGGTGATACGAGCAAGAAGCTCAACCAGCTGGACGAAACTCAGTTGGAGCATAAGTAGAGTGTGTAAGCTCACTGGAGCTGGTGGACTAGCTCACTCAGCTGGGTCAGCGGGGATCATCTCAGCTGGACGGAGTGTTCGGGTCTTGGGACAGTGGACCGGGTCAGAGTCGGGTACGGGTAAGGGTAAGGGTAAGGGTCAGGTATGGACCCTAGGCCCAATATTTCTGGATCACCACGGAATGACCTAGTGGGACAATGCCAGGGGACCCTAAAGAGTGGGTTTTGGCCCAAGAAAGACCCAAGGGACGACAGTTTTACCGCAGGGGTGCGAATGCACCAAACACACCCTTTTGCCCACCAAATGGTGTCCCTCCGGTTCTGGGAAGTTACCCACTCCTTCTTCTTTATAACCAGGACCCTGGGCACGAAAATAACCATGATTATTCATAAGAAAAACAGAGGAAACACCCGTGGGCCAGAGAGAACAAAGGAGAGACAGAAATCTGCTTTGAAGGTGGATATGGTGGAGATTAAGCAACAAGAAGATGAGGATCATTTTAGGAAAGGCAAGGCCGACTGAAGAGAATCTCAGAGTCACTACAGGGCTTCCTTTTACAACATGGAATCAAGGAAAAATACAGAGACATGGTCGGATTCATCAATCATTTACAAGGAGAGATATGAAGAACATAAAGATGCCGTTTTGGAGATAATCAATGGGGAAGTTTTGAACGACCCATTGATGAGTTTTAATCCATGTTGTTGACACCAAAAGCGTATTCCAGAGTATGAAAACACACGCATATTGTCAGAGAAGAAGTGGTATGGCCGGATTCCACTTCCCATGGCTAAGATAGCATTAAGGGTGCATGTGTGTGGAAAGGCAGTTTGTGGCTAATCAAGAGGGGAGTTGGGATGACCCTCTAATGGAGTTTTATCATGTATTATCACGTCTTAGGATTCCTATTCATACTAAGAACACACTCAAAGAGTCAGGGGAGAAGAGAGAAGGAAAGAATCCTTTCTCATTTACAAGAACAGCCTTGAAGGTGAAGGCACTGCAGAACCGGTTTTCATGGGAGATCAATGGAAGGAACCATTTGTGCGACCCAGGAAGAGATATTATCAATACAGAAGGTATGTGATAATACTTTATGGAGGCGTACTTTGGAGGATCATGGCCTGACATGATGCTGGAATGCACAAGCTCTAAGGTTAGTGGTGTTGAACCATTTAAGCCAAAGGCATGAACCCATGGGTGAATCCATGTGGTTTATGGTCTCTGGGAACTCTGGATACACCCTATTATCTTTCTCTATCTAAATATATTTCTCTCCTGAGAATTATATGCAAGTTTGGTGATCAGAAAGGCCTTCCCATGAACCGTACATAAGTGCCGGTTCAATGGGACTGTTTTAGGCCAGATTTGGGGTTTACTGATCACAAGCCAGGTTTTACTGAATCAAATGGCTTGATAATTTTAGTATAAATGTTTTAGGATATTTAAGAATTATTGAAAAAGACTAGGCACGATTTGGAGTTGATTTGCTCAAAAACCATATTTAGGCATAGGGCTATTTTAGGTCGGATCATAGGGTTAATGATTTGTCCTGTGGATTCTGACCTTGGATTCGTGTTAGTTATATTTTTGGGTATTTTACAAAGCTTAACATTAATTATTGGAGCACTTTTGAAAATGGGTCAGAGTTGGGTTAGATTAGCCCTTAGGCGCAGAATCAGGCAAGGCTAGGTTTGTTTTGCTAGGTTATCGGTTATATGATCATGTTATTGTGCTGGTGTGGTTTAAGAGCATGTTTTCTTGTTGTCATAACTGTACCTGGAGGAAAGGCTGGTACTGGGTGGTGTGGACCACAAGTATGGAGCTGATTGTGATTATGCAGGGAAGGTCGTGGGTGTGATCTGGTCATGGGTTACGACGGCCGACCTGGTTCTTGGATGATGGATCAAGGTGCTTGCTCTATTTGAACAAAGGATGCACATGTTAGTCTAGGAGAGGGACTTACTACAATTTCCTACAAGCGTGAGGAGAATGGGTAATGCATTAGTTGAGAAGAGCTAGATGCATTGCCATTGCTGTTGAAGACTTCCCAAACGTTACTTGGTCAATGGGGATGGTTGGTTGAATGACTAAGTATCCAAGGAGAGATGTTTATGCAGGTATAAGAGAGTTGGACGGGTTGGAAGGGATCTGGGTGCAGTTATCCTGCAGCTTGGTCAGCTGGAAGCAAGTTGATGAAACCTCAGGTGAATGGGTTCAGCTTAGCTAGCTGGATGAGCTAGCTAAACAAGCTGAGGAAGCTGACCTTAGCTCGTTTTCAGATAGCTTAGGAGTGTCAGCTCAAAGAGCTGGATGAGCTAGCTAAGTAAGCTAAGAGTATGAGCTAGCTAAGTCAGCTAGGAGGGTGAACTAACTAAGTTAGCTAGACCAATGAGCTAACAAGCTCCGTGGATGTGGCAAAGGTATGATCTAGCTGCTTTCTTTTAGATCTAGATAGAATGGTTTAGGGGAATGGAACCTTAGACTTGTATGACTTGTACCATGTAAAGATCGATCTATAAGCTGGAAGGTAGTTCACAGAACTGACGAAGGCATATACGATTAGATTGCAAAAGTGTTAGATTGGTTTTAGACCAATGGTTAATATAGTATAATCCGCTGCGTATGAATAGAAATGATCTAAGCTAGGAAATACTAAGGTAGTCTTAAGCTAAGATCTAAGTTGGCCCTCGCCTATGGGCGATATTATAAGTAAAGGGCGAAAA
Organism: Eruca vesicaria subsp. sativa; assembly: GCA_932364175.1. Taxonomy (NCBI): domain Eukaryota; kingdom Viridiplantae; phylum Streptophyta; class Magnoliopsida; order Brassicales; family Brassicaceae; genus Eruca; species Eruca vesicaria. The sequence goes on along the minus strand of CAKOAT010458487.1, from coordinate 221,838 downwards.
TTCTTGAGGTTCGGTCCGGAAGAGGACTGAGCGACGTGAGGCTTTGATCGCAGCCTGAGAGGCTTCTCTATCTCTATCTCTATCTCTATCTCTATCTCTATCTCTACCTCTATCTCTATCTCTATCTCTATCTCTATCTCTATCTCTATCTCTATCTCTATCTCTATCTCTATCTCTGTCTCTATCTCTCTCTCTCTTGGTTTGTAAGAAAGTTTCCCTAAGAAATTGTGTGCCCAAAATCAACCCCAAGTTCGGGTACAAATAGAGAAAGAATAGGCCAAATTTCCCTTGGAAGTAGGGTGCCATCTAATCCATGAATAGGTGCCTTTTCAAACTCACACCCATTCGGCCACCAACTGCCTCTAACCGCCCATAGACATGCCAAACTTGGGGATAAACCGATTACTCCAGCCCACGGTCTGACCCCAAGCTCTTACAAGCCCACCACCGGCCCCATAACCGCTCGAACCTGGCCCAACCGGCAATCACTCCAACACTCTGTCCAGCTGAGCTGATATGAGCTGAGCTGACTCCCAGCTGACCCACCTGAGTGAGATATTTCATCCAGCTGATCGAGCAGACACACACTGGTTGAGCTAATACCGAGCTTTGTCCAGGTGGTCTAGCTTCTTGCACGCATCCCCCAGCTTCCTTTCACCTCGTCCAGCTGCTACACACTACGTCCAGCTCCCCTGAACTCGTTTCCTCCCTTATTTGGTTAAGTCTCCATGCCTGAAGCACTTAATCTTCATTCTGGGCCATGGAACACTTGCCCTTAGGTCATATGACCAGCTTGCTCATTCCCTCGTACAATTGCCCATCCCAATGATCCTATCTAGTATCAGGAACATAACAAGTCTCCCCCACTTACCGATGGATTCGTCCTTGAACCAAAACCAAGTGTCTCCTCCATTGAGAACTGATCATACCATTTAGGAAAATCGGCCTTCATCTTGCTTCAGTTTCCCAAGTCATTTCTTCTCGTTCATTACAATCCCAAATGACCATATCATTTGAGTTGTCTTCATCCGCGTTGCTTTTTCCAGCCTGTCTACGATCCGAATCGCCCTTGTCCCTAAGGTTAGGTTCTTACGTAGATCAGAAGGAATCTCTGAAACAATAATGTCCTGATTTGTTAGGCATTTTTAAACTTGGGATACATAGAATACATTATGGAATTCTTCCATCTTGGTTGGCAAGTTCAACTTTTATGCCACCATACTCATTATCTCAATAATCCTAAAAGGACCCAAGTATCTCGGATCTAGTTTCCTTCTCAAGAAACTCTTTCCCAACTTTGAACTCAAGATGCTTCCTATGCATGTCCACATAACTATTTTGTGGCGATATTTCGCCTCCTTCATCCTGTCCCATAAAAACTTGATCTTCTCGGTTGTTTCATCCACAATCTTTGGACCCAACATGCTACACTCCCCCACTTGCGTCCAACAGATAGGTATCCTTCATGGCCTCTCATATAAAACCTCATATAGCGACATGCCAATACTTGTGTGTGGTAACTGCCTTTTCCATGAATCACCGGATATGAACCTGGCCAAGACATTGGATGAAGATGGATTACTTGTACCTGAAGGTCCAATGACTCGGGCCAGAACTCAAAGACTTAAGGAGGCCTTGCTTAGTTATGTTCAACACTTAGGAAATTGGAAGAGTGAAGAACCTTTGGCCCAATAGATTTTGGTTAGTTTGGTCCAGAACAATACTATATTATTCTAGTTATAAGATAGTATAGTATGAAGAAAGGTCAATACTATACCATTCTAGTTATTAGATAGTATAGTAAAATTCTAGCCGTTGGAGAAGAGATATCAAAAGTCAGTCAAAAACCACATTCAAGGAGGAATATCAAGAGTCAATCTAAAATCACATTCAGTGAGGGATATCAAGAGTCAGTTAAGAACACAATCAATGAGGGATATCAAGAGTCATTTTCCTCCTTAGTCAAAACAACATTTATCTTAGTCTTTGTTTTCATTTTCTGGGCCGAAATAACTGTTATTTTAGTTTCCTAAGCACTCTACATGTATTAAAAGTATTATGGACAAATATAGACTGTATTTCCTCTATATAATGAGCCTATTATGAATTAATAAAGATAATCAGATTTTTTATCTAAAACCTTTCTTGTTTCTTCAAGAATGATTCTCAATCTGTTATTCATGAGCAATCGGCCTAGGTGTGAAGCTGAAGCAATAGTAGTATCAAGTAATATCCACCATTACTTGTTTCGCCGCCATTCGACCATGGAACCATCATTCTTCAACATCATAAGTCGACCCACCTTAGGAGGAGTTCCACAAGTTCTAAATTAAGTCGTCCGAGGGAGTTTGATCAAGGATCCACCACCTTGTTTCTTGTATAATCGTGTAGAGTAATTGGGTCTTGGGTTTAATATACCCCTGGATAATGTTTCATGGTTCTACCAATCATCACAGATTATCCCAATACCCTTCCAAATATAACCGATGTCAAGATCGTAATCAGCCACAAACTTCATCCACCTTCTTTGCAGTAAGTTCAAATCAGGCTAGGTAAATATATACTAAAGACTCTTGTGGTCTGTAAGTATCTTCCCTTTGACACCATACAAGTATGATCACCAAATTTTCAGGGCAAACACCACCGCAGACATTTCCAGTTCATTGGTCGGATAGTTCTTCTCATGCTTCCTTAATTGCCTTGATGCATAAGCAATGATCTTTCCATGTTGCTTCAAAACACAACGCATTCCATTGATGGATGCGTCTACGTACACATCAAACAGCTGATCCACCTCAGGTAGGATAAGGACCGGTGCACTAGTCTACATGTGTTTCAATGCAGAGAAACACATCTCGTATTCCCCAGACCATGTGAACTTCACCTCCTTTCCGGTTGGTTTGTCGTGTCCTAGGCTGAGACAAGCTTGTAAATCCCTTCACAAACTTTCTGTAATAACATGCATGCGCAAGGAAGCTCTGTACCTCGAGTCGAGGCCAATCCCATATAAACATAATTTTTTCTAGGTCGACATAGACACCCTGGTTGGACACTATGTGACTATGGAACCCGATGCTCTTTTGCCAAATATTGCACTTGCAAAGTTTTAGAAAAAGCTTTTGTTCCTGCAATCATTCCAACACGGCTCTCAGATGCCTCATGTGATCCTTCTTATTCCTGGAATATATAATTATGTCATCTATAAAGATGATCATAGATTCGTTTATGAAATCTCTAAAGATACCATCATAATCTTTATAAACACAAATGGTGCATTAGTTAGATTGAATTGGATAACCACAAAATCATAGTGGCCATACCTCATCTTAACCGCTGTTTTTTCACATCAAGTCGCTCGATCGGGATCTGATGATACCTCGAGGCCAAATCAATATTTGAAAACCAAGTTGCTCCTCTGAGCTGGTCCAACAACTCATCTATCTGAGGTAACGGTACTTGTTCTTCACAGTTACCTTGTTAAACCCTCGATAGCCAATGCATAGACGGAAACTATGATTCTTAGTTTCCACAAAGAGGACTGGTGCTTCCCATGGTGAAGTACTTGGCCGTACAAACCCTTTATCAAGCCATTCTTATAATTGCTTCATTAGATCGGCCATATCTGTAGGAGCCATGCAATATGGACTTTTGGAAAATGGGGCCATCCCTGGTTCTATTGTAAATGGATCCGACTTATCAGGTGGTAAGCTTTGTAGCGTCCGGAACACAACCTTAAACTCTTTAACCATCCCCTTCGACCCCCTTTGAGTTGTCTGTGGCTATATAAGCCTTGCAACCCCGCTCAGGCATCCATTCTGAATGGATTGCTGATACAACTAAACATACACAGGTCGGTCTAATACATTGGAACTCAATCGATCGGTACTTCCTCACTCTCAGACCGCATCCGACCCCAGTGATAGTCTAGAGTGGCTTGATACTTTTTAAACTAGTCCATGCCTAGTATGGACCCAATAATTGAATCAATGGTTAAAGCCCGTTAAAGACAAGGAATGAAGCTTTTCTTAGTCGAGTGTAGGTGCTGGGGTCAAAATCGGTACGACGGAATCAACGGCCGAAACTCCCCGCAGAAATATAAAAGGAATCGTTTTGTAAAACCCGAAGAATCGTTTTATAAAACTCGAGGATCGTTTTATAAAACTCGAGGACCGTTTTATAAAACTCGAGAATTGTTTTATAAAACCCGAGGATCATTTTATAAAACTCGAGAATCGTATTATAAAACTCGAGGATCGTTTTATAAAATTCGAGAATCGTTTTATAAAACTCAAACAATCGTTTTATAAAACTCGAGAATCGTTTTATAAAACTCGAAGAATTGTTTTATAAAACTCAAGAATCGTTTTATAAAACTCGAGGATCATTTTATAAAACTCGAGAAGCCGTTTTATAAAACTCGAAGATCGTTTTATAAAAATCGAGGATCGTTTTATAAAACTCGAGAAGCCATTTTATAAAACTCGAGAAGCTGTTTTATAAAACTCAAAGATCGTTTTATAAAACTCGAGAAGTCGTTTTATAAAACTCGAAGATCGTTTTATAAAACTCGAAGATCTTTTTACAAAACTCGAGAAGCCGTTTTATAAAACTCGAAGATCGTTTTATAAATCTCGAGAAGCCGTTTTATAAAACTCGAAGATCGTTTTATAAAACTCTAAGAATCGTTTTACGAAACCGCAAAAAACCGAAACAGCCGTAAAACGCGAACTAGTCACGACTAGTGCGCCCACGGGCGAACTAGGAGGCACTCGACTAGTTCGCCCATCGGCGAACTAAGCCGGACCGGCTTAGTTCCCCGATGGGCGAACTAGTCCCGTCCCGGCTAGATCGCCATTGGGCGAACTAAGAGGTGCTGACTTTGCCCCACTGGTTCTTTTCCCCTAGTTCGCCATATGGCGACCTAGACAAGCTGAACTAGCGCGCCGTACGTCGAGCCGACCATCCCGAGCCTCGATCTCCCACATCCTTGATTCAAGGCATACGTCCTTCGACACGATCATATTCCGAATCACGGTCGAAATGTCTCCCGTTTTGTCTCGATCCGTCCTATCGTTCGAGTTTTACGATAAAAACCGTAAAACTCCGTTTTCCCGAAAAGAACTCGAAGAAATCGTATAAAACGGTAACGGTTAATCAAAACACCGAACGTCACCTAAACTATACGATTTATCTGAGATTCTTCGTTAAGATTATAAAAACGCGTTTTTAATAAAAAACGTCGAGAGAGTCGTAAAAAAAACGGCATTGGATCAGGAAACGGTCTCGTTAAAGTCGTAAAACGGTTTTTATCGTAAAACGGCCCGAAAGGTCCTAAAACGCGATAAAAACCCATCTCGCGACGTTAACGAAATCAAACCCAAAGATACGATAACGCTTTGACGGTCTACTCGCAGACGGAAGATAAAAGGCAAGTTTGAAGATAAATAGAAGATTTCCGCAGAAGAAAAGGAAGAATCGACAGATATGGAAAGTTCCCGAAATATTCGGTTTCGAGCAAAATGGAAAGACTAAAACCGCCTAAGGAGGAGTATATAAGGAGGAGGCATAGGGCAGAAGCTGGAGGACGAGTTTTCAGAGCTTTCACCACCAAACTTAGCATTTAGGCAATTTTCCGTTTTCGTTATCGAGCTGCGTCTCAACTAGGGTTTAGTCTTAGATTGCTAGAACTAGGAATTTCTCCGACGGCTCATGCAGCTAAGGCAACTCTCGTTGTAACCGTTCTTACGCGAATTTGGAATAAGAATCCTTCTTGCTTTCAATGTCGTTTTTATTTTTATATCTTTCAATTTATTCATATTAATCGCGTTCTTGGTTACTTGTCGTTGGCTTTCGCAGAGATCCGGTTCCTCTGGAAAATTAGGGTTTTCCTAACTTTCCTTATTCTACGGAAATCGACAGGTGTGAATTTCGATTCCCACAGTTTGGCGCTAGAAGGAGGGGGGGGTCGGATTACTCTTACTCATAGCAGCAAAACGCTTGACCAAAACGATGTCTGGATGTATGAAAGACAAAGTCGCAACTCGCGAAAAGACGCTGGTAAAACAACTCCAGCAGCGACTGCTCCTACAGCCAACGCTCGCGCAAACGCTGTAGTACTCAACAAAATCGAAAACCTAATCGCGACTCTTTGCCACGGAAAGAGCAACAAAACAAGCTCACGATTTCTATCTCAGATCACTAAGGGCAACGATAAAATCTATCAAACCCCATAGTGTTTTTCTTATTTCCGAGTTGAACAAATCTCACGCGTTAAGCAAAAGACGTTTTCCGAGAACCTTTCGGAAAAATAAAACTTGCTCTCCCAGAAACTGCAGAACAAACCGTAACTTACTCGCGAAATAAATCCTAGGATACTCGCGGAAAACCCTAGGCTGTTCGCGGAAAAATCCTTAGGCGACTCGCGGAAAAACCGTAGGTTATTCGCGGCAAAACCCTAGGTTGTCCGCGGAAAAACCCTAGGTTACTCGCGTAGAAAGCCTTAGGTGACTCGCGGAAAAACCGTAGGTTATTCGCGGCAAAACCCTAGGTTGTTCGCGGAAAAACCCTAGGTTACTCGCGTAGAAAGCCTTAGGTGCCTCGCGGAAAAACCGTAGGTTATTCGCGGCAAAACCCTAAGTTGTTTGCGGAAAAACCCTAGGTTACTCACGGAGAAAGCCCTAGCTTACTCGCGAGAAAGCCCTAGGTTACTCGCGGAAAAACCCTAGGTTATTCGCGACAAAACCCTAGGTTGCTCGCGGAAGAACCTTAGGCTACTCGCAGAATCGGACAATATTATCCAGCCGAAAAGACGGTGAGTTGGCCAAGCAACCTAGCTTGCCATCTTGGCGAGTTGACCGGCTTTCCACCTCGTCCCAGAGGCACTGACTTTTTCCCGAGGGTCCGCACAATCCAACTCATAGCTATGGTGAGCCGGACCGTACTCTAAACAATAATCGCACTGCTTTTTGTTTCATCTCAATCAAAGTTTTCGTTGAGGTTTTACCACGAAAACAAGATAGCTTGATGAATCGGGGCTGTGCTCGCCGACTCACCATTACGCAAGTTGGACAAGCTCGATGGATCGAAACATCTCCATCTCGAATCTTGATCGAGACGCTTTTCGTTTCGTCTCAATGGACTTTCCGTTGAGATTCTACGACGAAAACAAGCCAACTCGACGAATCGAGATCACCCGCGCCAAGCGTCTTAGCTCGCCGAACGTAGAGCTAGCTAGCTCGCCATACAGCGAGCTGACCCAAGCGCCTGGCTCGCCCAAGAGACGCTGACTTCGCCCCAAGGGTTCTTACAATCCAGATTGCCATACGACGAGCTGAAAGGGTTCACCCGACTTGCCTTACGTCGAGCTGAACCAATCCTCGAGTTCTCTTGAAGTCTTGATCGCGCTGATTCTCGTTTCGTCTGAACCGGAATTTCCATCGGGATTTAACGATAAAACCGCAAAGACTTGTTTCTTCGTATAAGTTCGAATCAATCGTCTAAAATGGCAACGGTTGACTTAACACCAAAGTTGCCTAAACTATACGAGAAATCTGAACTCTCTAAACCTAATCCGATTTTACAAAACTCTGCCACGCTAAGTCGAAAACATCCAATCATAAACACGTGATTAATTTTTTCGATATGCAAAGCGCACCTAGTCGGTCAAATAAAACCAGCAGTACGAAGAAACAAGAACACGAGCTCCGATGGTTAAGTCTTCTCCCCGCTCCGATACTCTCGCTGGTAATTCGTCGAAGACCGGTAAGTCAAAAGAGGAAGAACGAAGAATAGACGACCCCAAATCATCGATGAAGCTAAGGTATGTCCGCTTCGAAAATTTTATTAGACTTCTAATTTCTCGTAGGTAAGAAACGAAAACGTCTTGTAAACTGCCAAGAAACCTAGAGAACTTAGAATTTACAAATAGTCTAGCATGCTAAGTCGTAAGCAATTTTTGTCTATCTCGATTTGTTGTTCTCTAACCATTCATGCATAACTCGCAAACCGATCCAATCTCTCGTACAACCGAGAAACGATCGCCACGCATTCAAATGTACTCATTTCCTAAAAAAGAAAGAAGGAGCTAGAGACGATGACGTCGTCTTAAAACCGACTCGCTCCTAGAAGTTCTCGTAAATCAGACGTACTCCAAGTCATCTCCGATCCACCATGGTCTTTAATCGACCCGGATTGTCGATCATCCAAATCCTTCAAACGAAACTCGTCTTTCTTCTTTCGCCGAACATTTTTCCTCGCATCAAGAAAACGCTTTCTAAAATAAGCGGAAAAATATTCGGACAATGCGACACCTTGTCAAAATCATCCCAAAAGCAAACGACAATCTAAAAACCGTCTAAGTGCTAAAGACTGATCCAAACTGTCTGGGAAATAATCTCGAGGAATATACAGCATCTCTCGTCGCAATCATGCGGTTAGAAAATCTCTGCGAAACTTCAGAGCGAAACTCGATTATTTGACGAAGTCATAAAAATCTTCTCAAACTTGATAAAACAAGTATAAGAGTCGAAATATTTAGGCATCAAAGCATTGATCTCATTTTCCGTCAAACCAAGTGAGTCACGGAATAATGTCAAGAACATTTGCGGCGAAAGAAAGATCAAGAACACAAAGCAGCAATAGGGAACACGTCCTCCCTTCTCGCTGACTGATCCTATTNCGAAGTCATAAAAATCTTCTCAAACTTGATAAAACAAGTATAAGAGTCGAAATATTTAGGCATCAAAGCATTGATCTCATTTTCCGTCAAACCAAGTGAGTCACGGAATAATGTCAAGAACATTTGCGGCGAAAGAAAGATCAAGAACACAAAGCAGCAATAGGGAACACGTCCTCCCTTCTCGCTGACTGATCCTATTGCTGATCATGTGATTCATTACGCCCGAGAAACCCGCTAAAACATTTTGCGACTAGATCTCGGTGAAATAACTTTTGGTAAAACTCCACGAGTGACTCCGAAAAGACTATCACCGAAGAATCAAAAACTAAGCGGAAAGGTTTCTCGAAAAATCTGCGGAAACATTGTTTACCCAATGCGTCGCGTCGATTTACTAAATTGATCGCCTGTTGCTTACGCGAGAAATCCTTCGTATAGTCAGGATCATGTCATAACGAAGTAACTCTCGAAAGTAAACGTAACAGGTTTTGCGAAAAAATACTTTCCTTATAGCAAAAACCAAGCTATACAATCCGGCACTCGGCGGCCAATCTAAACTTTGCCTCCTCGCGACACGATCTGAAAGATCTCAATCTTTATCCCATCGGTTCACGAGCATCCGCTCTAATTCCTCCCGTTTACATCCGAGAATGAGACCGCCCCGCAAACGACTCCGCACGGGCTCTGCATCGAGCTTCTTAGGATCTGTCTACCTCGAGTAAAAAGAAAAAAACAATTTCCATACAAAGGAAAGTTTATACGAAACTTTCATCGTATAAATCAAACCTACAATGGAAAATTGTTTTCAATAACCACGGGAATACTTGGCATATCAAGCTCGACAAACGCTACTTGGCTATTGTCCGAGCGCACTTCACTTCAATGCCAAGTTTACAAACCGACTCGACCTTTTCGATAGCACGAAAGTGTCGTGGTCTAATCCTCTACCAAATACGACTTTGGTTGTGCGGCTGAACACAACCTTCACGCCAAGCCAATACGTTCAACGGATAATGCAAACTTGTCGAAGATCGGCTAAGTTCTGTATTCTCGCGATTCACTCTACTCCCGNACCAGAGCTCCTAAAGCCGTACGAATCTCGGAAGGTCAACACTTCACAAAGCACCGTAACGAAAAACCCTTCGTTTCGGGGAAACAACTTACGCGACCTCTCGGTCCTAATTGCTCTAGCACAAATCATAAAACTACCTAACATCCAAACAGGAATGTTAGTTTTAATTGCGAATATATGCAAACGAACCAAAGTGTTCCTGCAAAGCAGGGTTACGACAAAACCCTCGCAACAGTGCGCAAACGTTCCGAACACGAAACGCGGCATATAAAATAAAAACCAACTTTCGGCACTGCGAGACGTCGCAGAGGCCTGAAGATTAGTTTTTCGACACAAATACCTTCCTCGATAAAGTCATTTCTTGGAAGACCTAACAGTCCGTCCGCGACTATAAAATTACGCAAAACTTCTTAACGTACGTATCCTTCGCGAAGGCCAAAACAACGTAAACATTTAGTGCCTAAAAAGTTTGTTGCTGATCACAACAAACTCGCAACAGTCCTAAACAAACTTAAGTTATCTCGCAGAGATAGCTCTCGAACACCCGACACAAGCGTAATAGCGCTATAAAAGAAATCCAAACTTTTGGTCAGCACTTCCGGGAAACTTAGATATTGTTCCCGGTGAGATGCTCGGTTCCAACCAGACAAATCATATAAGCCGAGAACCTATCGCGGATTCTAAATCGGTATGGAATCAGATTAAATCGCAACAGGCAAAACGAAAGCCGACTAGTCATCAGAAAGCCTCAATCCGAAAGTAAACCTAGGTCTTGCCCTAAACCCAGCACACTGGTCGCTAACGTCTCAAGGCATGAATCGAGATCCTAAAGGCACGTCTCTTCGTCTATATCTAAACGCTCACTCGATTTACTAAACATCCTAAAACGGGCAAACGAACAAGGCGATACACTAAGGGAAAAAGGAATGCGAGACGACAACTCGCGGACCTCCCTCAATATCAACTCATAATCTTCCCGCTACATTCATACGAATAAAAACACGCTCTTAAAAACGCAAACTGATTTTTAATAAA
>CAKOAT010458487.1:123202-208285 GCA_932364175.1 Eruca vesicaria subsp. sativa | reverse complement strand
CCAACACCCATGAGTTCTCCTTTCCAATAGTTTAAAAGTATCATTTTTGTTATTTGCATTCTAGTTTTAGTTAACTTCAAAACCAACCAAACATTCGATTGCACTTAGATTAAGTTAGTACTTGCATTCTCGGTGCTTTTAAATCCCTCAGAACTGGTTCGACAACTTACTTCACTATACAACATTTGACTAGGAGCCTCAAAAACTCTTAACATCAGGCGAACTAGGAGGCACCAAACAGCCGGCTAGATCGCCATTGGGCGAACTAAGGGGTGCTGACTTTGCCCACTGGTTCTTTTCGCCTAGTTCGCCATATGGCGACCTAGCCAAGCTGAACTAGCTCGCCGTACATCGAGCCGACCATCCCGAGCCTCGATCTCCCACATCCTTGATTCAAGGCATACGTCCTTCGACACGATCGTATTCCGAATCACGGTCGAAATTTCTCCCGTTTCGTCTCGATCCGTCCTATCGTTCGAGTTTTACGATAAAAACCGTAAAACTTTGTTTTCCCGAAAAGAACTCGAAGAAATCGTATAAAACGGTAACGGTTAATCAAAACACCGAACGTCGCCTAAACTATACGATTTATCCGAGATTCTTTGTTAAGATTATAAAAAACGCGTTTTTAATAAAAACGTCGAGAGAATCATAAAAAAACGGCATCGGATCAGGAAACGGTCTCGTTAAAGTCGTAAAACGGTTTTTATCGTAAAACGGCCCGAAAGGTCCTCAAACACGATAAAAACCTATCTCGCGACGTTAACGAAATCAAGCCCGAAGATACGATAACGCTTTGACGGTCTACTCGCAGACGGAAGATAAAAGGCAAGTTTGAAGATAAATAGAAGATTTCCGCAGAAGAAAAGGAAGGATCGACAGATATGGAAAGTTCCCGAAATATTCGGTTTCGAGCAAAATAGAAAGAGTAAAACCGCCTAAGGAGGAGTATATAAAGAGGAGGCATAGGGCAGAAGCTGGAGGACGAGTTTTCAGAGCTTTCACCACCAAACTTAGCATTTAGGCAATTTTCCGTGTTCGTTATCGAGCTGCGTCTCAACTAGGGTTTAGTCTTAGATTGCTAAAACTAGGAATTTCGCCGACGGCTCACGCAGCTAAGGCAACTCTCGTTGTAACCGTTCTTACGCGAATTCGGAATAAGAATCCTTCTTGCTTTCAATCTCGTTTTTATTTTTATATCTTTCAATTTATTCATATTAATCGCGTTCTTGGTTACTTATCGTTGGCTTTCGCAGAGATCCGGTTCCTCTGGAAAATTAGGGTTTTCCTAACTTTCCTTATTTTACGGAAATCGACAGGTGTGAATTTCGGTTCCCACAGTAGGAGAAGAAAGTAGGACTGTCCCAACCGTGGCTGCCTTGGCGAGTGAAGCCCGCTAGCAAAAGCAAATCAAACATGACAGATCGAGAACAATGATGCCCGGCCGCAGAAAGAGGTGGAGAAGTTGCGCAATTGGAGGAACAAATGATAATATAAAGGTGAGAAGAGAGGAACCAAGGAACACACGGAAAACTCTAGAGACTTACACAAATACATCGCCATCGACCTCAAACTCTCTCGTTCTTGTTCACATCGCTTTGTATTCGTTCCTAATAGTATACTCTTTTGATCTCTCTCTATCATTGTATTCAACATACTTTTATCAATAAAAGTCAATTGTCATAAACTATAGTCGTATTATATCATTGTGTTCTAAGAATATCGTTGCCTACGTAATTTCTTTACTAGTTTTTTACATTGAATCACTACCAAATACTTAGTGTGAGTTTTAGGATCCACATTTAGGTGCCGTCTGTGCAGAAGGTAAACAAAACATGTCCTTACTGTGAATTTGATCTAAGGTTTCTAAGCATGATCATGGATCACATCCAGATCGCACCCTGTCCTACGATAACAGGAGCAATCGACGCCGTTTAAGGTAACAAAACATTTAATTCCTTTTGATGCTATACTAGGGAGTCCTTGGCTTTGAGAGATGAAAGTCGTCCCATCATCTACCACCAATGCGTAAAATTCACCTCTCTGACTGGTAGGCTAAGTCATTCGGGTCTTTGGGTTGATTCTTGTTAGGTCCAGGTTCCTTTGGGTCCTAAAGTTTTAGATCCAATAGATACTTGTAAATTTTTGGTTCGGATTCCGGTTGGTTCTTCTCAGGTCCGGGTCGGTTCGGCTCTATAGTAATAATTTCTGTAAAATACCCATAATATTTGAGTCCACTTCGAGTCCGGGTCGGGTCCAAGTATTAAGGATATGAAAAATATACAAAATACTCAAATCCAATCAAATATAGTCAAAATCTATCATACAAATCTATATTTTTACAAAACAACTTAATATAAACTGTTAATAACTAATATAAAACCATTTTAAACTTTAAATATTACATTTAAAATTTTATATTACTTGAAAATGCTATAAAAGTAATAACATATATTGTTAATAAAAAGATATTTCAACTAGATCATAACATAAAATATAGAAAATAGAACACACAAAATTATAGTATTGGAAATTTATGTAATTAAGTCGGGTATGAATGGGTTCTTATCGAGTCAGGTCTATTCGGGTCGGTTGTTTTCAGTTCCGGTTCTTTCGGGTAAAAGAATCTAGACCCAATAGGTACTAGTAAATTTTTGGTTCGGTTCCAGGTCAGGTATTTACAGGTCGGTTCCGGTTTGAGTTTTCAAGTCCGGGGTAAAATTCCCAGGCTTACCGACTGGAGTGAAGACCATCTGTGGGAGCCAAAGGCAATTACGAGCCTGCTATATGAACAGTTTTTCAAAAACTCGATCTGTGGAGCCGTTTCAACCACCATTACGTGATCTCCCCCATCAAAGATCTTGGGAAAAACAATGCATGCACCGTGACCTTGGACGATCGTTTCCTGGAAAAGTGTGTCAACACCGGGAATGACCTCTCACATGAGGTAAAAACGACTTATAACCTTCCTAAAATGAAATATCCAAACGTTTGCCTGGTCGGCGGATTACATAGCAGGGATCAACATTGGGATCACTTCTCTTGAGTTGAACGTAGACCCCAAGTTTAAGCCCGACAAGCAGAAGAAAAGAAAGTTAGGCCCCGAGCAAGCCAAAGCCTTCAACGATAAAGTCAATAAACTCCGGAAATTGAATCTGTCCGGGAAGTACAATACCTGGATTGGCTAAAAGACATTTTGACTACAATCAGATTCTCATGAACCTTGAAGACCAAGAAAAGACTAGTTTCAACACCAAATTTTGAACCTACTGTTATAAGGTAATGCCCTTCGAACTGAAGAGCATCGGCGCCACTTACCAGCAACTGGTAACAAAATGTTCTCCAAGCAACTAGGGAAGTCCATTGAAGCATACATAGATGATATGTTGGTAATATCATCCAAAGCCAGCGACCATATCCCGCAACTCCAAGAATGTTTTGACATTCTTAACGAATTCGGAATGAAGTTTAACCCGGAAAAATGCACATTCAGGGTGGCATCAAGAGAGTTCCTTGGATATCTCATCACCGAAAGAGCAATCAAATCCATTCTGAAACAGATCGCGGCGCTCATCAACACACCCTCACCAAAATCGAGGCGAGAAGTCCAACGACTGACTGGAAAATAGCAGCGCTGAATTGTTTCATTTCCATATCAACAGACAAGTGCCTCTCTTTTAACAAACTCTTGAAGGGGACAATGAAATTTGAATGGAATCTCCAAACCACTTGAAGGAGAGACCTTATACCTCTATATCGTGACTTCAGAGTTTGCGGGTAAGCAAGGTCTTGATACGCAAAGAGAACAGTTAGCAAAAACCTATTTATAATGTGAGTAGGTCACTGTCGACGCCGGACCAGATACCTTGCTATGGAAAAACTGGTGCTCGCGGTCGACATGGACGCACGAAAAATCAGACCCTACTTCCAGTCATACTATTATGGTAAATGACGTCCCAACCGCTGTCGACAGAATGGTGAAGTGGGCAATTAAATTAAGCGAGTACGATTGTTGGGGTCAAAATCGGTTACGATGTAAAGCGTCGAGAAGAATTCTAAGTACTTCCCGAAAAAAGTAATTCCGTAAACTTAACAATCGTCATCTTGAAAATCATCGAAAAATCGAATAAAACAATCCAAGATTGTCCGATTGGCCAAATTAGCAAAAAACGACCGCGTCCAACTCTCCAAAACGGCAAAGCTGTCCGGGACCGTCCAGCTCGCCGAGCCGGCAAGTTGACCAAGCCAAACCAGCTCGCCGGCTGTCGAGCTGAACCATCAGAAAATCGAATAAAACAATCCACGATTGTCCAATTGGCCAAATTAGCAAAAATGGCCGTAAAGTCCAACTCTCCAAAACGGCAAAGCTGTCCGGGACCGTCCAGCTCGGCGAGCCGGCAAGCTGACCAAGCCAAACCAGCTCACCGGCTGGCAAGCTGAACCATGCCGTTCAGCTCTCCAGATGGCGAGCTGGCCGTCCCAAATCAGCTAGCCAGCTGGCGAGCTGAACTGTCCCGTTCAGGTTGCCGAACCGGCGAGCTGACTATCCCAAGCCTTACTCTCCGTATTTTACGGACACAAGGCATACATCCCTCGCCCTGATCGTACTCTGAACCATGATCAGAACATCTCTCGTTTCGTCTCGATCCATCTTATCGTTGGCGTTTTACGATAAAAACCGTAAAAGACTTGTTTTCTCGTAAAAACTTGAGTAAATCGTATAAAACGGAAACTGTTAGACGAAACACCAGAGATTACCAAACTATACAATTAACTGGAGATGTTTTATTAAAATGTCATCGTATCTCGGAATGATCTCATCTAAAGTCATAAAACGGCAAAGCCGCAAAACGGCCCGAAAGGTCCTAAAACGCGATAAAGGCCCATACACGACTTTAGACGAAGTCCAACCCAGAGATACAATGACCGTTTTTCCATTTATGTGCAGGAAGAAGATAAATATCAAGTTCGGAGAAAAATAGAAGTTTTCCAAGATAAAAATGGAGAATCGAGAGAAATGGAATATTTCTGAATCAAGGCGGAAAAGGAAAGGCTAAACCGCATAGGAGAGGAGTATATAAGCTTAAGGTTGAGGACAAGAAGAAGGACATTATTTTCAGAGCTCTCATCACACAGAAAAACTTAGCATTTAGGCAACTTTCTGTTTTTGTTAACGAGCTACGTCTCAAATAGGTTTTTAGTCTCAGGTTGCTAGAACTAGGAAACTCGCCGTCAGCTATTGTAGCCAAGGCTTTACCTCGTTGTAACGTTCTTACAAAAAATCGGAATAAGAAACCTCTTTGCTCTCTTTTCGATTCTCATATTTTTTTACTGTCTTTCTCGTATTCTGATTGATTGGCGTGTGGTTTAGCAGATATCTGGACCTCAGGGAACTTTGGGTTTCCCTTAAGTTCCTTAATTTACGAAAATCAACGGTGTGAATTTCGGTTCCCACAGTTTGGCGCTAGAAGGAGGGATTACGGATCTATCTAATTCTCAGACCGCATAACGCTCGATCGGATACGATGACAGAAGAAAAACCGACTGACGTCAACGGAAACATTGAAACTCAAACTCCAACAGCAAACGCGACCACATAACGCTGCGGCCAACACTACGTCACTGCAGGAAGTACTCTCCGCCTATCAAAAGAGGACGGACGAGCAGGATAAGTTAATCGGATCTCTCGCGAAACAGGTCGAAACCTTAACCGCGAAGACCAAATCTATCCGCCCCCGCGGAACTACAAGAATCCACTGAAGAAGACTCGATTTCGCGACTCCTATGGATCGTCCCAGGACCGAGCAAGGTAATCTACCGGGGCAAACCTCCGAAAAAGATAATCCTGATGTGACGGAAAAGAAATCGGAAAAATCTCCTTCTCGTGAGCAGGAGTCCAAGCACAACAGCGTCGAAAGGGTTAATCTGAAAACAAGCGACCAATACGATCCGTCGGATGAAGACAATAACGTTCATCCAAGAAGAAGAAAAGATCGCAGCCCTCAGGCCGAATCTTCTCACGAACACTCTCCCACTGAGGACAAGGAGGAGCTCTATTGCATCGAGCATGCGAAAACGGCCGAAGAACAATATCAAGTTACTCGCAGCAAACGTCAACAGGGTCGGAAAACTGTTGGCGACCCAACTGAGATTCACCATCTCCGCGATTTTATCACAAAAACGGCCGCAGCGGTAAAAGCATTGAAGTCTCGAATTCACCATGTCACTAGTGCCACCCCAGAAATAGATCGATAGCTGTACGAATCTCGGAAAACGCCTTTTACGGCTCGTATCACCGATCAAGCTGCCTGATCCCAGAAAGCTTAAAGTGCCGACTTATTATGGGATGACTGATCCCAAAGCGCACTTGCAGGCCTTCTAGATCACTATGGGGTGAGCCAAGCTCAAGGAAAGCGAAAAGAACGCGGGCTACTGCCGTCTTTTTGCCGAAAACCTAGAAGGGGAAGCATTCGAATGGTTCTCTCGACTTAGCGGAATTCGATCGGGAGTTTCCCCTAGCTTGCCTCGGAGTTTCTGAAGAAGTACTCGATGTTCATAAACTGAGACACTTCTGATGCCGACCTCTGGAGTCTAACCCAGAAGGAAGACGAACCTCTTCGCGAGTTCATGAGTAAGTTCAAACTCATCATGGCTAGGGTTAGCAGAATAAGCGACAGAGCAGCCATCAACGCACTAAGAAAGTCGCTCTGGTTCAAATTGAAGTTCAGAAAGTGGATAACTCTCGAGAAACCGCGTACGATCCAAGATGTGCTCCACAAAGCTACCGATTATATCATCATCCATGAGGAGACTAAAATCCTGGCGGGACAGCATAAACCGACAGAGACGTCTGCGAAAGACGCCGCGTCCGAGCAAAAGCCAAAAAAAATCCCTCGTAACGACAAGCACGTCCATGACGAGGGACAGGATCTCCAAGGGGCGCATAACTACGCCATAAACTCTGGATCAGATCAAGGGGAAACTACGAGGAACACGTGGACCAGGAAATTCGAGTTATGACAAGAACGCCTTCTGCGACTTCCACCAGACCCGCGGCCATTCAACCGTAAACTGTAAAGTTCTCGGCGCAAGGCCGCAAAATTTCTCGCGGGAGAACTCTATGAAGTATCCAGCGTAAAGGACCTCATCCGCTATTCGGACCGCCCCTCCGAAACCCGATAGGAACTCGCAGGCAGACACTTCGCCTCAAGGGAACCAAACAGGTGAGAAACACGGACGAAGACAAGACGAGAGAGGGAACGATGCTAACCGCCAAAGGGTCAATATGATCATCGGTGAACCGCAATACTACAGCGATACCATCTCGTCCATCAAGTCCTACCGACAAAAAGCCGAGACAGGTTCGAACTGGCCGACTCCATTGGATGATACTCCGAGAGGAGTAATCTCCTTCGAAGATGCAGAAACATCCGGGATCGACCATCCGCATGCCGACCCTCTCGTCATCGACCTAGTCATAAGCGATCGATTTAGAGGTCACCCGAGTAATCGTTGATACTGGAAGCACCATCAACGTGATCTTCCGTGACACTTTAACGCGAATGGGAATCTGACTAACAGAGATCAAACCGACACAAAAACCGTTGACCAGTTTCTCTGGCGAAATGGCTATGACTCTAGGATCAATCCGACTCCCGGTGGCCGCAAAAGAAGTGACCAAGATCGTTACTTTCGCAGTCGTCGATCGACCGGCCATCTACAATGTAATCATGGGCACGCCTTGGATAAACGCCATGAAGTCAGTCCCGTCGACGTACCACTTAGGCATCAACTTTCCAACTCCTACGGAAGTCGCAGCAATTTGGGGATGCCAGAGACAGTCGCAGTCTTGCTTTTTAGCGGAACATAAGCTAAGGCAAATGGCGATCGCCATCGTAAAAAAAAAACAGGTGAAATCAACTCCGCCAACCGCGGAGAAAGACCCTGAATCAGAAAGCCCTGCAACGGTTAAGAAGCAACGAGTTACCAAACCCATGGCTCTTACCCAACCGGAGGAGAAAAACCCGGAACAAGACACTGATCCAGCGACTAAAGTGATCGACGCGTCTACAATATCCGTGTAAACACACTGGCACAACAAATCAGAACTACGAGATAGCTTGATTCCCGAAAGGGATACATAGGCAGCTCGCCTAAGGGAAGGGGCGTGGGTGTGCGTATACGAGTATTCGTATACTCCCATATTTTAAAATATTCACTTTGTACTCAAGATTTTTTAAACATTTCAATAAAGACAATGTTAGAATATTACAAAATCCCTCCTTTATCGAAAAGCATAAGCTGAAAACAAACATGAATTCCAAACGCTTTCGGAAATAACTTCCGCAATAAGTTATATAAAAAAAAACTTGGTCGCTTCGACCAAAAAATTATACTTCGTATCAACACTACTATTTTTAAAAGAACCGGCGAGAAGTCGCGTAAAGTCTTAGAGAAATATTCGTAAGCCCATCCGTGACTATAAAATCACAAATGCTCGTCGATTGGCCTTGCCGAGCACACCTGCCGTCCAAAACAAATGCATACGACTCACTGGTTTTTATACATCCGACTAGGATAAAATATCGCGCTATAAAAGAAATCCAAAATTTTGGTCAGCACCTTCGGGATGCTCGATTTCGACCAGAAAAGTCATATAAGCCGAGAACCTATCGCGGACATTAAATAGGTACGAAATCAGGTTAAAATCGCAACAGGCAAAACGAAAGCCGACTAGTCATCGCAAAGCCTTAAAACTGAAAGTAAACCTAGGTCTTGCCCTAAACCCAGCACACTGGTCTCTAACGTCTCAAGGCATGAAGTGAGATCCTAAATGCATGTCTCAAGGTTTTACTATTTTATTTATATATATATTTTAATCATGAGACATTCTAAAACTTGTCAGAATTTCTATAATATAATTATTTACAATTAGATTTTGTTTAAGATTTTAGAAATGGAAAATTTACAATTAAACAATATTTATAATTAATTTTTAACAAAATCAGTTTTAGTATCTTAATATTTATTGTTAATTATGATATAGTTTAAAACATATCACAATTATAAATATATAACTTTCATATGTAACAATCATGTTAATAACAACTTTAAAGAATCAACCTCAATATAATATGTTACAAATTAATTTTCAAAATCTTTTACAACCTTTTTCAATTTTGTTTTTGTTTAGGATTTTTGAAAACATTTCTACAAAATACTATTAAATAATTTTTTAAGTTACTTTGTACTAATAAATAATTTTTAAATTTAATTCTTCAAAATTTGTTTTTACTATCTTTTGATAAAGGGAATTTGTGAAGAATACCACTTTTCTTGTACACATTTTTAACTTTGCATTAATCACTTTATCTTTAAATTTTTTATGCAAAAATACCATCATACCCCTAGTTAACTAAACCTAAGGTTTCGCGTGAAAAGAAAAAGAAAGCTCTCAGTGTTCTTTCTCTCTCGTGAAGACCAAAAGGCGACAACTTTCAAAATAAAACCCTAACTCCGGCCAGCCGCCGTGGCTGTGCTGGAGGCAACCCCTTCTCCTCTTAATCTCCTTTTTCCTTTGCTCTCCTCCTCCTCGACTAACCTTGTCAATATGCAATCTTGCGTTCGTGCGAGCTGCTCAACGGTGATGGTCCCGGCGTCCTTTGGAGAGGCGGCGAGACATACGGTGAGTCTGGGGAGAGGAGAGTCAGCTTTTAGGTCCGACAAGCTTTCTGGATCTGATTTAGAGCCCCGGACGAATTCGAATCTCTCGATCGATTATTCAAGGATCGAATCATTTGAGTGGAGTTTTCGAGAATTCGAAATTGGATAGGATTGGTGTTTCGGGTAGAAGATGGTTGTCGAGCGAAAGCGGGAAACGATTTGCGGCGATATGGGGAAGTGGTGATTACGGAAGATTAGGGCTAGGGAGCTTAGAGTCTCAGTGGAGACCTGCCGCTTTGCTCTGCATTGAGTGATCACAGTATCAGAGCTCTCTCTTGCAGCGGAGCTCACACTCTTTTCCTCACCGGTGATCATGTTTTGTTTGAATTGGTTTTAAATTGGGCCTATTAAGTGTAAAGTATTATACTTTTCAATCTGATTTATGAGCTTTACCATACACATGTGACAGAAACGAGGAGAGTCTTTGCAACAGGTCTTAATGATTTTTGCCAACTTGGTGTCTCGGATGTTAACATTCATGCTTTGGTATGTTATGTTTGTCAAAAGACTAATTAAGCTTTTGTGTTTCTTTGTTTCTCTGTTTTTCACAATGTCTTCATCTCAGATAAATTTAATTAGAACCTGTTTCATGATATATTACATTGTAGGAGCCGCTTGAAGTTTCTGGGATTGAAAAGGATATACTGCACATCTCAGCTGGTTATAACCACTCTGCTGCTGTTACAGGTAAATAAGCACAGTGTTCTTCAATACATCGTCATGACTTGAAATAAATTGTATGATTTTTTTTTTACTTAGTCACATTTTTACTCTCTTTTCTGTTCACTAGTGGATGGGGAACTTTATATGTGGGGGAAGAATACGAGTGGACAGCTTGGACTTGGGAAAAGTAAATAGCTTTTCCGTATTTAATAAGTTACTGTGCACTGTTATTTAGTGTCCTAATTCATCTAAGTTGCTTGTTTATTTACATGTTCGTTTTCATTATGCATATTTTTCTTATGAAGAGGCTGCAAGAGTGGTACATGTGCCAACCAAAGTGCAGGCTCTGAAAGGGATCACTATCAGATCAGTGGCTTTGGGTTCTGAGCATTCAGTTGCTGTTACTGGTACGGATCCTTGATTCTTAAACACCTCTTCTTCTTTTTTTGTCTTTTAAGTATCATTTTGGAGCAGATGGAGGTGAAGTTCTGAGTTGGGGAGGAGGAGGATCTGGGAGACTTGGCCACGGTCACAAGTCCAGTCTATTGAAAAGTTGAAGGAAACTATAGGATTGACCTCAGAACTTCCTTTGGGATTAATTTTATTGGTATAGACTCTTCTTAATTTTTATCTCAATCGTTTTCTTTTGAATTCTTCTAATGTTCGGTTATGATATTTCCTTGTTTGTAGAATATTTTGTTCAGCAACGGATATTTTGAATTGTCAGTTTCAAGTTTCCAATTTTTATCAACTTTCCTCTCTCTGAGTGTTTTATCTATGAGGTTCTTCAGCAAGTGCATAACTTGGACCGAATACATCAAAATTAAGAAGATAACTGCGGTGACTAGTAGAAGCAGGGCTGCCCCGCCAGCTGTAATGAGAATGAAAGTGCTTACATGTAACTTCCGTTTTGGACTTTCTTTGTGAGGAAAGGGAGGTAATGGAGGTGAAGAGATGGGTGGGAGAAGAGAAAAGGGAGAGGCACATGGTTGCAGAGGAAGTCCACATAACATTGTGTTACCAGAAAAGGATGAATTTGGAAACTTACCAAGTGCAGAGGGTATGAACCACTAAGATGATTGTAGCTCAAGTTTAAGAGTCTCAGGCTTCTTGTATCAAGATTAGGTATAGGTCCACAAAGTTTGTTATTCTGGAATCTCAAAATAGTCAGTTTTTCTAACGTTGCTGGTATCTTCCCGGTGAAAGAGTTGAAAGAGAGATCCAAGATACTGAGGTTTTGTGACAAAAAGGGAGGAACCTCACCGGAGAAGTTGTTATGTTGGCGATAGAGGTAACGTAGTGAAGGGAGAGAAGGAATATCAGGAGGAAGGTTACCACCAATGAGGTTTGATCTCAAACTGAGAGTCTTGAGTGATTCTAGTTTACCAAGTGTGCTTGGAGGGATGGTTCCCACAAGTCCTATTCCAGGAAGGCGGAGAGTAAAAACACCAGTACCATCAGAAGTGCAAGTGACACCAACCCATGATTTGCAGATATGGTTAGAGGAGTTCCAGTTGAGCTTTCTAAGATGAGGAACAGAAGCCGCAAAGGTCAATAGAGCTTGCCTATCCGAGTTCAAATCTGCAATTGCAGTTGTGACAAACAAGAAAGAGACAAGACAAATACACAACACTTGGCCAGCATTAAACATGGAATGGAGCTGCTTCATCAGCATGACTTCCTGGTTTAAAAGAAAATGAGAAGATCTTCAAAAACAAAACTAGATACTGGAAGAAAAAAAAACAAATAATGATGCGGACAAATAAATAATAGTGGGAGTAGTGTTAAGAAGGCTACTTTTGGACATGTTGTGCATTATGTCTAGGTATAAGTACTTGTACATGGTTTTATAAACCCTTATAAATAGTTTTATAAACTTTTATAAATAATTTTATAAATATTTATAAGTGTTTTATAAATTTATAAATATTCATACAAGGTTTTATAAACTCTTATAAAATCGAAAAATGGTTCATAATAGGTTTTACAAACTCTTATAAATGATTTATATACAAAATTATTTTATATATCCATATGACTGGTTTAACAAACCTTTATAAACACACATAAATAATTTTGTTAATCATTATAGATGTTTCATTCTTGCAAGTACAAATAATCCATAGAAGAATATACAAATAGAATGAAAGATGGATCATACCAAATGGTGTAGTTCTTGGCATTGGTGATGAGCATTTTTTTTTCTAAATACTAAACACCTGAAGGAGGCAATCAAGGATGTAAGAAATTATAAACTCTTCTAAATGATTAATAAACTCTTCTAAATGATATATTTTCTAGGAGAATATATATTTCTCTAACAGCTCAAGAAGAGCCTCTAAACTATTTATAAACATTTTATAAATTCTTATAAAGCTTTATAATTTCTTATAAACCTTTTATATAAACTCTTCATACCCCATTATAAACATTTTATAAAGCCTTATAAATCTTATATAAACTTTTTATAAACATATACACCCTTATAAACCTATATAAAACCTTATAAGTAATTTATAAAACCTTATAGATTCTATATAAAATATTTATAAACACATATAAATGGTTTGTAAACCCTTTGTAAATTCTTATAAACCCTTATAAACATTTTAAAAACCCTTATAAACCTTTATAAATGGTTTATAAATTCTTATAGGTTCTTATTAACCTTATATTATGATTTATGAAGTCTTGTAAATGATTTGTAAATTTATAAGAGATTTTATAAATTTAAATGGTTTTATAAACTCTTATTCCCCAGAGAGAACACTACTTCGGTTGTGGTTAACTCCACTGCTCTCAACTCCAAGGCCCCTGAGAAAGTCGTCTTTCATCTTGTCACCAACAAGATCAACTATGCTGCGATGAAGTCATGGTTTGCTGTGAACATGGGCAACCTCAGAGGAGTCACTGTTGAGGTTCAGAAGTTTGAGGATTTCAAATGGCGTAATGCTTCTTATCTCCCCGTCCTCAAGCAGCTCTCAATGCTCAATCATCTCAATGCTCAGTTATAACTTTTTATAAGGCTTTATAAACGAAACTGTAAAAGAATGATGTTCTTTAATAAGCAACGAAATGGTGGAAAGTTGGTTAATTTGGTGAATATCTTGTGGTTTCAGAGAAAAATGCCTGGCAATGGACCTTGTCGTGAAACTAAAAAGTGCTTATGTGTTAGCCTTTTAGAACAAAATAGTGACAATGTAGTTATAGTTAATCCATCTTATGGTTGTACATAGAATTGGGTTAAAATGAATGGAAACATGCATTGAGATTTTCACAGAATTTTTCTCACATGGGACGATGCAAAAAAAATATGTTTTGCAAAGCTTATTTGTGTTCGTTATCTGTTTGAACGATTTTTTAGAAAAAATCAAATTAAAAGCCATTATATATCAGTTTATAAATCACTCCATTAACAATTATCATTCTGTTGACAAAAACTCACCTAAAAACAACTTATAACTTTTATACATAAGTTTATATTTTACAAACATTTATAGGAGAATTATAAACATTATAAATATTTTCATAAAGATTTACTTATAATTTTTGTAAAAATTATTAAATTCTTATAAATCGTGTTTATGAAAATTATTAAATTCTTATTATATTTTGAATAAACCCTTATAATCGTGTTATGAAGATTATTAAATTCTTATAATCTTTTGAATAAACCCTTATAAATAGATTTATAAACACTTATAAAAGATTTATAAACTCTTATAAATAGATTTATAAACTGTTATAAATAGATTTATAAATCTTGAAAATTAATTTATAAACATTTTTAAATTAATGTATAAACTCATATAAATAGCTTATAAGTTTTTGTAAATAGTTTTATAAACCCTTTTAAATAGTTTTATAAACCTTTATACATAGTTATATTAATATTTACATGTGTTTTATAAACATCATAGATGGTTCATATAAGGTTTTATAAACTCTTATAAAATTTAGTTTTTATAAACTCTTATAATTTAACAATGTCAAGCAATGAAGGCGAAGAAGAATCAAATGGGGCGTGCTGGGTCAAATTTAGGGTTATGGTTTGTTGTCTATCTTCAACTTCTGAAGTTGATACCTCTCCCTCTCTCTCTGATAAAAAATTTTTAAAAACAAATCTCACTTTGGCATCAAATCTTCTTAACTTTTTTTTTTCTGCATTGGTGTCCAAAATAGACTTAAAATTTTGATTGAAGATTATTTTCCCATATGTGTACAATGTGGTTGGTTTACCTAACTTTCAGAATCAGAGTTTGAGAAACTGTGAAATCAAATGAGCAACCAGCTGGCCCTGTTTCTTCTTCTTCTACAAGAGCAACAACCACCAATTCTGAAAGTTCTTTGTCCACTACTATGATCAGTGAAAAGCTTA
This sequence comes from Eruca vesicaria subsp. sativa, assembly GCA_932364175.1. Taxonomy (NCBI): domain Eukaryota; kingdom Viridiplantae; phylum Streptophyta; class Magnoliopsida; order Brassicales; family Brassicaceae; genus Eruca; species Eruca vesicaria. The sequence goes on along the minus strand of CAKOAT010458487.1, from coordinate 193,521 downwards.
AGATGTATTCTCACCTCAAGCAGTTTACTTTCCTTGATCTCAAGTTGGCTACTAGAAATTTCAGACCCAAAAGTCTTCTTAGAGAAGGTTTTAGATGATTTTATAAATTAAATCAGTTTTATAAGACTTTATATGATATTTATATGAAAATATTTAACTTGTTAACTTATTCAGTATAACTCGTGCATAAAGGTTTCATAATCATCAACGTGTTGTCTTCTAATAAGTTTTGCATAAGGTTTAATCATTTTATTTATTGTTTTATAAACCCTTATAAATTTTATAAACCATTATAAATGATTTATAAACACTTGTAACTAATTTATACTCTTGTAAACCCTAATACAGATTTATAAATTTTTGCTAATGATTTATGAACTTGATGATGACTAGATAACAAATAATAACTGTCAAGAAAAAGAATAATATTATATCTAGTAATAATGGTGCCGGTGAAAAGCATTATGGTTTCAAAGTCGAGTGAGTATAAGTCATTAAGTGTTTTATTCTTGCCCAAACCTCCAAACACAAACAGAATCTTGTCATCAAATAGTGTAGCTACATGATTTGATCTTGCACATGGTCGTGTTCCCCTGGTTATTAATCAAAAAAAAATGTTTCAAGAAATCACAAGAGTTTCATGTGAACTGACAATAGAAGAGGGAGAAAAAAAACAACTCACGTGCAGTTAAGAGGGAGCCATGTAGATGATTTGAGATCAAACATATGAAGATCGTTTAGTTTTCTCTTCTTAGAATCTTCACCGCATAAAAGGATCAGTACCGAGCTAGCCCTCACCACTGTGTGACCATTGCGGCTGACCTGCAATTACTTAAACGAGTAAAACTTGTTTCTTCGAGCCAATAACTTGTAAATAATATTGAGAGGATTAAAAAATTTACCGGTATGTCTCCCTTTGCATCCATTAGCGACCAGCATTCGGATTCAGTATCAAATGACCAAACTGCAAGTAATATATACAAACATACAACACCGTCTTAAGCAGAATGTAACGTATAAAATCTTGACTTTAGAATCTAAAAAAATAGCAATGTGAAACCTGAAACTCTATCACTGCTGGGATCTGTTTTTCCACCAACCAATAGCACTTTCTTACCTCAAGAGATCTGACAACAGATAAACCACAAATCAAAACCGAAAGATATAAAACCCACAAAACAAAACAAAAACATGAACAGTTAATATACCAAGCAATGGCCTTTCCAGGACAGAATCATGAGAGGCAGACTACTTGGCGACAAGTAAACTTTTGAAGACACAGTGGACCAAGTAAATGAATTAAAGTTAAGCACCTGTAAATTAAAAAATAAAACTAAGAAACTAGTGCTTTGAAACCAAAATAAGTTAATTCTCCATAGTATATTTACCTGTACATCATCCAACAAGCCATTACAAAAATAAAAAAATATTTACCTGTACATCATCCACCACCAACTTCTATCATTTTGTTACCAATAGCTGCCGCAGCATGCTGTCACAAAAATAAAAAAAGCAACTCTTTTTGTTACCCATTAGCTTTTCAAAACAGCTCAGAAGCTAATGATTAGAAACACAAAGAAACTCGTTATTAAAGCGTGGAGCTGGTTTATCTCCACTAACAGATAACCCCATCCAATTTTTTTAGAATTTCCAGATGAAGGCTGGAAATCAAGTTCATCAGAATGACTACTTGGCGACAAGTAAATACGGCGACAGCGCATCTCCACGAGAGAAGATTTGATAAAGACGCCAGCGACAACATGTTTGATGAAGACGAAATCGAATGAAGAAGACGACGAACTCGTTAAAGACATACACAGCGAAGCTCATGAATACGGCGATGGCTCATCTCCATGAGAGAAGATGGATCTGAGAAGAGGCGTTCATGGATTGAAGATAAAGAAAGGTTATTTTAGTCTTTTAAACGTTAATGAATTTGGTATTTCTGAAAATTTCCTTTGATTGATGGTAAAGTTGAATAGTGGTACCAAAGAAAGTGTAAAAAAGGAAATTTTCCCTTTGATAAACATATATTGTTTTTAATCATTATATATTTTAAAACATGTCACAGTATTAAAAGAAAAATTAATATCAAATAATATTTTACAATAATCTTTTGTTTAGGATTTTAAATATTGAAAATTACTATTAGATAATAATTATAATTAATAAACATATAACTTTCATATGTTACAATCATGTTAATTAGAACCTTTCAAGAATCAAGCTAAATACAACTTTTTACAAATGATTAATAAATATATAACTGTCATATATTACAATCGTGTTAATTAGCAACTTTCAAGAATCAAGCTCAATAAATATTTTAAAAATTATTTTTCAAAATCTTTGACAACTTTTATTCAATTTTTTTATCAGGATTTTTAAAAAGTAAAATTTCTAAAAAAAACACTATTAAATAATTTTTAAAGTTACTTTTTACTAATTAATAAATTTTAAATTTACTTTTTCATAATTCGTTTATATTAGTTTATATATATATATATATATATATAATAACTATATATTTTAACACATGTCACAATATTAAAAGGAAAAGTACTACCAAATAATATTTTACAATTATATTTTGTTTAGGGTTTTAAAAATGTAAAATTACTATTAGGTAATAATTATAATTACTTTTTAAACAAATTTGTTTTTGTTATTATCTTAGTATATATATTTTTAATTATGATATAGATTCACACATGTTACAATCTTAAACACATTATTTTGATGTGTCGCGATCATGTTAATTAGTAACTTTGAAGAACCAAGCTTTATATAATAAGATAGATACTAGAGCTTTTCTCGGGCTATGCCCGGGTTTATTTGCATAATTTATTCATTTATTTTACGATGTTATGTTAAATATGTAGTATATATTGGTAACTTTTGACAAATAAAAAGTATTAAAATCAATTTTAACTTATCAAAATAGAAAATGTTAATAATAATGAAAGATACATATTCATACCATTAAAAGGGGATCATTCCCTTTAATGAAATATTTACGTTTCTAAAATTACCCTTAATGTTATGAACAAATAAAAATTTTCATTAATGACATTATTGTCTTTTTTTCCTACAAACTATATAATTAAGTACAATCAATATATATTTAATAGATTTGATTAATGAGCTAATTTTCTTTCAAAATAGTTTTGAATATTCTTGCAAAAATAAAGCCCATCAACCTTAATACACGAATACAATATCTCTGTGAAAATTGAGAATATCAGCACTATTGTTTGACCCGCAGACCAGGTTCATTCACAATCAACAACACATCATATTCCTTTGTTGATAATGAGACATCTTCAGATCTTTAGAAAACAGGTTTCTTATGTGTTCATATATATGGCCTTAACATATTTAATTTAGTCTACTTGAATTACATTTTCAAAATCTCATTATGGTTTCAAATCTGTTTCACGGATCAACAGTCAAACATTTTTTCCATCTTGATGATCAAGATAAATCCAAATTTTTGGTATGGATGGAAAATAACAAATTACATCATGATTTAGAAAATTTTGGGAGTTCAGATTGCTGTGCCAAAACTAATATTGTTTGGAATCCAACATCTAAAACGTGGGAACCATAATTTGAGATTTGAAGTATATTATCATTGTATTCTTTATTGGTTTTCTTATTCAGTATTTTTTATTTATATTTTAATCAATCAAAAATAAAAGCATTTTGTTATTCATATTAATCAGAATCAATAATAAAAGTATTTTCTTGATAAAAATCTGAGCATAATAATAGTAAATTAAATATTGATTAAAAATACTGGAATGGAAAATAAATAATACCGTCTGTGGTTTGTGTCATGAAGTCTACCTTGCTCGCAGCATTCAGAGCATTGGGGAACTCCCACTCGACACCATCATAAAATATTCCCAGAACGTGATCCTTCTCAAATCCGTGATGAGGACATTCCCTAAGGGAGTCATTTAATCGCTCCAACGCATCACTGGTTGGTTCATTTGCGTGCTGCTTGAAAGAAGAGATCTTATTCCTGAGAGTTTCTGTTTTTTACTACGTGTAGAAGTGTCCCAAGAAGGCTGATCTGACTTGCTCCCATGTAGGGAGAGAGCATGTAGGGAGCGACTTAAGCCATCTTGAAGCCTAGTCCGCTAGAGAGAACGAACACAATATGCACTTGATGTAATCAGAAGGTACTCCATTAGCGCGAGTGAAGCTACATATCTCTTCAAAAGCCTCAATGTGTTCCATAGGTATCTCATCTGAGAGCCCGTTGAACATCTTCATCTGCACTAGATTGATCATAGCAGGCTTGATCCCGAAGTCTTCTTTGGCACATGGTGGTGGAGCAATCGTGGAACGCGTAGCAGGGATGTTCCATGGCAGGTTACTCTCTCCGATTTGAGCAGCTTGTTCCTGCTCCTCCTGACGTTGACGAGCAGCTACTTGTGCTTGAATGGTCTACTGCATCTGGAGCATTTGCTGTTGCATCAGATCCAATGCTGCAGTGGGATCATTATGTTCGCCGTGATCGCTCATTCTGGCGTTAGTCGGCCTCGGTCGTTGTCTGTTGGTTCTTTCTAATCTTGCTAACTCTTTGTTGGTGAGCGTGACTAATGGACTTGAGGTGTGCCTTCAAGTATTTCTACTGGTCATACACCTGGAACATCAGCTGCAAGCAAAGAAAAGATAGAGCAAGTTAGATGTTTTAGACTAGAAAAATTGCCAAAAAATAAAGGTAAATTCTTGGTCCCTGGCGACGGCGCCAAATTTATTTAACGTGCAAACGCACACCAATTAACCTAATGTGCACACTACCACAATCGAATGGTATGTCGATGTAGTACTTTAGGATCGAATCCACAGAGACCAAATATTACACTTTATTTATATAGGATCAAATTCAAGCTAAAACGATTAAGTGTTGTGAAGAGCAAAATCGTGAGAAACAAATAATAAAATTGGGTTTTAAATTCAGGATATAAGGATGTCAACCTAGGGTGTCTCATTGGGTGTTAACCATACTGAACCAAACAATTATTCAAACTCTTCAAGTGCAGCATAGAACTTAGATTTCTTAACTAGAACACCTTCCTCTCGCAAGTGTGCTCCTTTCACGGAGGAGCTTGATACCTATGCTCTCGCGTGGATCAAGGCTCGATAACAAACATTAAGCACAAGCCTAATATGCTCACATCACACTCTGATATCTACTTTCGCTGACCAGAGATGTGATGCTTGCCCTCAACAGATCTAGCAACCTAATTCAGGATTAATGATAAAAGATTAAACTTGGAATCAAATACTAAGTGAACATAAATCAGTATCAGCAGTAAGAACAGTGGGGAGAAAAGGCGAGAATGGGGCATATCTATGTTCAGTTCAATGGATCAACACCCTAGAACCCTAGGCTAACAAATCGACTACTCGATCATAACACAAGAGAACACACAAGTCATGACTGAATAATGCATCAGATTAATCAAAGTATAAAGAGGGTTCATGGATTTCTTCTCTAGAAACCAAGAGGAGAAAGCCTTCACTCTTACAAAATAACTAGAACAAATCTTTAACAAAAAGTCTCAACAAGTTTTCTTTGTGTAAAAATCTAGTCTATGCTCTTTGTATGCTAGAGTAGAGGCTGCTAGAGTAGAGGCGGCCAGGGTCTTTTTATTATAAGGACGACGCCTGCTAGGGTAAAGAGGAATGCTGTGTTTTGCTCTTTCCCGAAATAGGTTAGAGGTCTCATTAACAAACCGGAGCAAACCAGGTTTGCTCCGCATGGGTGCTCCGCGATGGAAAACTCTGGTTTTTGCATTCTTTCTTCTATATGCTCTTTCTGGTGCAATCCAACTCGTTCTCCACCTGAAATAACTCAAAACAGACTAAGAATACTCCAGGAAAGCACAAATATGATATGCAAAGCATGTGTGTAATATTTCAAAAACACAACATATCAAAGAACACCTACCACAAAACCGCTATTGTGAGAAAACGCCGTCGGTAAGCTCATAAACCTGAAATCTAGTAAAGACGATGAAAATTAATGGCTAGAGGTTAAAAATCAATTCACCGCATAAATTTGGATCATACTTCTTACCATACTCTTTAGGGGTAGCCTCCTTTGAATCACCATCAGACTTCACCAGTGGAGCCCTCAGCGATAACTTTATAGCAGAATGAAATTAAACAAAACTAAAGAAAGAAGAAATAAAATGTTAGAGCTTAATTGAAGATGGTCTTGTACAGAAAAGACTAACTTTGAATAAAAATTGACAAAAAGCAAGAAGCATGCAAGTAAGTCAGCTCTTGTAAGATCTTGTTAATAAATCTGGCATAATTGGCACAAATGGTCACTTCAGGTGTATGAAGAAAGGCACGTCTGCACGCAAATAACAAACATTAACAAGGCGCACTTGATCCAAGAATAAAAAAAAAGGTTAAAAGTGGAAAAAGAATCTCAGCCGAGAGACCAAAAAGAGACAAAAAGACATTAGTGCATAACTTAAATTTATAGATTCCTAAGCACCAGTAAGGAGAGATGTATTGCTTGTTTCTGAACCCATTCGCAAGAACTCATCTTCAGATATCAAGTCAATCAGTGAAATCATTTTTTATAGAGCGCGTAACATTAACATTAATCAAAACCCATCATTTACAACCAAAATAGAAACATACCAATTACATTACGGCTCCACTGAGAAGGTTAAGTCAGAGTCAGAGACTGGTAGAACATGAGTATCCGAGCCGTTTCCTTTCACTAAGCTCAGCCTATAGGAATGGCCATCTGCATAAGAACATTTCACAAAGAGTAAGAAGAAAACTTTATTAGATATATAAAACACTGAAGAGCCATATCCAAAGAACAATATTAGACACAAACGTGTGAACCGATCAGAAACAAACCAGTGGAGGAAGGACGACAAAACCATTGGTGGAGATGTATAAGGAGAGAAGATACATAACCTTGTCGGGAACTCAGTCTCAATACAGCATTGCCTGGTTTTTGAAGCCGTTTGTGTTTTTAGGTGGTGGTTTGTGGAGGATTGGGGATTTGAAAGGCGACATCAGCTGCTAGTAAGAGAGAAGGGATATCGCAGACTCATTGTTGATTATGTGCTTTTTTTTGTGAGAGAGGGAGTGGAAGATGGAAAGTCGAGGCTAAATGTTTTGGTTGAAACTTTTGTTTAGTACGATCACCACCAACAATTCCAGAGAACATAAAGAGAAAGGAAAACCAATCGGTCAAATTTTTCATGAATATAATTGAAGTCAATATTGTTTCAATGTTTTAACTTAAATGACATGGCTGATTTGGAAGCTCTAATTGGTTGATTTTCTATCTTGAAGTAGACACCTTCACCATTGAGCATATCCAATTTTTAGTATTGTAAGATTGTCCATTTGTTGATATCATTCTGCTAAAAGTATATTCCTAAGCATATTTTGTCCATTAGTTGGTTTACTCCAGTAACTATAACCATATTTAAAAAAATAATGTTATACCAATAATATAGGTATCATATTAACTACAATATGTATTGCTTTTGGACAACACTTCTTATATATTAAAACAGAAGTCATGACTTTCATTTCATGCGTGATTTTTGTTAATTTGGACCATCACTTAGAAATTTATTAAATATATTTTATTAAAACTAATAATATATATAATATTTAAAATAATTTAATCATAATATTTTGATATCTTTTCATTTTATATATTTTACTTTCGTAATTTTATAATATTATGTTCAAAAAATATGTTGGTAAAACCATTTAACATTAACAAACTATATAATACATATATATATAATTAACATGTGTTTCATTAAAGTTAATAATATAAAATCTTTGTAATTACTTTAATCATGATATCTTTTCATTTTAGTATAAATATATATATTTATATATTAAATTTAAAAATTTCTAATAAATCTGAGTAAAATTACAATAACTTAATGTATTTTATGTTATCGTTTATAGTATGAAAAGTTTAAATAATATCATATTTTATATATTTTATAGTCATAATCTAAATGTTAAAAGACAATTATTATATTGAAATAAATATAATAAATGTATATTAAAATGATAAATTTATAAATTTTATTTTCATAAATATAAACTATTTATTTTAAAAGATAATATGATGACAGAACGGCTTAAAATTAGCAAAATATATAATACATGTCTAAAAATTAACATATCTTAGAATTTTTTATATACAATAATATCTTATCTAAAATGAATAAACATAAAATTATAGGTAAAATAAAATTCAACTTTGAAGGAGGGGTCATAATTTACCATAAATCATATATGTTTTCTCATGAATATATTAATTTTCTTAATAACTAAATGCAAATACAATAAGATAAATATATATATATATATATTTTTCATCAACATAAACAGGATCTACGAGGATCATGTAAACCCAACTGATAACTCTGCATCCATATGAACAACGAAAGCCGATTGCTTTCTGGCACTCCACGCCAGACTGTCCGCCTCATTGTTGAGTGTTCTTGGGATATGAATGATTGCTGAATAGGTGAACCTTAGTGTCAACATCATGCCTTACTCAGTTGCTAGACGCCTTGGTTTCACTTACTTCAAGCCGACCAGGATCTCCTTGATCTTTGCTGATAGATCAGTTAAGCTTCCAGTGGGTGTTCTAGATGACTTACAAGTACAAATCGGCAATACCATTGTTCCAGTCGATTTTTTGGTCTTAGAGCTCAATGACAAACCTAAAGACTCACTCATCTTGGGTAGACCCTTCCTGTGCACAGCTGGAGCGATCATCGATGTCAGAAATGGGACGATTGATCTTCAGCTAGGGGACATGGTTATGAAGTTTGAGATGGATAAACTACTCAAGAAACCTATGATGGATGGCCAGACCTTCTATGTGGAAGGTGGTGATGATGTTCTGGAACCTAAAGGAGGTATGCTTGAAGATCTTCTATCTGATGACCCACTGGAAGTCGCTTTGATCCGAGCTGGGGCAGAGCAGAAAACCCAGAACATAGATGCTGATGGCTACGCAAAGATGCTCGATTCCAGTAAGATCATGGAGAAGATGGTCGTGTACCTAAGTCTGGGGGAGAACGAGCAAGGTATTTCAGCCGAGACGATTGCTTCGACGGACCTGCTCCACGAACCATGGAGCGAGCTGAAAGCTCCAAAGGTGGAATTAAAGTCCCTCCCAGCTGGGCTCAGGTATGCTTTCTTATGGCCTAATTCGACATATCCAGTTATTGTTAATTCCGACCTGAACAATGTAGAAGCAGCTCTGCTCTTGTGTGAACTTAGAAAATATCGTAAAGCTTTAGGATATTCTCTAGCTGACATTCTTGACATTTCACCTGATTTGTGCATGCATAGAATACATCTAGAAGATGAATCGATGACTTATGTAGAACATCAGAGGAGGTTAAACCCAAATCTAAAAGATGTTGTTAAGAAGGAGATAATGAAACTTCTAGAGGCTGGTGGGATCTATGCGATTTCTGATAGTAAATGGGTTAGTCATGTTCATGTAGTTCCTAAAAATGGTGGAATCATTGTGATCACCAATGATAAGAATGAATTGATACCTACTAGGATTGTCACTGGCCATCGCATGTGCATAGATTTTCGCAAATTGAACACTGCGACTCGCAAGGATCATTTCCCACTTCCATTTATTGATCAAATGCTTGAGAGATTGGCTAACCACCAATATTATTGCTTTTTAGATGGTTATTCAGGTTTCTTTCAGATTCCTATCCATCCAGATGATTAGGAGAATACGACATTTACATGCCCATATGGCACATTTGCCTACAGGAGAATGCCATTTGGTTTGTGCAATGCTCCTGCGATGTTTCAGCGATGCATGATGTCTATTTTTACTGATTTAATTGAGGACATAATGTAGGTTTTTATGGACGATTTCAGTGTCTATGGAAACTCTTTTTCTAATTGTTTGTCCAATTTGTGCAGGGTGTTGCAGCGGTGTGAAGAGAAGCACCTCGTGCTGAACTGTGAGAAGTGTCATTTTATGGTGCGCGATGGCATAGTGCTCGGCCATAAAATATCTGAGAAGGGGATCGAGATGGACAAGGCCAAGATCGAAGTGATGATGAGTCTTCAACTGCCTACATCGGTCAAGGGGATCCGGAGTTTCCTCAGACATGCTGGGTTCTATAAGCGATTCATCAAGGATTTCTCCAAGATTGCAAGACCACTGACAAGGTTGCTCTGCAAGGAGATCAACTTTGACATCGGCAGTGACTGTTTAGCAGCTTTCCACACGATCAAGGGGGCCCTAATCAGTGTTCCAATAGTGCAACCACCAGACTGGGAGCTTCCGTTCGAGATCATGACAGACGCCAGTGATTTTGCTGTGGAAGCAGTGCTGGGTCAGCGAAAAGATAAGAAGCTCCATGTAATCTATTATGCGAGCAGAACGATGGATGAGACACAGTGACGATACGCTACCACGAAAAAAGAGCTACTGGCAATTGTGTTCGCCTTTGAAAGTTCAGATCATACTTGGTTGGTTCAAAAGTCATAGTGCACACATATCATGCTTCTATGCGCCACCTCTTAACCATAAAAGATGCAAAGCCGCGCCTTTTAAGGTGGATCCTTTTGCTCCAGGAAATTAAGGACAAGAAGGGGATTGAGAATGGGGTAGCAGATCATCTGTCAAGAATGAGAGTTGATGAAGAGACAGCCTTAGATGACATCCTGCCTGTGGAGCAAGTCTACGCGATCAACCTGTACGGAGCAGAGGCGTCATTGCTCCACAACGATTGCTCCAGCCCGCGGAGCAACTTCATAGCTGTGACCAACAAGACCTATCCGAATTTGCCATGGTTTGCTGAGATGGCAAATTACCTAGGAGCTGACAAGGAACCACTGGACTTCAGTGGAAATAAAAAGAGGAAATTCTTGAGAGATGCAAGGTACTATTTTTGGGATGATCCTTACTTGTATCGGCATTGCAAAGATGAAACTTTTAGAAGATGTGTGTCTGAGGAAGAAATTCCAGAGATCATACACCACTGTCATGGGTCCTCATACGCAGGACACTTCGCCACTTTCAAGACCGCATCCAAGATACTCCAAGCTGGGTTTTGGTGGCCAACTATGTTCCGGGATGTTAATACTTTCATCTCCAGATGCGATTCATGTCAAAGGCAAGGTAACATCAGCCAGAGGAATGAGATGCCTAAGAATATTATCTTGGAAATCGAGGTGTTTGATTGCTGGGGCATATACTTCATGGGACCCTTCCCTCCTTCCTTCAAGAATGAGTAGATCCTAGTTGCAGTGGACTATGTGTCCAAATGGGTTGAAGCCATAGCAAGTCCGACCACTGATGCTAAAGTGGTGGTGAAGATGTTCAAATCCATCATCTTTCCAAGGTTTGGGATACCAAGAGTGGTTATTAGTGATGGAGGAAGGCATTTCATCAACAAGGTTTTTGATGGTTTGTTGAAGAAGAATGGAGTGAAACACAAGGTGGCAACAGCTTATCACCCACAGACCAGTGGTCAGGTTGAGGTTTCGAACAGAGAGATCAAGAGCATTCTCCAGAAGACAGTGAACGCCACGCAAAAAGACTGGTCGATCAAGCTCGACGATGCACTATGGGCGTGCCGAACAGCCTACAAGACACCTATTGTGACTACTCCTTTTAATCTGGTTTATGGTATAGCTTGTCACCTACCTGTAGAGCTTGAATTCAAAGCTGCCTGGGCAATCAAGTTGCTCAATTTTGACCTCAAGTCAGCAGCTGAAAGGCCTCCATTCAACTTCAAGAGTTAGATGAGATCAGACACTTAGCATATGAGAGCTCCTTGATCTACAAGGAAATGAGCAAGGCTTACCATGACAAGAGGATCATCAGCAGAAACTTCAGACCTAACGATCAGGTCTTGCTCTTTAACTCAAGGCTGCGTCTGTTTCCTGGTAAACTGAGATCAAGGTGGTCAGGACCATTCACTATAAAAGAGGTGTGACCATATGGAGCCATCGTGTTGCTGGACACGAAAGGAGCAGAGTTCGTCGTGAATGGACAACGTCTGAAGCCATATCTCGCTGACACAGTCATCACTGAAGGGGAAGAGATTCCACTAAGTGATCCATCTTCTGCCTAATAGGCAACCAAAGTCAAGCTAGTGACTTTAACCAAGCGCTTGGTGGGAGGCAATCCACTGGTGAGTTTAAATTGTTTTTAGAACTTTTCTTTATTTTATTTTTTTTGCTTTTGTTTCATTGAGTTTCAGATATAAGAAAAAGGAGATACCTCTTTTTCACGAATAGAGCAAAGCTAATGAGCAACCGCATCCTGCTCCGTCAGGCTGCTCCACGCCAGGTAAGTATCAGGTAAGTCTGGTTGGCTGACTCTAGGTTTATTTTTACACCAGAGACGGTGTAAAGTAAGTCTGGGGGAGGAACCTGTGTGTTTCTGAACTCTATTTGCTTTTGTTTTTGTTTCTTGAGTCATTCATGTTCCTGTTTTACATTTATTGAGTCAGTTCTAGGATCGAGTCAGTCAAACTTATGTGGGAATCAGGATCTTATCTTATGATGCTATCTAACCACCTCGTGCTTCAAGTGTCTTATTCAGTGACCTTAGCAGTGATGAAAGACATTCACTTGGACCTGGAACACCCCCTGACTTTATCACACCTTGCTATCCAGAAGATTTCTGCTTGTAGAGGTTATTCTGGAAAGACTTAAACTCCATCTAACATGAACCTAATATTGACTTAATTCTTCTTTTTATGGGCGTTAGATTAGGGAAACGAGATTACACTCATGACATCTTAATTCTTTCTATCCATCTTCTTGATCCTGAGTGGCTAGCTCATCTTTAGCTAGTTCCCACCTTGAACCTTATTTCACCCTCATGCATTCTCTTCTTAATTTTCGTATGTGCAGATATGTGCAAAAGGGCTGGAGAGGAAAGGACCAACACTGCTCTCACTCGTTTTGCTCACAGACTACGCTTCAGAGCAAAGACGTACATGATCTGATAAGAAAAGAGCAGTCAGTAGGGTGATCCGAGCAGAAAAGACCAAATGGTGAAAGAAATGCCAAAGTCAGAACCACCAGGGGCACACTATATGTAATTACCTCCTTCTCGTCATCATCATCATCTGAACTCGTCATTTCATTATTCAGTCAAAAAAAAAAAAATCGAATCAGTATTATTTATGTCTCAAGAGTTCTAAAAGATGATGAGAAGGAGAAGAACCGAAACATTGTCCCTGGTCGATCAGAGAAGCAAACAACTTAAGTGGAAATGAAACAGTGTGTTGAAGGGGTGATCTGAAAAGAAGAGAGTGATATGTCAAAGAAAAGAGGAAAAATGAGCGATTTCTCTGCAAAGAAAACGAGCGAGGTTTCGTGGAGATCAATGGATCCATCCTCTTTGGCAATTTTGTGTGATATCCTGCATCATCTACAAAGACATGGTAAAATCTTAACAATTGTTAACTCCACTTTAAACACTGAAAAAGCCTTTCTCATACCTAGTCCGTCTACCCTGAATAATGCCTATGACAAGAAGCTCACACTGATCTTAAATGAATATTAGGAGTTTTTGTCTGGACGGTTTGAATTTTGCAAGTTTAAGATATAGAGTATGGAGCGGATTTGAACAGTAGTCAGTGGGGTTCTGGTAAGGGTGTGTCGTCCTAGTATGTCTTCTTATATGGTTCAGATATTTGTGGTTAAAGTATGGTTGCTGAAATGAGAGAGTTCCCACACTTGCAAACCTTTCCCACTGATCTGGAACTTGACGTTGTTTGAGGACAAACAAAGGATCCAAGTCTGGGAGAATTGATATGTTGTGTTTTTGACATATTACACACATGCTTTGCATATAATATTTGTGCTTTTCTGGAGTATTCTTAGTCTGTTTTGAGTTATTTTAGGTGGAAAACGAGTTGGATTGCACCAGAAGGAGCATATGGAAGAAAGAATGCAAAAACCAGAGTTTTCCATCGCGGAGGACCCATGCGGAGCAAACCCGGTTTGCTCTCGTTCTTTAATGAGACCTCTGATCTATTTCGGGAAAGAAAAAAAAGCAGCATTCCTCTCTACCCTAGCAGGTGTCGCCCTTCTAATAAAAAGACCCTGGCCGCCTCTACTCTAGCAGACAGAGAGCATAGACTAGATTTTTACACAAAGAAAACTTGTTGAGAATATTTGTTAAAGATTTGTTCTAGCTATTTTTGTAAGGACCAAGGCTTCCTCCTCTTGGTTTCTAGAGAAGAAATCCCTGAATCCTCTTTATACTTTGACTTGTCTGATGCATTATTCAGTCATGACTTGTGTGTTCTCTTGTGTTATGATCGAATAGTCGATTTGTTAGCCTAGGGTTCTAGGGTGTTGATCCATTGAACTGAACATAGATAAGCCCCATTCTTGCCTTTGCTCCCCACTGTTCTTACTGCTGATACTGATTTGATCACTTAGTATTTGATTACAAGTTTAATATTTTATCATTAATCCTGAATTAGGTTGTTAGATCTGTTGAGAGCAAGCATCACATCCCTGGTCAGCGAAAGTAGATATCAGGGTGTGATGTGAGCATATTAGGTATGTGCTTAATGTTTGTTGTTGAGCCTTGATCCACGCGAGAGCATAGGTATCAAGCTCCTCCGCGAAAGCAGCACACCTGCGAGAGCAAGATGTTCTAGTTAAGAAATCTAAGTTCTAGGCTGCACTTAAAGAGCTTGAATAATGTTTGGTTCAGTATGGTTAACACCCAATGAGACACCCTAGGTTGACATCCTTATATCCTGAATTTAAAACCCAATTTTATTATTTATTTCTCACGATTTTTCTCTTCACAACACTTAATCGTTTTAGCTTGAATTTGATCCTATAGAAATAAAGTGTAATATTTGGTCTCTGTGGATTCAATCCTAAAGTGCTACATCGACATTACCATTCGATTGTGGTAGTGTGCACATTAGGTTAATTGGTGTGCGTTTACCCGTAATATCATTCTCCATGTGATGTCGAAGCGTGGGTTTGCTTTCAGTGTCTACAGTCTGAACATCCTCTTGGAGGGTTTATGCAAGAATCTGGAGTATGGCAAGACTGTTACTTTGTACGGTTGAGTTCTCCGCCGCTGGATACTGTTAGCTACAACACTGTTATCAGAGGCTTATGCGAGGGGAAATAGTTGGAGAAAGCATTGGACGTGTCGAATGATATGTAAGGCATCTTAAAAAACTCAATTTTTGGTCCTGTTATTCAAAAATTAGTTTAATTTGGGTCTGCAGTCGTTTTTAACAAATACTTGAGGTTCTATGATGTTATGTTAGTACATATAATTGCAGTTTGTTACTGTTTTTGGGTTCTTTTAGCCATTGCTCCGTATGAGTTTGAATTTATTTTTTTTTATTAGATGAGTTTGTAAAATGCAGATGGAGAATACAATTTATAGTTTATGCGTTAAATAAAACAAAAACAAATGATGATTTTGAGACAGAATTTTTCTGCAACAAGCCATCAGTTTTGCGGCAAAACATTGGTACAGCTCAAGAATACATATAAAGTCTGTTTACTTTGTTCTTATAATATGATTAGCTAACTTCAATAGGAGGACACCAAGCCCATATCAACTTTGTAGATACTAAAAAATGTTCTGCAATCTTTGGTATCAGAAGCTGCAGAGCCAAAGATAGCTTAAGTCAATAGAGCATTATATTTGTATTATTAACTATTTAGTTCACATGAGGCCCCATAATAAGATTTTAAGGCATTCTTCATTGTTATATCACACCATTCTTTCATTTAAAAACAAAAATTGAAACAACTACCTCTACTAAATGTAGATCTTTCACTACTATGTTTTTATTTCCTTTTTTCTATTACTAGCTTAAGTGTTTTCGTTTTGTTGTTGTTTATTAATGTATAAGGCCCGTTTGCTCAAGAGATTATAAAAAAAAATCCTCAAGAGATTTGAAGTTCAGATCTGGTCCTCTGCTCACGGTTAGTCTCCTGATTTTTTTTTTTTTTACTAAAGTTGTCTCCTGACTTTTCATCCTTATAAATACATATTAGTTTTGAAAAACTAATTTTTAAAAAAAACTTGTAGTACATAAATTGACTTTTTCATGGTTCTGACTGGTTTTTTCATAGGACAAAACAGTGTTCCAAATGGAATTGATACACTAGAGTACATTGGTAGACTTCTACTCTTCAATGATCTCTTAAGTGTTCAGAAGTTCATAGATTTCTCTGCTTCAAAATCTCCACCGATGATGAACCTTACAAAGGTCTTCATAATCTGGTAAAGTGCTTCAATCTCTTTAATATTGTCGTTTATATGACTTCAGTTGATCTTGCCGTGCAGTGAATGCAGGACAATACATGAGTGTTTCCAGTGACTTACAGTCCTACGCACAAATGACAATTTTCTTGATAGGAAAGGAAATCTTAATATTTGATGTCTATTGCCTATCTTTTCTAAGGTTTTTTTTTGGTTTTTTGTTGTGACTGGACTGGTTTGGTTCGGTTAGCTTCTGCGGGAGAATTATGTTCGATTTGGATGATCTAGCAAATTCATTGGATATTCAGGTTTACATAAGAGAATGTTTTTGGACAGCCGAAGATTGATTCATCTCATCCCCACACCGTCTAGCTAGCATCAATGGAGTATGACACCGTTTTCAAGATTGCCACTGAAAAAAACTAATCGCAAAAAAATGATTCATCGTTTTGGCTCTTTGGTTTTCTCCTAATTCTCCTATTGAAATTAATAGAATTTTCTCTTATGTATACACACTGTTAATGCCTTGTAGTTTTTTTTATGACAATGTGTTGTGATTAAGTACATAATAATGTCATTTCATCAAATTACAAATAAAATGTCTATGGTTTTATGTCAGGATGTCTACTCATATTGTGTTTTTTTAAAACACAAACAGTAAAAAAAAAAACTATCAAATACATTGCACAAAATCTTTACCTTAATTTGATATGACTAAATTGATAGTAAAGAAAATTAAATTATGAAAAATTTACCAAAGGAGAGAGAAGTTTTAAATACAAACAAGTCGCACCCACACCCTTAAGTATATTAAATTAACTTACTATTTTATTTTAGTTAACGAACATCCAACTGAATTTGGTTTACAAAACAAATCATAATATCATTTCAAAACTAAATCTAATGATCTACAAACCACAAATGCAGACTTATAAGAATATATAGAGAAATATAAGGACACATTAAATAGGAGAAATAAAAATATTAAATAACAAAACAGAAACAAAAAAAAAATGGGAGAATTTCAATTATACCACTTTGGTGGTACCACTTTTCATGCTTACCATCAACAAAAGAACATTTCAAAAATACACATTTTATTAAAGGATAAAAGACTCTTATATCCTTGTTCTTTATATATATAAATACAATAAATATTAAATGAACTATTAACCCTAAACCCTAAAACATCAATTCTAAAATCTAGACCCTAAAAATCAACCCTAAACCCTAAAATATCAATTCTAAACCTCAAACCCTAAATTCTAAACCCTAAAAAGTAAACCCTAAACCCTAAAAAATCAACACTAAACCCTAAACTATCAATCCTAAACCCAAAACCCTAAATCCTAAATTCTAATAGTATTTTGGCTATTAAAATTTTAATGGTAAAGTTGGTTAGTGTAAAGTTGAAAAGTGGTATCTTGAAAGTGTTATTTTTGACAATTTCCCAAAAAAATAGCAAATACTACCTCTTTTCCATTTGAATAAAGTTATAGAGGAAATTTGTTTCACAAAGCTACACTTATGTTTATTTTTGCTAGGAATTTTATTTTTTAATAATAGTAAATTATATTTTTAAAGAAAATAATAGGGTTTTTCAAATTAATGTTAGTTGACTTTTACTGGAAATTGATAATAATATAAAATAGTGCATTCATTATATAAGCTTTAATGTATTTTGATAATATGTGAGCCAAAGGAAAATATATATTTGTAGATTAAAGGGAGTGATTAACAAATCCATAAAATATAAATCTAATAAATTAGTTATATGATTAATAAGTTCTCATCTATTTATTTAAATTTTACATTAGCAAAAAATACGCATTTCTACTTTGAACACCATTAACATCATATAAAACTTCATAAAGAGGAACAAAAAAAATATCATTCAGAAAATCAACTCTTAACTTAGCATTTTACGATAGATAAAGCTTTCCATAACATACAACATTTCAACAATAAAACATCTCATATATCCATGTTATATTATTGCAAAGGATAATCATTTTGTATTAACTAAAACTCATTTTACAATATTGATATTCAAACAACAATTAAAATTTTAAGTTCTTACGTAGCGGACAAAGACCTAGAATAAAAACAGAAGTAGATTTATCAAAGCTTGAAAGTTCTTTGTATGAAAAAAGGTCCTTTGTGTGGTGCTTTTTGTTTGTAATTTCTTTCTTTTTGGGTAGAGTCGTAGAGATGTATGAGCCTATCAATTCAAATTGAATAACAGAGCAATGTGAAGTTTATGAATGAGCTCAAGATTAGGATAACAACAAGGTTAGATATGCAACATGTGGTGTTATTGATAACAAAATTTCAAGTGAGTGATTGTGATAAATTGTACCATTCTTCTTTTTAAAAAGTTGACTTTTATAAAATTAGTTTCTGATGGAATATCTTTTCAATATTCATTTTACATCATCAAAATCATTCCTCCTCTTTTCAAAACAAAACAAGAAATCGTTCCTCCTATATTTTAAACGGTTGAGTAGTGTTTGTTACTTCTGAGTCTTATCTATTACCAACTTAGTGCAAAAGTTGTTCATTGTGTTTCCCGTATCTAATGTTTGTTTATTTCTCAGTCTTAGATCTCTTAAGAACTACATAGCATACATACATATGAAAAATCTGCAACATTTGATTTTACATAACAAAATTAATTGTAAATGGTATCCCCGGCGGCGATAAATTAGGTTTCATGTATCCCCGGCGGTGGAGACCAGGAATCGAAGGGAATCAAAGGCAAAGGACAGTGAATCTTCAGAGAGGGAAAGATGAAAAGTATGGGATTTTCAGGAACGAATCGGAGAGTGGATCGCAAGAAGATTTGAGAGGGGATCGTCTGATAACAAGGCAGATCCGAAGGGGAATATTGGGGACATCATCAAGATCCGAAAATATGACAAGGAGTTATTCCCTTGTTACAGAGAAGCATAAGAAATTCGGAGGTACGATTCTTGTTATCATCAAAACTGAATCTCGATTTCCTACTACAACGATCTTCGTGGCTCGGGACAGATCAGGGGAAATGGTGTTTTGGAAACTGGAGATTTTATCTGGTCACTACAAAGAGTTTGAAATGGTTTTGATTTCGTTAATTGATTTCTTTGTATCAATTGAGTTAATGAAAGTTGACCTAAAAGGGAGGTGGTGGGAAGTGCTATAAAAAGGGTTTTGGGTTTCAGTTTTCCTGTATCACATTTAAAAGTTTCTCACTTTTAAAGTACAATACTCTCATCTTTCTACTTGTTTCTTTTACCACAATGTCTCAGAGCCAACTCATTGGAAACTCGGGAGAAAAGAAAAATGGAGAAGGAGCACGGAAGAGACTGAAGATTTCGGTCCCACACTTCAACTATTCGGATCTCACCAAGGGCTATTCCAAAACATTAATTGGAAGATGCATGAACCCGGTGGAACAGAACATCAAGTACCTGGTGGTGACACTACCAAAGATCTGGAATTTGGAAGACAAGGTGGTTGGAACTGACTTGGGTCTCGGGAGGTTTCAGTTCAACTTTGATGAGGAAGCAGACATTGAGTCGGTGTTGAAGATGCAGCCTTTCCACTTTGACTATTAGATGATATCCCTGGTATGCTGGCAACCAAGGAAAACAAGAAACTATCCTTCAGATATCACTTTTTGGATCAAAGTCTTGGGAGTACTGTTGGAGTTTTGGGAAAAAACCAATGTTCCGGAGTATTGGGAATGCGATAGGGGAAAAAAGGAGTTTGATTTGGACTATGGTCGGGTGCAAGTGGTGGTCGATGGCTACAAAGAGCTCGTCTTTGAAACGAAGGTGAATTTTACTGGTGGTGAGTATTATGAAGGGCAGGAGGAATCAGTCTCTCTCAAATACGAGAAACTGTTTGGATATTGTGAAACTTGTTTCAGTCTATGCCATAAGACGGATCAAAAATTACTGAGAAGAAACCGGAGATTAGCGACAATACCGAAGGACGTTATGACGATAGGGCTTGAAGCTATAAAGGGGTGGGGCTCAATGGCAATGGTGGCCAACAAGAGAGGGGAAGGGAGAAACATGAGTATCAAGGAAAGGGAAAAGGAAAAATGTTTGACGAAGAGTCAAAATGGGTCCGTGTAGGAGAGAAAGAGAACAAAAATCATCACAACAGTAACTGTAACGGATACAGAGGGGAAGAAGAAGGGTACCGTCACTACCATGGAGAGGAAGGGAGCTCACGTCATAGGTGTTCCAGAAGAGACCGTGGAGAGGAAGGGAGCTCACGTCATTCTCGTACTCAACATCAAGATGACCAAACTAGAATTTCTGGGGACATGAGAGGTGAAAGAGGATCTCGGAGTGAGGCCCAGCATGTAGCGAGTGAGGTAGGAGAGTTCCGGGAGGTGGAGAAGAGTAATCAGGACTTGAATACAGCTCAACACACACTACCTTCTCAAGCATTCCTTGTAGAACTGAGAGGGACCAAGGAAGAGATACCTAAGGTAAGTTCAAATATTATGAGTAAGGACATGAAGGTAAGTTCGGCTTTGATGGTGCAAGATCTAGGTCAAATTTTAGCTGATGGTATTGGATCAGAGATGGAAGTGAATTGTATTGGTAATAATAAAAACAGGAATAGAGAGAAGCTTGAGGATGAGTTCCATTCAGCAGCTGATGGGGAAGTTGAGGTAGATGTTAAGATGCAGGATACTGTTGCCTCTGATGAATTTGGTAAGGAAAAGCCTGAGGAAGAGGTGGAGGGGGATGAGGAGTTTACAGAGGAAATAGAGAAAAAACAGGGCACTCGTAGAAGACCACTTAGAGCATTGGTTGCAGGTGCTTCCAACAAGTTGAAGACGGCTCAAATGATGGCATCCAAACGCCAAGTGGCCAAGACAGGTAGTCTTCAAGGTGATCACTCCAAGCAGGGGGCTGATAAGGGTTCTTCAAACCCAAAACACAGTGCTGCAACAAACTAAAAGTCTTATGAATCAAGTTCTCTCCAATGTTGTTTCGAGTCATGGTTTTTCCTAGGTCTCATGGTTGTTTTTTCTAGTTTTTCTTGATATTGTTTTTTCAGTTTCAATAAGCTCGTGGAGCATAGTTTTGACTTTAATATTTGGCTTTGGTATGATTATTATTAGTCTCGTCTTATATTGGTCCTTGAAATGGTCTTATGATAAGATAACTTTATGGAATAAAATGGGACTGTTATGGAATAAAATGGGACTGTTAATTTCTTTTTGGTGGTGGGATTTCATTCTTCGACGAGTATGTAAGCGATTTTTGGCATATCATCATTTATGTAATGAGAATGAAAGTGCTTACATTTTACTTCCGTTTTGGACTTTTTTTGTGAGGAAAGGGAGGTAATGGAGGTGAAGAGATGGGTGGGGAAGAGGAGAGGGAGAGGCACATGGTTGCAGAGGGGGTCCACATAACATTGTGTTACCAGAAAAGGATGAATTTGGAAACTTACCAAGTGCAGAGGGTATTGAACCAGTAAGATGATTGTAGCTCAAGTTTAAGAGTCTCAGGCTTCTGGTATCAAGATTAGGTATAGGTCCACAGAGTTTGTCATTCTGGAGTCTCAAAATAGTCATTTTTTCGAACATTGCTGGTATCTTCCCAGTGAAAGAGTTGAAAGAGAGATCCAAGACACTGAGGTGTTGTGATAAAAGGGGAGGAACCTCACCGGAGAAGTTGTTATGTTGGCGATAGAGGTAACGTAGTGAAGGGAGAGAAGGAATATCAGGAGGAAGGTTACCACCAATGAGGTTTGATCTCAAACTGAGAGTCTTGAGTGATTCTAGTTTACCAAGTGTGTTTGGAGGGATGGTTCCCACAAGTCCTATTCAAGGAAGGCGGAGAGTAAAAACACCAGTACAATCAGAAGTGCAAGTGACACCAACCCATGATTTGCAGATATGGTAAGAGGAGTTCCAGTTGAGCTTTCTAAGATGAGGAACAGAGCTTGCCTATCCGTGTTCAAATCCGCAATAGCAGTTGTGACAAACAAGAAAGAGAAAAGACAAGTAGACAAGACTTGGCCAGCATTAAACGTGGAATGGAGCTGCTTCATCAGCATAACTTCCTGATTTAAAAGAAAATGAGAAGATCTTCAAAAACAAAACTAAATACTGGAAGAAAAAAAATAAAATAAAGATGCGGACAAATAAATAATAGTGGGAGTAGTATTAAGAAGGCTACCTTTTGGACATGTTGTGCATTATGTCTAGGTATAAGTACTTGTACATGTTTTTATAAACCCTTATAAATAGTTTTATAAACCTTTATAAATAATTTTATAAATATTTATAAGTGTTTTATAAACTTTATAAATATTCATAGAAGGTTTTATAAACTCTTATAAAATTGAAAAACGGTTCATAATAGGTTTTACAAACTCTTATAAATGATTTATATACAAAACTATTTTATATATCCATATGACTGGTTTAACAAACCTTTATAAACACACATAAATAATTTTGTTAATCATTATAGATGTTTCAGTCTTGCAAACACAAATAATCCATAGAAGAATATACAAATAGAATGAAAGATGGATCATACCAAATGGTGTAGTTCTTGGCATTGGTGATGAGCATTTTTTTCTAAATATTAAACAACTGAAGGAGGCAATTGAGGATGTAAGAAATTATAAACTTTTATAAATGATTAATAAACTCCTCTAAATGATTAATAAACTCTTCTAAATGATATATTTTCAAGCATAATATATATTTCTCTAACAGCTCAAGAAGAGCCTCTAAACTATTTATAAACTTTTTATAAATTCTTATAAAGCCTTTATAAGTTCTTATAAACCTTTTATATAAACTCTTCATACCCCATTATAAACATTTTATAAAGCCTTATATATCTTATATAAACTTTTTATAAACATATAAACCCTTATAAACCTATATAAAACCTTATAAGTAATTTATAAAACCTTGTAGATTCTATATAAAATCTTTATAAACACATATAAATGGTTTGTAAACCCTTTGTAAATTCTTATACACCCTTATAAACATTTTAAAAACCCTTATAAACCTTTATAAATGGTTTATAAATTCTTATAGGTTCTTATTAACCTTATATTATGATTTATGAAGTCTTGTAAATGATTTGTATATTTATAAAAGATTGTATAAATTTAAATGGTTTTATAAACTCTTATTCCCTAGAGAGAACACTACTTCGATTGTGGTTAACTCCACTGCTCTCAACTCCAAGGCCCCTGAGGAAGTCGTCTTTCATCTTGTCACCAACGAGATCAACTATGCTTCGATGAAGTCATGGTTTGCTGTGAACATGGGAAACCTCAGATGAGTCACTGTTGAGGTTCAGAAGTTTGAGGATTTCAAATGGCTTAATGCTTCTTATCTCCCTGTCCTCAAGCAGCTCTCAATGGTCAATCATCTCAATGCTCAGTTATACCTTTTTATAAGGCTTTATAAACAAAACTGTAAAAGAATGATGTTCTTTAATAAGCAACGAAATGGTGAAAAGTTGGTTAATTTGGTGAAT
Organism: Eruca vesicaria subsp. sativa; assembly: GCA_932364175.1. Lineage (NCBI taxonomy): Eukaryota > Viridiplantae > Streptophyta > Magnoliopsida > Brassicales > Brassicaceae > Eruca > Eruca vesicaria. Next base: position 169,713 of record CAKOAT010458487.1, on the reverse strand, counting down.
ATCTTGTGGTTTCAGAAAAAAATGCCAGGCAGTGGACCTTGTCGTGAAACTAAAAAGTGCTTATGTGTTAGCCTTTTAGAACAAAATAGTGACAATTTAGTTATAGTTAATCCATCTTGTGGTTGTACATAGAATTGGGTTAAAATGCATGGAAACATGAATTGAGATTTTCACAGAATTTTTCTCACATGGGATGATGCAAAAAAATATGTTTTGCAAAGCTTATTTGTGTTCGTTATCTGTTTGAATGATTTTTTAGAAAAATCAAATTAAAAACCATTATATATCAGTTTATAAACCTTTATAAATCACTCCATTAACAATTATCATTCTGTTGACAAAAACTCACCTAAAAACAACTTATAACTTTTATACATCAGTTTATAATTTACAAACATTTATAGGAGAATTATAACATTATAAATACTTTCATAAAGATTTACTTATTATTTTTGTAAGAATTATTAAATTCTTATAAATCGTGTTTATGAAAATTATTATGTTCTTATTATATTTTAAATAAAACCTTATAAACAGATTTATAAACCCTTATAATCGTGTTATGAAGATTATTAAATTCTTATAATCTTTTGAATAAACCCTTATAAGTAGATTTATAAACCCTTATAAATAGATTTATAAACTCTTATAAATAGATTTATAAACTGTTATAAATAGATTTATAAACCTTGTAAATTAATTTATAAACATTTATAAATAAATGTATAAACTCATATAAATAGCTTATAAGTTTTTGTAAATAGTTTTATAAACCTTTATACATAGTTATATTAATATTTATATGTGTTTTATAAACTTCATAGATGGTTGATATAAGGTTTTATAAGCTCTTATAAAATTTATTAATGTTTTTATAAACTCTTATAAATTAACAATGTTAAGAAATGAAGGCGAAGAAGAAACAAATGGGGGGTTCTGGGTCAAATTTAGGGTTATGGTTTGTTGTCTACCTTCAACTTCTGAAGTGGATACCTCTCCCTCTCTCTCTGATAATTTTTTTAAAAAAAAAAATCTTACTTTGGCATCAAATCTTCTTAACTTATTTTTTTCTGCAATTTGGTTTTCAAAAATAGACTTAAAATTTTGATTGAAGATTATTTTCCCATATGTGTACAAATGTGGTTGGTTTACCTAACTTTCAGAATCATAGTTTGAGCAACTGTGAAATCAAATGAGCAACCAGCTGGCCCTGTTTCTTCTTCTTCTACAAGAGCAACAACCACCAATTCTGAAAGCTCTTTGTCCACTACTATGATCAGTGAAAAGCTTAAGATGTATTCTCACCTCAAGCTGTTTACTTTCCTTGATATCAAGTTGGCTACTAGAAATTTCAGACCCAAAAGTCTTCTCAGAGAAGGTTTTAGATGATTTTATAAATTAAATCAGTTTTATAAGACTTAATATGATATTTATATGAAAATATTTAACTTATTCAGTATAACTCGTGCATAAAGGTTTCATAATCATCAACGTGTTGTCTTCTAATAACTTTTGCATAAGGTTTGATCATTTTATTAATTGTTTTATAAACCCTTGTAAATTTTGTAAACTCTTATAAATTATTTATAAACACTTGTAACTAATTTATACTCTTGTAAACCGTAATACAGATTTATAAATTTTTGGTAATGATTTAGGAACTTGATGATGACAAGATAACAAATAATAACTGTCAAGAAAAAGAATATTATTCTATCTAGTAATAATGGTGCCTGTGAAAAGCATTACGGTTTCAAAGTCGAGTGAGTATAAGTCATTAAATGTTTATTCTTGCCCGAACCTCCAAACACAAACAGAATCTTGTCATCAAATAGTGTAGCTACATGATTTGATCTTGCACATGGTCGTGTTCCCCTAGTTATTAATCAAAAAAAATGTTTCAAGAAATCACAAGAGTTTCATGTGAACTGACATTAGAAGAAGGAGAAAAAAAGCAACTCACATGCAGTTAAGAGGGAGCCATGTAGATGATTTGAGATCAAACATATGAAGATCGTTTAGTATTCTCTTCTTAGAATCTTCACCGCCTAAAAGGATCAGTACCGAGCTAGCCCTCACAACTGTGTGACCATTGCGGCTGACTTGCAATTACTTAAACGAGTAAAACTTGTTTCTTCGAGCCAATAACTTGTAAATAATATTGAGAGGACTTACAAAATTTACCGGTATGTCTCCCTTTGCATCCATTAGCGACCAGCATTTGGATTCAGTATCAAATGACAAAACTGCAAGTAATATATACAAACATACAACACTGTCTTAAGCAGAATGTAACGTATAAAATCTTGACTTTAGAATCTAAAAAAATAGCAATGTGAAACCTGAAACTCTATCACTATTGGGATCTGTTTTTCCACCAACCAATAGCACTTTCTTACTGATATGTAGTGTTTTAAATGGTTTTTAACATATTTATCTTGATCATATTAGCCATTTAGATTGCATTTATATGTATATAGTGCATACATTTATCCATTTGCATTTGACAGGGGTTAAAGTGCACATTTTGGAAGTCTTGGGTCAGAAACAAAGTTATGANACTTTCTTACTGATATGTAGTGTTTTAAATGGTTTTTAACATATTTATCTTGATCATATTAGCCATTTAGATTGCATTTATATGTATATAGTGCATACATTTATCCATTTGCATTTGACAGGGGTTAAAGTGCACATTTTGGAAGTCTTGGGTCAGAAACAAAGTTATGAATAGTTCAGTGACCAGTTCTGCAAATTCACAATAATTGCTTGGGTTAAACTGCACAATCAAAAGTCCAGGGGTTGATTCGAGAGGGTGTTTCTGCACTTTACAAAGTTTAGAGCCGATATCAAAATAATCAAAGCTTAAGGACCTAAGTTGCAAAAAGAGAAAAAGTGGCCATGGGAGCTCACGGGCTTCTTGCGCAGTAGATCCCGACGATCCCGACGGCGACGATAAGCACGCCACAGCCCACGACTTGGATCTGAGAGACGGTGGTGCTGACACGGCGCGACGGAACGGATGTAATGGGCTGAGATTAACGCCGGAGGACAAGCTCGAGGGAGATGACATTCATAGCGTGGTCCGAGCTTGGCTGAGGATGACGACTAGGTCGGAGCAGAGGAAGGAGAAGCAACGGAGGAGACGACTTGATTCACAGAGAATCCCGCGGAGGTGGTTCGCGAAGGTTGGAGGCCGCAGTGGTGTGAGTGATTCCGCGGTGTAACCACCGCACCTGTACCGTATCAACGGCTAGAAGACGAGAACATTGCAGGGAAGATCCGCGGAGATCACCGCGGAAGTTCGAGGCCGCGAAACGGAGATGATGACCGCGGGTTGTGATCGCGAGGTGAGATGGACCGCGACGGGGAAGAAACGATCGATCATTTACCAAGTTTTAACTAAAATTCGGTTTAATCCGGTTTGTCTCTGATTAAATATGATCAAACCAACTCGAGTTTAGACCTCCTATATATAGTTTTAGACCCCAAAAAAACCCAAAAAGTATCTCATTTTCTCTGAAGAACTTGTTTCTAATTGTAAAAGGTTGAACCTTTATATCATTTTAAGGAAGTACTTCATCTTATATCTTGTTTATCATTCTCATTAACATGATTAGCCTTGAATCCATCATGGATTTAAGGTTTTTCATGGAGATTAAAGAGTAGACACTTTTAGAATTCATGGGTTAGGTAGATCTAAGGTGATTAAGTGTAGGTCTAAGTGTTTCCTTGCTAGTTGAGTGTGTTTAATGCTATTTTAGACTTGATCACTCTAAGATTGAACCTTAGTCATTTTCTGCCCACAAGGTGTATGTTTAAATGTCTGAACCAACTCTCCTTAGCTTTAAGACTACCTAGCCAATGACCATTTGTATCTACGAAGTCTTAGATAGTTAGTAAACCTATTCTTCATGATTGCTTGAATTAATTGAGTCAATGACCATTTGTGTTTGATTAATAAAAGCAAATGAGCATTTATCTAGACCTAGAATTTGCTTAGTTAAGTTGTTTAGACTTAAGGAACATTTTGATTGAAACTTTAATTGCTTTAGATCAGTTGCCTTAATCTCATGGATTCTACCTTATCATTTAATTGATAGTGTTCTTGCATTTATTTCTTGATTGGATTTGAGATCACCTTTGTTTATATATTTAGGATCTTAGCTTGTTACAATCATTCACCTCTCTTATTTGCTTAGATTAGGAATGTTTGTGTATTCTTAGTGTTTAGATCACTAGTTCCCTGTGGTTCGACAATCTTAAATACTACACTGATTTGCTCTGAGGATTAAAAGCCCTTATCAAATTTGGCGCCGTTTCCGGGGAACTAGATAGATCTTTCATTAGGATTTCAATCTTTCTTGAGACTAAGCTTTATTTTCTTGCTTTGTTTTTCCTTTGCATAGCTAACTTTCTATTCTAGATTTTCTGTTTTGTAGAAATGGCTTCAAGATACTTTGAGAAGCCACAAGAAGAGGAAGACACATTTGAAGATGACACTGAAGATGAGCCATATGTGGAGCCACCCTTTGATGAAATTGTACTCACACCAGAACAAAGTTTGAAGGTGGATGAGCTTTGCAAAGAAAACCCAATGTTGACAAGGAGTGACATGGCAATGTTAAACCTTATGCAACATAGGGCAACATTAGAAGGAACATAGCTCACATATTTTGAGATAAGGGTTGCTCATGATCTCAAGGAGGTAATATATTGGGTTCCACCAACCCATATCGAAGGTATATGTGATTCTACCTTTGAACTTTGTGACTATGAGGACATGTGCTTGCCTTGTGTTGAAGTTATTACCTCTGATTTGAATTCTCATGTGCTCATCGATGAATGTCTTGATATGATATGTGTAACTATGAAACTAGATGAGTTGAGAATAGAAAAGCTTGTTAGAGATCATATCGAAGTTTGTTTTGCCAAGAGCTATATATGTGCTTCATTTGATCTTGAACCTGAGTTTTTAATGCTTAATGAACCTAGACCTCTTCTTTCATTAGCTGATTTAGGGGATGAACTTTATGTGGATAAGCTCTTGATTGAGATAGAAAGCCCCCATATTGAAAACCTTCATGAGAATGAGAACGTTGTGTTTAATTTGATTGATGGAGATAAAGTAGACTACTTTGTGAAAGGTTCATTTGAACCAGTAGTTGACTTTGTCTTTCCACCAAATGCATTTGATTCTCATGATAATCTAAACATCATAGAGCATTTCATAGTTCATGTTGCATCTTTACTAAAGCTCTTTGATGAAAAATCTGTTTATTTTCTATGGACAGTAGTGTGCTCCTTTGCACACTTTGTTTCTTGTTCTTGTAGGAGAAGGATCCAAGGTGCATTGGCTCAGCCTTTTGATACTTATGATTAGAAAGCACAAAAAGTCAAGCTAGAGACTTAAAACAAGCGCACTTGGGAGGCCTTCCCATGTGTATCATTTGTATATATTCTCTTTATCTATTATCTTGCTTTAATATGTTTGAATAAGTTTAGGGACAAGTTTGGGGGAGTTCTAAATCTATCAAGAAGTCATGTCGACATTACCAAGGTCACAACAAGCCCTCCTTCCTCATTCCCTCCTCTCATCAAAGCCAATTTCAAGTAAGTGCATTCTCCCTTTGTATATACTTTGTTCATCATGTTTTATTTTCCTTTGATCTCTCTTATAAATTTACTATCACACAAGAGACTGTGTGAAGTAAGTTTGGGGGAAAGTCTACTATCTCACATTGTTTTCTGTTTTGTTTACTTGTCATGCATCTCATGCATTGCATTATACATTTTTATTTGCATAAAAAAATTCTAAAAATTTAAAATTTTCGAAAATATGATCACCAATGATAAGAATGAATTGATACCTACTAGGACTGTCACTGGCCATCGCATGTGCATAGATTTTCGCAAAATGAACACTGCGACTCGCAAGGATCATTTCCCACTTCCATTTATTGATCAAATGCTTGAGACATTGGCTAACCACAAATATTATTGCTTTTTAGATGGTTATTCAGGTTTCTTTCAGATTCCTATCCATCCAGATGATTAGGAGAATACGACATTTACATGCCCATATGGCACATTTTCCTATAGGAGAATGCCATTTGGTTTGTGCAATGCTCCTGCGATGTTTCAGTGATGCATGATATCTATTTTTACTGATTTAATTGAGGACATAATGTAGGTTTTTATGTACGATTTCAGTGTCTATGGAAACTCTTTTTCTAATTGTTTGTCCAATTTGTGCAGGGTGTTGCAGCGGTGTGAAGAGAACCACCTCGTGCTGAACTGTGAGAAGTGCCATTTTATGGTGCACGATGGCATAGTGCTCGGCCATAAAATCTCTGAGAAGGGGATAGAGATGGACAAGGCCAAGATCGAAGTGATGATGAGTCTTCAACCACCTACATCGGTCAAGGGGATCCGGAGTTTCCTCGAACATGATGGGTTCTATAGGCGATTCATCAAGGATTTCTCCAAGATTGCAAGACCGCTGACAAGGTTGCTCTGCAAGGAGATCAACTTCGACTTCGACAGTGACTGTTTAGCAGCTTTCCACACGATCAAGGGGGCTCTAATCAGTACTCCAATAGTGTAACCACCAGTCTGGGAGCTTCCGTTCGAGATCATGACATACGCCAGTGATTTTGCTGTGGGACCAGTGCTGGGTCAGCGAATAGATACGAAGCTCCATGTAATCTATTATGCGAGCAGAACGATGGATGAGACAAAGTGTCGATATGCTACCACAAAAAAAGAGCTATTGGCAATTCTGTTCGCCTTTGAAAGTTCAGATCATACTTGGTTGGTACAAAAGTCATAGTGCACACATATCATGCTTCTCTGCACCACCTCTTAACCAAAAAAGATGCAAAGCCGCGCCTTTTAAGGTGGATCCTTTTGTTCCAGGAGATTGATCTGGAAATTAAGGACAAGAAGTGGATTGAGAATGGGGTAGCAGATCATCTGTCAAGAATGAGAGTTGATGAAGAGACATGCTTAGATGACATCCTGCCTGTGGAGAAAGTCTACGCGATTAACATGTACGGAGCAGAGGCGTCATTTCTCCACAACGATTGCTCCAGCCCGCGGAGAAAATTCATAGCTGTGATCAACAAGACCTATCCGAATTTGCCATGGTTTGCTGAGATGGCCAATTACCTAGCAGATGACAAGGAACCACTGGACTTCAGTGGAAATAAAAAGAGGAAATTCTTGAGAGATGCAAGGTACTATTTTTGGGATGATCCTTACTTGTATCGGCATTGCAAAGATGAAACTTTTAGAAGATGTGTGTCTGAGGAAGAAATTCCAGAGATCATACACCACTGTCATGGGTCCTCATACGCAGGACACTTCGCCACTTTCAAGACCGCATCCAAGATACTCCAAGCTGGGTTTTGGTGGCCAACTATGTTCCGGGATATTAATGCTTTCATCTCCAGATGCGATTCATGTCAAAGGCAAGGTAACATCAGCCAGAGGAATGAGATGCCTCAGAATATTATCTTGGAAATCGAGGTGTTTGATTGCTGGGGCATAGACTTCATGGGACCCTTCCCTCCTTCCTTCAAGAATGAGTACATCCTAGTTGTAGTGGACTATGTGTCCAAATGGGTTGAAGCCATAGCAAGTCCGACCAATGATGCTAAAGTGGTGGTGAAGATGTTCAAATCCATCATCTTTTCAAGGTTTGGGATATCAAGAGTGGTTATTAGTGATGGAGGAAGGCATTTCATCAACAAGATTTTTGATGTTTGTTGAAGAAGAATGGAGTGAAACACAAGGTGGCAACAACTTATCACCCACAGACCAGTGGTCAGGTTGAGGTTTCGAACAGAGAGATCAAGAGCATCCTCCAGAAAACAATGAACGCCACGCAAAAAGACTGGTCGATCAAGCTCGACATACTCTCTGGGCGTGCAGAACAGCCTACAAGACACCTATTGGGACCTTTTAATCTGGTTTATGGTAAAGCTTGTCACCTACCTGTAGAGCTTGAATTCAAAGCTGCCTGGGCGATCAAGTTGCTCAATTTTGACCTCAAGTCAGCAGCTGAAAGGCCTCCATTCAACTTCATGAGTTAGATGAGATCAGACACTTGGCATATGAGAGCTCCTTGATATACAAGGAAATGAGCAAGGCTTACCATGACAAGAGGATTATCAGCAGAAACTTCAGACCTAACGATCAGGTCTTGCTCTTTAACTCAAGGCTGCGTCTGTTTCCTGGTAAACTGAGATCAAGGTGGTCAGGACCATTCACTATAAAAGAGGTGTGACCATATGGAGCCATCGTGTTTCTGGACACGAAAGGAGCAGAGTTCGTCGTGAATGGACAACGTCTGAAGCCATATCTCGCTGACACAGTCATCACTGAAGGGGAAGAGATTCCACTAAGTGATCCATCTTCTGCCTAATAGGCAACCAAAGTCAAGCTAGTGACTTTAACCAAGCGCTTGGTGGGAGGCAACCCACTGGTGAGTTTAAATTGTTTTTAGAACTTTTCTTTAGTTTTTTTTTTCTTTTGTTTCATTGAGTTTCAGATATAAAAAAAAGGAGATACCTCTGTTTCACGAATAGAGCAAAGTCAATGAGCAACCGCATCCTGCTCCGTCAGGCTGCTCCACGCCAGGTAAGTATCAGGTAAGTCTGGTTGGCTGACTCTAGGTTTATTTTTACACCAGAGACGCTGTGAAGTAAGTCTGGGGGAGGCACCTGTGTGTTTCTGAATTCTATTTGCTTATGTTTTTGTTTCTTGAGTCAGTCATGTGTCTGTTTTACATTTATTGAGTCAGTTCTAGGATCGAGTCAGTCAAACTTATGTGGGAATCAGGACCTTATCTTATGATGCTATCTAACCACCTCATGCTTTAAGTATCTTATTCAGTGACCTTAGCAGTGATGAAAGACATTCACTTGGACCTGGAACACCCCTTGACTTTATCACACCTTGCTTTCTAGAAGATTTCTGCTTGTAGAGGTTATTCAGGAAAGACTTAAACTCCATCTAACATGAACCTAATATCGACTTAATTCTTCTTTTTATGGGCGTTAGATTAGGGAAACGAGATTACAGTCATGACATCTTAATTCTTTCTATCCATCTTCTTGATCCTGAGTGGCTAGCTCATCTTTAGCTAGTTCCCACCCTGAACCTTATTTCACCCTCATGCATTCAGTTCTTAAGTTTCATATGTGCAGATATGTGCAAAAGGGCTGGAGAGGAAATGATCAACACTTCTCTCACTCGTTTTGCTCCAGACTACGCTTCAGAGCAAAGACGTACATGATCCGATAAGAAGAGAGCAGTCAGTAGGGTGATCCGAGAAAAGACCTAATGGTGAAAGAAGTGCTAAAGTCAGAACCACCAGAGGCACACTATATGTAATTACCTCCTTCTCGTCATCATCATCATCTGAACTCATCATTTCATTATTCAGTCAAAAAAAAAAAATCGAATCAGTATTATTTATGTCTCAAGAGTTCTAAAAGATGATGAGAAGGAGAAGAACCGAAACATTGTCCCTTGTCGATCAGAGAAGCAAACAACTTAAGTGGAAATGAAACAGTGTGTAGAACGGGTGATCTGAAAGGAAGAGAGTGATATGTCAAAGAAAAGAGGAAAAAGGAGCGATTGCTCTGCAAAGAAAACGAGCGAGGTTTCGTGGAGATCAATGGATCCATCCTCTTTGGCAATTTTGTGTGATAACCTGCATCATCTACAAAGACATGGTAAAACCTTAACACTTGTTACCTCCACTTTAAACACTGAAAAAGCCTTTCTCATACCTAGTCCGTCTACCCTGAATAATGCCTATGGAAAGAAGCTCACACTGATCATAAATGAATATAAGGAGTTTTTGTCTGGAAGGTTTGACTTTTGCAAGTTTGAGATATAGAGTATGGAGCGGATTTGAACAGTAGTCAGTGGGGTTCTGGTAAGGGTGTGTCGTCCTACTATGTCTGCTTATATGGTTCAGAGATTTGTGGTTAAAGTATGGTTGCTGAAATGAGAGACTTCCCACACTTGGAAACCTTTCCCACTGATCTGGAACTTGACGTTGTTCGAGGACAAACAAAGGATCCAAGTCTTGGGGAATTGATATGTTGTGTTTTTGACATATTACACACATGCTTTGCATATCATATTTGTGCTTTTCTGGAGTATTCTTAGTCTGTTTTGAGTTATTTTAGGTGGAGAACGAGTTGGATTGCACCAGAAGGAGCATATGGAAGAAAGAATGCAAAAACCAGAGTTTTCCATCGCGGAGCACCCATGCGGAGCAAACCCGGTTTGCTCCCGTTCTTTAATGAGACCTCTGATCTATTTTGGGAAAGAGAAAAACGCAGCATTCATCTCTACCCTAGCAGGCATTGCCCTTCTAATAAAAAGACCCTGGCCGCCTCTACTCTAGCAGACAGAGAGCATATACTAGATTTTTACACAAAGAAAACTTGTTGAGAATTTTTGTTAAAGATTTGTTCTAGTTATTTTGTAAGAGTGAAGGCTTTCTCCTCTTGGTTTCTAGAGAAGAAATCCCTGAATCCTCTTTATACTTTGATTTATCTGATGCATTATTCAGTCATGACTTGTGTGTTCTCTTGTGTTATGATCGAGTAGTCGATTTGTTAGCCTAGGGTTCTAGGGTGTTGATCCATTGAACTGAACATAGATAAGCCCCATTCTTGCCTTTGCTCCCCACTGTTCTTAATGCTGATACTGATTTGATCACTAAGTATTTGATTACAAGTTTAATATTTTATCATTAATCCTGAATTAGGTTGTTAGATCTGTTGAGAGCAAGCATCACATCCCTGGTCAGCGAACGTAGATATCAGGGTGGAATGTGAGCATATTAGGTCTGCGCTTAATGTTTGTTGTCGAGCCTTGATCCACGCGAGAGCATAGGTATCAAGCTCCTCCGCGAAAGCAGCACATCTGCGAGAGCAAGATGTTCTAGTTAAGAAATCTAAATTCTAGGCTGCACTTAAAGAGCTTGAATAATTGTTTAGTTCAGTATGGTTAACACCCAATGAGACACCCTAGGTTGACATCCTTATATCCTGAATTTAAAACCCAATTTTATTATTTGTTTCTCACGATTGTTCTCTTCACAACACTTAATCGTTTTAGCTTGAATTTGATCCTATAGAAATAAAGTGTAATAATTGATCTTTGTGGATTCGATCCTAAAGTGCTACATCGACATTACCATTCGATTATGGTAGTGTGCACATTAGGTTAATTGGTGTGCGTTTGCACGTAATATCATTTTCCATGTGATGTCGAAGCGTGGGTTTGCTTTCAGTGTCTACAATCTGAACATCCTCTTGGAGGGTTTATGCAAGAATCTGGAGTATGGCAAGGCTGTTACTTTGTACGGTTGAGTTCTCCGCTGCTGGATGCTGTTAGCTACAACACTGTTATCAGAGGCTTATGCGAGGGGAAATAGTTGGAGAAAGCATTGGACGTGTCGAATGATATGTAAGGCATCGTAAATAACTCAATTTTTGAAGTCCTGTTATTCAAAAATTAGTTTAATTTGGGTCTGCAGTCGTTTTTAACAAATACTTGAGGTTCTATGATGTTATGTTAGTACATAGGATTGCAGTTTGTTACTGTTTTTGGGTTCTTTTAGCCATTGCTACGTATGAGTTTGAATTTAATTTTTTATTAGATGAGTTTGTAAAATGCAGATGGAGAATACAATTTATAGTTTATGCGTTAAATAAAAAAAAAAGCAAATGATGATTTTGAGACAGAATTTTCTGCAACAACATCAGTTTTGCGGGAAAACATTGGTACAGCTCAAGAATACATAATAAAGCCTGTTTACGTTTTTCTTATAATATGATTAGCTAACTTCAATAGGAGAACACTAAGCCCATATCAACTTCGTAGATACTAAAAAATGTTCTGCAATCTTGGTATCAGAAGCTGCAGAGCCAAAGATAGCTTAAGTCAATAGAGCATCATATCTGTATTATTAACTATTTAGTTCACATGAGGGCCCCATAATAAGATGTTAAGGCATTCTTCATCTTTATATCACACCATTCTTTCATTTTAAAAAAAAAAATTGAAACAACTTCCTCTACTAAATGTAGATCTCTCACTACTATGTTTTTATTTCTTTTTTTCTATTACTAGCTTAAGTGTTTTCGTTTTGTTGTTGTTTATTGATGTATAAGGCCTGTTTGCTCAAGAGATTATAAAAAAATCCTCAAGAGATTTGAAGTTCGGATCTGGTCCTCTGCTCACGGTTAGTCTCCTGATTTTTTTTTTTTTACTAAAGTTGTCTCCTGATTTTTCATCCTTATAAATACAAATTAGTTTTGAAAAAATAATTTTTTTAAAAAACTTGTAGTACATAAATTGATTTTTTCATGGTTCTGACTGGTTTTTTCATAGGACCAAACAGTGTTCCAAATGGAATTGATACACTAGAGCACATTGGTAGACTTCTACTCTTCAATGATCTCTTAAGTGTTCAGAAGTTCATAGAGATCTCTTCTTCAAAATCTCCACCGATGATGAACCTGACAAAGGTCTTCATAATCTGGTAAAGTGCTTCAATCTCTTTAAAATTGTCGTTTATATGACTTCAGTTGATCTTGCCGTGCAGTGAATGCAGGACAATACATGAGTGTTTCCTGTGACTTACAGTCCTACGCACAAATGAAAATTTTCTTGATAGGAAAGGAAATCTTAATATTTGATGTCTATTGCCTATCATTTTCTAAGGTTTTTTTTGGTTTTTTTTTTTGTGACTGGACTCGTTTTGTTCTTAGCTTCTGCAGGAGAATTATGTTCGACTTGGATGATCTAGCAAATTCATTGGATATTCAGGTTTACATAAGAGAATGTTTTTGGACAGCCGAAGATTGATTCATCTCATCCCCACACCGTCTAGCTAGCATCAATGGAGTATGACACCGTTTTCAAGATTGCCACTGAAAAAAACTAATCCGCAAAAAATGATTCATCGTCTTGGCTCTTTGGTTTTCTCCTAATTCTCCTATTGAAATTAATAGAATTTTCTCTTATGTATACACACTGTTAATGCCTTGTAGTTTTTTTTATGACAATGTGTTGTGATTAAGTACATGATAATGTCATTTCATCAAATTACAAATAAAATTTCTATGGTTTTATGTTGTTGCTGTCAAAATCGGTCACGACGGAATCAATGGCTAAAAGTCCCCGCAAAAAATACAAAAGGAATAGTTTTATAAAATCCAAGAAGTCATTTTATAAAAGTCGAAGTCGTTTTATAACACTCTAAGATCGTTTTATAAAACTCGAAGATCGTTTTATAAAACTCGAGAAGTCGTTTTATAAAAATCTAAGATCGTTTTATAAAACTCGAAGATCGTTTTATAAAACTCGAAGATCGTTTTATAAAACTCGAGGATCGTTTTATAAAACTCGAGACCCCGTTTTATAAAACTCGAAGATCGTTTTATAAAACTCGAGAAGCAGTTTTATAGAACTCGAAGATCGTTTTATAAAACTCGAGAAGCCGTTTTATAAAACTCGAAGATCGTTTTATAAAACTCGACAAGCCGTTTTATAAAACTCGAAGATCGTTTTATAAAACTCGAGAAGGCGTTTTATAAAACTCGAAGATCGTTTTATAAAAATCGAGAAGCCGTTTTATAAAACTCGAGAAGCCGTTTTATAAAACTCGAAGATCGTTTTATAAAACTCGAGAAGCCGTTTTATAAAACTCGAAGATCATTTTATAAAACTCGAGAAACCGTTTTATAAAACCTGAAGATCGTTTTATAAAACTCGAGAAGCCGTTTTATAAAACTCGAAGATCATTTTATAAAACTCTAGAAGCCGTTTTATAAAACTCGAAGATCGTTTTATAAAACTCGAGAAGCCGTTTATAAAACTCGAAGATCGTTTTATAAAACTCAAGAAGCCGTTTTATAAAACTCAAAGATCGTTTTATAAAACTCGAAGATCGTTTTATAAAACTCAAAGATCGCTTTATAAAACTCGAGAAGCCGTTTTATAAAACTCGAAGATCGTTTTATAAAACTTGAGAAATCGTTTTACAAAACCGCGAAAAACCAAAACCGCCGCAAAACGCGAACTAAGCCGAGCTGGCTTAGTTCGCCAGCAGGCGAACTAGGACCATCTCCACTAGTTCGCCAGCAGGCGAACTAGGAGCCTCTCCGCTAGTTCGCCTGAGCTTAGTTCGCCAGCAGGCGAACTACTGACTTTGCCCAATAGGTTCTTATCGCCTAGTTCGCCATATGGCGACCTGGCCAAGCTGAACTAGCTCGCCGTACGTTGAGCCGACCATCCCGAGCCTTGATCTCCCACATCCTTGATTCAAGGCATACGTCCTTCGACACGATCGTATTCCGAATCACGGTCTAAATGTCTCCCGTTTCGTCTCGATCCGTCCTATTAAAAACCGTAAAACTCTGTTTTCTCGAAAAGAACTCGAGGAAATCGTATAAATTGGCAACGGTTAAACGAAACACCGAATGTTGCCTAAACTGTACTATTTATTCAAGATTTTTTGTAAAAATCGTACAAAACACGTTTTTAATAAAACCCCGAGTAAATCGTAGAAAACGGCAACGATTAATCGAAAAATCGAAATTGCTTAGCTTTACGATTAACTCGAGAAACTTATCTAAAAACGGCATCGTATCAGGAAACGATCTCGTCTAAAGTCGTAAAACGGATTTATCGCAAAACGGCTCGGAAAGTCATAAAACGCGATAAAAGCCACTCGCGACTTTAAACAATGTCCAACCCGAAGATACGACGACGTTTTGGCGATTTACTCGCAGAAAGAAGATAAATGTCAAACTTGAAGATAAATGTCAAACTTGAAGATAAATGTCAAGTTTGAGGATAAATAGAAGATTTCCGCGGGAAAAAAGGAAAGATTGAGATAAATGAAAGATTCCCGTTAAACTCGAATCTGGGCAAAATGGAAAGACTAAACCGCCTAGGAAGGGAGTATATAAGCAAGAGGCATAGGGCAGAAGCAGAGGGACGATTTTCATAGCTCTCATTTGAGACTTTTACAACTTTTCTAGACTTAGAATTTTCCGCACTTAGAAACTTAGGCTTTTTCTCGACAAGTTTGGTTTCTATGACTGGCGCTCAATCACTAGACGAACTCGCCCAGGCAGTTCGATCTCTTGTCCAGCTCAATCAACTGAACTACGTTCGACTTGATCCTCGGAAGGGGTACGTATGCAGCCTTTCATAAGGTTCAGTCCGAAATCAAACAAACTTTTTTCCTATCTTTTTCCGTTCTTCGTTATCGAGCTGCGACTCGACTAGATCTAGGATTTTATGTTTGTAACTCGCTGATGGCCCCTGCGGACAAAGCCTTTGTAATTCCCTGTAATGATCGCAACGTTCTTACGCGAATCGGAAATAAGATCTACTTTTTCTTTAAATTTGTTTTATTACGTTTTTCGTATTTTTCTACATTTATTTGGTTACTTATCGTTGGCTTTCGCAGAGATCCGGTTCCTATGGGAAATTAGGGTTTTCCTAAGTTTTCTTATTTAACGGAAATCGACAAGTGTGAATTTCGGTTCCCACATATGTCAGGATGTCTACTCATATTGTGTTTTTTAAAACACAAACAGTAAAAAAAAAACTATCAACTACATTGCACAAAATCTTGGGGGTTTTGCAAAACCAACCAAAAAATTCTAGGCAAACACAAAACCAACCTCTTTTTTTTTTCATTACTATTCACTCTTAAAAAACCTAAAATCTCCTCATGTTTCTAACTATTTACCAAATTGCCATTATTATTAAATATAATATTATTTTCGAAAATTATGAAAAACCTATTACACCCTAAACATTTCTCCTTATTTACAACAATGCCATTGTCATCGATATTTGCAACCACCAAAAACCACCATTGATGAGCTCTTTAAGCTTGTGTTTATGAATTTTCAACCACTTATTTCACTTTCTAAACAAACAATACTTCATTTCCGCTCATTTCCTCTCTATTTTCATCTAAACAATCCTCATAACTCTCATTTTCATAAACACAAACTTCATAGTTTCGATTTTATTCACAAGTGAATCGTAAAGGTTGCTTCTTTTGCTCATATTTGGATTCTGGACGGTAGAAAAGCTTGGAAACAAGCTTTAAACCGGTGTCAAGGTAACTATTTACATGCTTTTCGTCATATCTCATATCTGTATCGCGAAAGTAGACTGTATTATATGTCTACACTTACACTTACGTGTAGACTTACGATGCAGTCTACTTGTCAACGCACAGGTTACTTTTGCAATTGACCAAAATAATTTTTTTTTGTAATGTAGACCTACAAGTACGTCAACGTCTTTACCTTTGAAACCAAAAACAAAATAATTGGTAGACTTACTAGGAAATCTACATAAAAGAGGTTAGATTTGCATTTGACCAAAATTTTGACTTACCATAGTAGACTTTCTTGGAAGTCTACACTTTGTAGACTGCTAGGGAAGTCTACGGAAGGTCAGTTTTGCATTTGACCAAAACTTTGACTTCGTTGAATAAGTTTCTTTTGTATTTGACTAAAATATTTAGAAACTGACTAAAACTTACTTTACATGTAGACTTCATATGCAGTCTACAAATCTTAGGAAAAAAAAGTAGACTGCATATGAAGTCTACTATTTTATGTTGGTCAATTGCAAAACTAACCTATCAGGTTATAGTGTAGACTTTTACTGCAGTCTACACTTACGTAGACATTTAGTTTTGTCTACTAGTAGAAAGTCAACTTTGGTCAATTGCAAAACTAACATCTTTCAAACAAATTTAAAAATGTAGTCTGCATAGTAAGTCTACTTCTAAAAGTCAAACTTTGAACGAATTCTGGTCAATTGCAAAACTAACCTTTTTAAAAATGTAGACTAAAACATAAGTCTACTCGTATAAAATCACATCTTTTTTTCAAATACAGAAAGTAACGCATGAATTTGGCAATTGCAAAACCAACCTAAACGTAGACCTAATTTGTAGTCTACAAAATGTAAACTGAATAAAACGTCTGCCCGTCTGTAGACTGAATATGTAGTCTACCTAGAAAAATCTATCAAAAGTGGATTTGTGTATTATTCAATAAGTTTTTTCAAATTTTTTTTTATAAAAGTGTGTGTTAGTTAATCATAAGGGTCTTGAATGATTTTTCAGAAGATAATCTGTTATAATTAGGAAGTTATCATTTTTTTTGTTTGTCTATGTTGTTAGCTTAAAATTTGTAGACGTACTTGTAAGTCTATGATATAATTTTTGGTTTAACTATATTGTTTGCTAATAATTGTAGATGTACTTGTAAGTCTATTTTATAATTTTATCAAACATGAAATTTTTGTTTGCTAATTATGTAAACCGTATTTTTTTTTTTGTAGGAGATGGCTCAATTACTCGTTGTATACAGAGAATGGGTGGTGTGAAAAACTCTAGATGTGTTAGTGTTATGTGTCGAACTTATGAGTTGTCTTATTGCTATGGATGTTCTATTATGTATTAGTGTCTCATTGCTTTGAGTTGTCTTCTATTGGATTTTTAGGTCTTTAGTCTGTGTTGAACTTATAAACTATATTGTTGCTTTGAATGTTGTCTAATGTGATAAACTTATGTTATATTTTTCTCTGTCAAGTAGACTTCTTTGTAAGTCCACAAGAAAGAAGACTAATAGTAACAAGAATTGTCTGTAAAGTAGACTTATATACTTGACTCTATAATTGACAAAAAGCAGTGGGATAACCAATAAAAAAACTTTCATAAGAGCATGATTATCCCACAACCCCATTTTGGGTCTCTTAAACAAAATTGTTTCAAACAAAATTGAAGTTTCAAACAAAATTGAAGTTTCAAACAAAATTGAAGTTCCATCTTCTTCACTGCTCCCCACATTCCTCGTCTCACTCCAAGCTTTGAAATCTCCCTTGGTATCCCCATGTCTTCATGGTGAAACAAAATCACTTCACAGGCACTTGTTACTCCATCGTCTCTTCTTGACTCCACTGCATAAAGTGATATATAACATCATTAATCTATGTTCTTTCAATGTCTGGATAATTACAAAGTGATTTTTACCTGGTCCAATGCACCAGCTAGAGTAGAACAAGTCTACACGTTTTTGTTTGTTGTTACGTGGTAAACAAGGAACAGATACTCCCTGAAGCAAGAACAAGAGATGATCATTACAGTGTAATTAAAACAACTGTTACACTTATACTCTGTGCTCTCCAATACCTTTGTAACATAGTAATAAGTTTTGCCACAGTTCCATATCCTCCGACCAATTACATATTCTCTATCACTACAGAAAAATGGGAACTCCAACATATCAAAGAATAAAGTCAAACACACAAAGTGAGAAAAATTGGTAAACTGCTAAGCAATTTGGACGTTCCAAATCATCCACTGAACTATGCACAACAAATAATAATCATGATATCATTCATGACAGTGATCAAAGAATTCAATCAAGAAACTTTAACATAACTCAAGAAAGCATTTCAGAGAAAATAAGTGATCTTGAACAGAGTAGCACAGGTCTATAAGGTGTCTACGAGGGAAGCTATCAAAACATCTAAAAACTAAGCCTTGTGAACCAGAAGTACGAAACAAGATAAAACCTACGACCAGAATAAGGAGTAAAACAAGCTTAATCTAACCCAATGCATCCAACTATATAATAAAAAAATCAGTGTTTCTCTATACAGAATCTAAGACAATGCATCCGAAAATATAATGAACAATCAATGTTTCTCTAAACAGAATCTGAAACCTAAAATAAACAATACACAAATCCAATTTTTAATTGATTTTTCTATGTAGACTGTATATTCAGTCTAAATTAATATAGACCTATAAGAAAGTCTACAAATCCGTAGTCTGCAGTACAAGTCTACAAATCCGTAGTCTGCAGTAAAATTCTGGGAGCAACCTGTAACAAAAAGAGCCAGAGAAATCAATAAAACACAACACATGCTTGTACACTACAAACATGTATTAACACATAACACTTCATCAATTTTCGTCAACGATATATGAATTTCAATTTACAGCAAATAATTGAACATATACAAACCCTAGAATGAAAATTGAACACTTTAATCAAAACAATAAGAGATGCAGAGACTCTTGATAAACACACATATATATATATATATATATAGAGAGAGAGAGAGAGAGGAGAGTAATGGTGATGACGAGGAGGAGATGAGGAGGAGACAAGGCGGAAAGTAATGGTGGAGATGAGGAGGAGACGAGGCGGAGAGTAATGTTGGTGACGAGGAGGAGATGAGGAGGAGACAAGGTGGAGATGGCTGAAGGATGGGAGAGGATAGTGGTGATGGTCGTGGTGGTGAATGGTATTCCGAGAGGAAGGTGGCTGGGTGTGAAAACGGAGTCGAAGAGGGTTCGCCGTAAATCTCACCGGGAATCAGCCCCTAAACCGTCTCAGATCTAAACGGCGTGATTATGATTCTTTTTACCAGAAAACCCTAAAAAAGTATTTATATACTGTGTAATTTTTTCGGTTAGGTTAAATTGGTTAATGTAGACTGAAATAGACATCTACATATAAGTAGACTTTACTGTAAGTCTACTATACCCTAAATATTGGCGCCAATATGGAAAAATAGGCTCCAAAATTAATTTTCACTTCCCGCTTAATTAATTTAAATTTTAAAATAATTTATTTTGGTAAACAAAAATTAACGTAGATTGAAATAGACGTCTACATATAAGTAGACTTTACTGTAATCTACTATACGCTAAATATTGGCGACAATATTGAAAAATAGGCTCCAAAATTCATTTTCACTTCCCGCTTAGTTAATTTTAATTTTAAAATAATTTATTTTGGTAAACACAAATTAACGTAGTCTGAAATAGACGTCTACATATAAGTAGACTTAACTGTAAGTCTACTATACCCTAAACCAGAAATCTCAAACCCTAAACCCCAAATCTCAAACCCTAAACGTTTGATTGATTATAAAAAAAATCTTAATCATTGTACCAAATATCATATATACAAAATATAAACTACTCAACATTAAATATGCAATTTTGAATCATTAAAACAAAATAATTCTAAATCTAGAATCTAAACCTAAGAATCTAACTCTAAAAGACATAACATGTAGAACCTTTGGTTGCTAAACCATTAACATTATCTACCACATAGTTCCTAAATCAATATACATTCTTTTAAATTGTTCAATTATAAGAAAATTTAATTTATATACCCCATACTAACCTTTAAATTGATGATTTATTAAAAAAATTTACCAAAAACATTTTTCTACATTTTTAAAATTAAATTATTTGATTAAATTAAGATGTAGACTAAATAATAAGTCTACATTAGTCTACACAGTAGACGTTAATGTAAGTCTACCTAGTTGTAGACTTCTTTCTTAAAGTGTAGACATACAAAGGACAGAATCGTAAAATATATTCCACGTTTTTTGTTTGTTCATAAGGGTTAAATAGTAGTTTTAACACCCATTTAGGTTGGGTTTGCAATTGATTGAATATGGGGTACACCTTTAGGGTTAAAATGAATATTTGGGTTGGTTTTGGCAATTCCCCCCCAAAATCTTTACCTTAATTTGATATGACTAAATTGATAGTAAAGAAAATTAAATTATGAAAAAATTACCAAAGGAGAGAGCAGTTTTAAATACAAACAAGTCGCACCCTTAAGTAAATTAAGTTAACTTATTATTTTATTTTAGTTAACGAACATCAAACTGAATTTGGTTTACAAAACAAATCATAATATCATTTCAAAACTAAATCTAATGATCTACAAACCACAAATGCAGACTTATAAGAATATATAGACAAATATAAGGACACATTAAAAAGGAGAAATAAAAATATTAAATAACAAAACAGAAACAAAAACAAAAATAGCAAATACTACCTCTTTTCCATTTGAATAAAGTTATAGAGAAAAGTTGTTTCACAAAGCTACACTTATGTTTATTTTTGCTGGGAATTTTATTATTTAATAATAGTAAATTATATTTTTAAAGAAAATAATAGGGTTTTTCAAATTAATATTAGTTGACTTTTACTGGAAATTGATAATAATATAAAATAGTGCATACTTTAATGTATTTCTATAATATGTGAGCCAAAGGAAAATATATATTTGTAGATTAAAGGGAGTGATTAACAAATACATAAAATATAAATCTAATAAATTAATTATATGATTAATAAGTTCTCATCTATTTATTTAAATTTTACATTAGCAAAAAAACGCATTTCTACTTTGAATACCATTAACATCATATAAAACTTCATAAAGAGGAACAAAAAAAATATCATTCAAAAAATCAACTCCTAACTTAGCATTTTACGATAGATAAAGATTTCCGTAACAACAACATTTTAACAATAAAACATCTAATATACCCATGTTATATTATTGCAAAGGATAATCATTTTGTATTAACTAAAACTCCTTTTAAAATATTGATATTCAAACAAAAATTAAAATTTTAAGTTCTTACGTAGCGGACAAGGACCTAGAATAAAAACAGAAGTAGATTTATCAAAGCTTGAAAGTTCTTTGTATGAAAAAAAAAAGTCCTTTGTGTGGTGCTTTTTGTTTGTAATTTCTTTCTTTTTGGGTAGAGTCGTAGAGATGTATGAGCCTATCAATTCAAATTGAATAACAGAGCAATGTGAAGTTTATGAATGAGCTCAATATTAGGATAACAACAAGGTTAGATATGCAACATGTGGTGTTATTGAAAAAAAAAATTCAAGTGAGTGATTGTGATAAAATGTACCATTCTTCTTTTTAACAAGTTACCTTTTATAAAATTAGTTTCTGATGGAATATGTTTTCAATATTCATTTTACATCATCAAAATCATTCCTCCTCTTTTCAAAACAAAACAAGAAATCGTTCATCCTATATTTTAAACGGTTGAGTAGTGTTTGTTACTTCTCAGTCTTATATATTACCAACTTAATGCAAAAGTTGTTCATTGTGTTTCCCGTATCTAATGTTTGTTTATTTCTCAGTCTTAGATCTCTTAAGAACTACATAGCATACATACATATGAAAAATCTGCAATATTTGATTTTACATAACAAAATTAATTGTAAATGGTATCCCCGGCGGCGATAAATTAGGTTTCATGTATCCCCGGCAGTGGAGACCAGGAATCGAAGGGAATCAAAGGCAAAGTACAGTGAATCTTCTGAGAGGGGAAGATGGAAAGTATGGGATTTTCATGAACGAATCGGAGAGTGGATCGCGACAAGGTTTGAGAGGGGATCTTCTGATAACAAGGCAGATCCGAAGGGGAATATTGGGGACATCATCAAGATCCGAAAATATGACAAGGAGTTATTCCCTTGTTACAGAGAAGCATAAGAAAATCGGAGGTACGATTCTTGTTATCATCAAAACTGAATCTTGATTTCCTACTACCACGATCTTCGTGGCTCGGGACAGATCAGGGGAAATGGTGGAAACTGGAGATTTTATCTGGTCATTACAAAGAGTTTGAAATGGTTTTGATTTCGTTAATTAGTTTCTTTGTATCGCTTGAGTTAATGAAAGTTGACCTAGGAGAGGGAGGTGGTGGGAAGTGCTATAAAAAGGGTGTTGGGTTTCATTTTTCCTGTATCACATTTAAAAGTTTCTCACTTTTAAAGTACAATACTCTCATCTTTCTACTTGTTTCTTTTACCACAATGTCTCAGAGCCAACTCATTGGAAACTCGGGAGAAAAGAACAATGGAGAAGGAGCACGGAAGAGACTGAAGATTTCGGTCCCACACTTCAACAATTCGGATCTCATCAAGGGCTATTCCAAAACATTAATTGGTAGATGCATGAACCCGATGGAACAGAACATCAAGTACCTGGTGGTCACGCTACCAAAGATCTGGAATTTGGAAGACAAGGTGGTTGGAAATGACTTGGGTCTCGGGAGGTTTCAGTTCGACTTTGATGAGGAAGCAGACATTGAGTCGGTGTTGAAGATGCAGCCTTTCCACTTTGTCTATTAGATGATATCCCTGGTATGCTGGCAACCAAGGAAAACAAGAAACTATCCTTCAGATATCACTTTTTGGATCAATGTCTTGGGAGTACCGTTGGAGTTTTGGGAAAACCCAATGTTCTGGAGTATTGGGAATGCGATAGGGGAAACAAAGGAGTTTGATTTGGACTATGGTCTGGTGCAAGTGGTTGTCGATGGCTACAAAGAGCTCGTCTTTGAAACGACGGTGAATTTCACTGGTGGTGATTATTATGAAGGGCAGGAGGAATCAGTCTCTCTCAAATACGAGAAACTGTTTGGATATTGTGAAACTTGTTTCATTCTATGCCATAAGACGGATCAAAAAGTACTGAGAAGAAACCGGAGATTAGCGACAATACTGAAGGACGTTATGACGATAGGGCTTGAAGCTATAAAGGGGTGGGGCTAGATGGCAATGGTGGCCAACAAGAGAGGGGAAGGGAGAAACGTGAGTATCAAGGAAAGGGAAAAGGAAAAATGTTTGACGAAGAGTCAAAATGGGTCCATGTAGGAGAGAAAGAGAACACAAATCATCAAAACAGTAACTGTAGCGGATACAGAGGGGAAGAAGAAGGGTACCGTCACTACCATGGAGAGGAAGGGAGCTCACGTCATAGGTGTTCCATAAAAGACCGTGGAGAGGAAGGGAGCTCACGTCATAGGTGTTCCATAAAAGACCGTGGAGAGGAAGGGAGCTCACGTCATTCTCGTACTCAACATCAAGATGACCGAACTAGAGATCCTGGGGACATGAGAGGTGAAAGAGGATCTCGGAGTGAGGCCTAGCATGTAGCGAGTGAGGTAGGAGAGTTCCGGGAGGTGGAGAAGAGTAATCAAGACTTGAATACAGCTCAACACACAGTACCTTCGCAAGCATTCCTTGCAGAACTGAGAGAGACCAAGGAAGAGATACCTACGGTAAGTTCAAATATTATGAGTAAGGACATGAAGGTAGGTTCGGCTTTGATGGTGCAAGATCTAGGTCAAATTGTAGCTGATGGTATTGGATCAGAGATGGAAGTGAATTGTATTTGTAATAGTAAAAACGGGAATAGGGAGAAGCTTGAGGATGAGTTCCATTCAGCAGCTGATGGGGAAGTTGAGGTAGATGTTAAGATGCAGGATATTGTTGCGTCTGATGAATTTGGTGAGGAAAAGCCTCAGGAAGAGGTGGAGGGGGATGAGAAGGTTACAGAGCAAATGGAGAAAAAACAGGGCACTCGTAGAAGGCCACTTAGAGCATTGGTTGCAGGTACTTCCAACAAGTTGAAGACGGCTCAAATGATGGCATCCAAACGCCAAGTGTCCAAGACAGGTAGTCTTCAAGGTGATCACTCCAAGCATGGGGCTGAAAGGGTTCTTCAAACCCAAAACACAGTGCTGTAACAAACTAAAAGTCTTATGAATCAAGTTCTCTCCAATGTTGTTTCGAGTCATGGTTTTTCCTGGGTCTCATGGTTGTTTTATCTAGTTTTTCTTCATATTGTTTTTTCAGTTTCAATAAGCTCGTGGAGCATAGTTTTTTTACTTTTATATTTGGCTTTGGTTTGATTATTATTAGTCTCGTCTTATATTGGTCCTTGAAATGGTCTTATGATAAGATAACTTTATGGAATAAAATGGGACTGTTAATTTCTTTTTGGTGGTGGGGTTTCATTCTTCGACGAGTATGTAAGCAATTTTTGGCATATCATCATTTATGTAATGAGAATGAAAGTGCTTACATTTTACTTCCGTTTTGGACTTTCTTTGTGAGGAAAGGGAGGTAATGGAGGTGAAGAGATGGGTGGGGGAAGAGGAGAGGGAGAGGCACATGGTTGCAGAGGAAGTCCACATAACATTGTGTTACCAGAGAAGGATGAATTTGGAAACTTACCAAGTGCAGAGGGTACTGAACCAGTAAGATGATTGTAGCTCAAGTTTAAGAGTCTCAGGCTTCTTGTATCAAGATTAGGTATAGGTCCACAGAGTTTGTTATTCTGGAGTCTCAAAATAGTCAGTTTTTCTAACGTTGCTGGTATCTTCCCGGTGAAAGAGTTGAAAGAGAGATCCAAGATACTGAGGTGTTGTGACAAAAAGGGAGGAACCTCACCGGAGAAGTTGTTATGTTGGCGATAGAGGTAACGTAGTGAAGGGAGAGAAGGAATATCAAGAGGAAGGTTACCACCAATGAGGTTTGATCTCAAACTGAGAGTCTTGAGTGATTCTAGTTTACCAAGTTTGTTTGGAGGGAT
This sequence comes from Eruca vesicaria subsp. sativa, assembly GCA_932364175.1. NCBI lineage: Eukaryota > Viridiplantae > Streptophyta > Magnoliopsida > Brassicales > Brassicaceae > Eruca > Eruca vesicaria. Next base: position 144,397 of record CAKOAT010458487.1, on the reverse strand, counting down.
GGTTCCCACAAGTCCTATTCCAGGAAGGCGGAGAGTAAAAACACCAGTACCATCAGAAGTGCAAGTGACACCAACCCATGATTTGCAGATATGGTTAGAGGAGTTCCAGTTGAGCTTTCTAAGATGAGGAACAGAAGCTGCAAAGGTCAATAGAGCTTCCCTATCCGAGTTCAAATCCGCAATAGCAGTTGTGACAAACAAGAAAGAGACAATACAAGTAGACAAGACTTGGCCAGCATTAAACGTAGAATGGAGCTGCTTCATCAGCATGACTTCCTGGTTTAAAAGAAAATGAGAAGATCTACAAAAACAAAACTAGATACTGGAAGAAAAAAAAAACAAATAAAGATGCGGACAAATAAATAATAGTGGGAGTAGTGTTAAGAAGGCTACCTTTTGAACATGTTGTGCATTATGTCTAGGTATAAGGACTTGTACATGGTTTTATAAACCCTTATAAATAGTTTTATAAACCTTTATAAATAATTTTATAAATATTTATGTCTTGTATAAACTTTATAAATATTCATACAAGGTTTTATAAACTCTTATAAAATTGAAAAATGGTTCATAATAGGTTTTACAAACTCTTATAAATGATTTATATACAAAACTATTTTATATATCCATATGACTGGTTTAACAAACCTTTATAAACACACATAAATAATTTTGTTAATCATTATAGATGTTTCATTCTTGCAAACACAAATAATCCATAGAAGAATATACAAATAGAATGAAATATGGATCATACCAAATGGTGTAGTTCTTGGCATTGGTGATGAGCATTTTTTTTTCTAAATATTAAACACCTGAAGGAGGACGTCGAGGATGTAAGAATTTATAAACTTTTATAAATGATTAATAAACTCTTCTAAATGATTAATAAACTCTTCTAAATGATTTATTTTCTAGCATAATATATATATTTCTCAAACAGCTCAAGAAGAGCCTCTAAACTATTTATAAACTTTTTATAAATTCTTATAAAGCCTTTATAATTTCTTATAAACCTTTTATATAAACTCTTCATACCCCCATTATAAAAATTTTATAAAGCCTTATAAATCTTATGTAAACTTTTTATAAACATATAAACCCTTATAAACCTATATAAAACCTTATAAGTAATTTATAAAACCCTATAGATTTTATATAAAATCTTTATAAACACATATACATGGTTTGTAAACCCTTTGTAAATTCTTATAAACCTTTATAAATGGTTTATAAATTCTTATAGGTTCTTACTAACCTTATATTATGATTTATGAAGTCTTGTAAATGATTTGTAAATTTATAAAAGATTTTATAAATTTAAATGTTCTTATAAACTCTTATTCCCTAGAGAGAACACTACTTCGGTTGTGGTTAACTACACTGCTCTCAACTCCAAGGCCCCTGAGGAAGTCGTCTTTCATCTTGTCACCAACGAGATCAACTATGCTGCGATGAAGTCATGGTTTGCTGTGAACATGGGCAACCTCAGAGGAGTCACTGTTGAGGTTCAGAAGTTTGAGGATTTCAAATGGCTTAATGCTTCTTATCTCCCCGTCCTCAAGCAGCCCTCAATGCTCAATCATCTCAATGCTCAGTTATACCTTTTTATAAGGCTTTATAAACGAAACTGTAAAAGAATGATGTTCTTTAATAAGCAACGAAATGGTGGAAAGTTGGTTAATTTGGTGAATATCTTGTGGTTTCAGAGAAAAATGCCAGGCAGTGGACCTTGTCGTGAAACTAAAAAGTGCTTATGTGTTAGCCTTTTAGAATAAAATAGTGACAATGTAGTTATAGTTAATCCATCTTATGGTTGTACATAGAATTGGGTTAAAATGCATGGAAACATGCATTGAGATTTTCACAGAATTTTTCTCACATGGGATGATGCAAAAAAATATGTTTTGCAAAGCTTATTTGTGTTCGTTATCTGTTTGAACGATTTTTTCGAAAAATCAAATTAAAAACCATTATATATCAGTTTGTAAACATTTATAAATCATTCCATTAACAATTATCATTCTGTTGACAAAAACTCACCTAAAAACAACTTACAACTTTTATACATCAGTTTATAATTTACAAACATTTATAGGAGAATTATAAACATTATAAATACTTTCATAAAGATTTACTTATAATTTTTGTAAGAATTATTAAATTCTAATAAATCGTGTTAATGAAAATTATTAAATTCTTATTATATTTTGAATAAACCCTTATAAACAGATTTATAAACCCTTATAATCGTGTTATGAAGATTATTAAATTCTTATAATCTTTTGAATAAACCCTTATAAATAGATTTATAAACCCTTATAAATAGATTTATAAACTGTTATAAATAGATTTATAAACCTTGTAAATTAATTTATAAACATTTATAAATAAATGTATAAACTCATATAAATAGCTTATAAGTTTTTGTAAATAGTTTTATAAACCCTTTTAAATAGTTTTATAAACCTTTATACATAGTTATATTAATATGTATATGTGTTTTATAAACTTCATAGATGGTTGATATAAGGTTTTATAAGCTCTTATAAAATTTATAAATGTTTTTATAAACTCTTATAAATTAACAATGTTAAGCAATGAAGGCGAAGAAGAATCAAATGGGGGGTTCTGGGTCAAATTTAGGGTTATGGTTTGTTTTCTACCTTCAACTTCTGAAGTTGATACCTCTCCCTCTCTCTCTCTGATAAATTTTTTTTTAAAAAAAATCTTACTTTGGCATCAAATCTTCTTAACTTTTTTTTTCTGCAATTTGGTTTCCAAAAATAGACTTAAAATTTTGATTGAAGATTATTTTCCCATATAACTGCTGGTTAGGATTTTTACTTAGTAATCATGTTGTGTATGTCAAATTATTAGTAATATTGTCCATTAAAAAGTCTTTTTCTTTGATTTCAATTCTTCAGTAGCATGACCTACAATATTCCATTTCAAATTTCTTTTCTTTTATTTTAAGTATGTAGTATCATGATCTACAATAGCATAACCAATTTTATTTGACGATAAAAACAAACACACATAAACATAATTACACATAAGCATAATAGTCACATTATCCATTAAACTTACATTAAACAACATGTACAAATGCTTAAGTATAATTTTGGCAGTAACTAATGTACGACAACATGATAATAAAATATATTTAAAAAAAACAAGTCAACATCAGTTTAATGTGAAAATCAGGATGTCACATGTTATTTCCTCTACATTTGATACCCAAAAAAGAGTAGATCACGCGACGATGTGAATGAATATGCAAAAAAAAAAACTCATTTAACATTATTCTTGTATCTCTTATTATATTTGCTACCAAAATATGAGAAGTGACAAAACATAAGAGAACTTAATCATATATATATATGTGTGTGTGTGTGTGAGAATAATTGTAGCTCCTTTTGTTCATAATTTAAAAAAATATCAACTATTTTAGTTGAAAACTGGATTATTCATAAAAATATAGGAAGTAATTATTCCAAACACATTTTGATTAGGATTTGAAAAAAAAAATTAGTTAAACACTTTTTTACAATTTCTTACATTTCTGATGTTAGAAAAGGACAATTACTATTAAACATTTTCTTTTCAGATAATTATATTTTCAGTAGAAATTTAGAAGATGATAATTGGTATTAAATAAATTATTTGACTAATATTTTTTGTTTAAAATATTTTAAAAGAAAAAGTAGAGAAAAATACAGCTAAATAATTACATTTTGTTAAAAAAATTTCTCTTAGCGTCTTATTATATATTTTACTAATCATGAGATATTTTATCACATAAAATCTATTAAAAGGAAAATTACTATCAAATAATATTTTTCCAATTATTTTTTTTAGGATTTTAGAAAAGGAAATCTAGTATTAAATAAATTATTTTACATTTATCTTTGTCTTTAGGATTTTTAAAAAGGAAATATTCTAAAAATCCCTATTAAATAATTTTAAAATTCTATTTTATTTTTTCCAAATAAATAGTTTTGAAAAATATTTTTTTCAATAATTTGTTTTACTATTTTATTTATATAAATATTTTAATCATGAGACATTCTAAAACTTGTCAGAATTTCAATAAAATAATTATTTACAATTAGATTTTGTTTAAGATTTTAAAAAATGGAAAATTTACAATTAAACAATATTTATAATTAATTTTTAACAAAATCAGTTTTAGTATCTTAATATTTATTGTTAATTATGATATAGTTTAATACATATCACAATTATAAATATATAACTTTCATATGTAACAATCATGTTAATAACAACTTTAAAGAATCAACCTCAATATAATCTGTTACAAATTAATTTTCAAAGTCTTTTACAACTCTTTTTCAATTTTTTTTTGTGTTAGGATTTTTGAAAACATTTCTACAAAATACTATTAAATAATTTTTTAAGTTACTTTGTACTAACAAATAATTTTTAAATTTACTTTTTCAAAAAAAACTTTTACTATCTTTTGATAAAGGGAATTTGTGAAGAATACCACTTTTCTTGTACACATTTTCAACTTTACATTAATCACTTTTACCTTTAAAGTTTTAATGCAAAAAATACCATCATACCCCTAGTTAACTAAACCTAAAGGTTTCGCGTCAAAATAAAAAGAAAGCTCTCAGTGTTCTTTCTCTCTCGTGAAGACCAAAAGGCAACAACTTTCAAAATAAAACCCTAACTCCGGCCAGCCGCCGTGGCTGTGCCGGAGGCAACCCCTTCTCCTCTTAATCTTTTTTTTCCTTTGCTCTCCTCCTCCTCGACTAACCTTGTCAATATGCAATCTTGCGTTCATGCGAGCTGCTCAACGGTGATGGTCCCGGCGTCCTTTGGAGAGGCGGCGAGACATACGGTGAGTTTGGGGAGAGGAGAGTCAGCTTTTAGGTCCGACGAGCTTTCTGGATCTGATTTAGAGCCCTGGACGAATTCGAATCCCTCGATCGATGATTCAAGGATCGAATCATCTGAGTGGAGTTTTCGAGAATTCGAAATTGGATAGGATTGGTGTTTCCGGTAGAAGATGGTTGTCGAGCGAGAGCGGGAAACGAGTTGCGGCGATATGGGGAAGTGGTGCTTACCGCAGATTTGGGCTAGGGAGCTTAGAGTCTCAGTGGAGACTTGCCGCTTTGCTCTGCATTGAGTGATCACAGTATCAGAGCTCTCTCTTGCAGCGGAGCGCACACTCTTTTCCTCACCGGTGATCATGTTTTGTTTGAATTGGTTTTAAATTGGGCCTATTAATTGTAAAGTATTATACTTTTGAATCTGATTGATAAACTTTACCATACACATGTAACAGAAACGAGGAGAGTCTTTGCAACAAGTCTTAATGATTTTTGCCAACTTGGTGTCTCGGATGTTAACACTCATGCTTTGGTATGTTATGTTTGTCAAAAGACTAATTAAGCTTTTGTTTTTATTTGTTTCTCTGTTTTTCCCAATGTCTTCATCTCAGATAAATTTAATTAGAACCTGTTTCATGTATATATTACATTGTAGGAGCCGCTTGAAGTTTCTGGGATTCAAAAGGATATACTGCACATCTCAGCTGGTTGTTTCGAGTCATGGTTTTTCCTGGGTCTCATGGTTGTTTTATCTAGTTTTTTTTCATATTGTTTTTTCAGTTTCAATAAGCTCGTGGAGCATAGTTTTTTTACTTTTATATTTGGCTTTGGTTTGATTATTATTAGTCTCGTCTTATATTGGTCCTTGAAATGGTCTTATGATAAGATAACTTTATGGAATAAAATGGGACTGTTAATTTCTTTTTAGTGGTGGGATTTCATTTTTCGACGAGTATGTAAGCAATTTTTGGCATATCATCATTTATGTAATGAGAATGAAAGTGCTTACATGTAACTTCCGTTTTGGACTTTCTTTGTGAGGAAAGGGAGGTAATGGAGGTGAAGAGATGGGTGGGGAAGAGGAGAGGGAGAGGCACATGGTTGCAGAGGAAGTCCACATAACATTGTGTTACCAGAAAAGGATGAATTTGGAAACTTACCAAGTGCAGAGGGTATGAAGTAGTAAGATGATTGTAGCTCAAGTTTAAGAATCTCAGGCTTCTTGTATCAAGATTAGGTATAGGTCCACAGAGTTTGTTATTCTGGAGTCTCAAAATAGTCAGTTTTTCAAACGTTGTTGGTATCTTCCCGGTGAAAGAGTTGAAAGAGATATCCAAGATACTGAGGTGTTGTGACAAAAAGGGAGGAACCTCACCGGAGAAGTTGTTATGTTGGCGATAGAGGTAACGTAGTGAAGGGAGAGAAGGAATATCAGGAGGAAGGTTACCACCAATGAGGTTTGATCTAAAACTGAGAGTCTTGAGTGATTCTAGTTTACCAAGTGTGTTTGGAGGGATGGTTCCCACAAGTTCTATTCCAAGAAGGCGGAGAGTAAAAACACCAGTACCATCAGAAGTGCAAGTGACACCAACCCATGATTTGCAGATATGGTTAGAGGAGTTCCAGTTCAGCTTTCTAAGATGAGGAACAGAAGCCGCAAAGGTCAATAGAGCTTGCCTATCCGAGTTCAAATCCGCAATAGCAGTTGTGACAAACAAGAAAGAGACAAGACAAGTAGACAATACTTGGCCAGCATTAAACGTGGAATGGAGCTGCTTCTTCAGCATGACTTCCTGGTTTAAAAGAAAATGAGAAGATCTTCAAAAACAAAACTAGATACTGGAAGAAAAAAAATAAAAATAAAGATGCGGACAAATAAATAATAGTGGGAGTAGTGTTAAGAAGGCTACCTTTTGGACATGTTGTGCATTATGTCTAGGTATAAGTACTTGTACATGGTTTTATAAACCCTTATAAATAGTCTTATAAACCTTTATAAATAATTTTATAAATATTTATAAGTGTTTTATTTATAAATATTCATACAAGGTTTTATAAACTCATATAAAATTGAAAATGGTTCATAATAGGTTTTACAAACTCTTATAAATGATTTATATACAAAACTATTTTATATATCCATATGACTGGTTTAACAAACCTTTATAAACACAGATAAATAATTTTGTTAATCATTATAGATGTTTCATTCTTGCAAACACAAATAATCCATAGAAGAATATACAAATAGAATGAAAGATGGATCATACCAAATGGTGTAGTTCTTGGCATTGGTGATGAGCATTTTTTTTTTCTAAATATTAAACATCTGAAGGAGGCAATCGAGGATGTAAGAATTTATAAACTTTTATAAATGATTAATAAACTCTTCTAAATGATTAATAAACTCTTCTAAATGATATATTTTCTAGCAGAATATATATTTCTCTAACAGCTCAAGAAGAGCCTCTAAACTATTTATAAACTTTTTATAAATTCTTATAAAGCCTTTATAATTTCTTATAAACCTTTTATATAAACTCTTCATACCCCATTATAAACATTTTATAAAGCCTTATAAATCTTATATAAACTTTTTATAAACATATAGACCCTTATAAACCTGTATAAAACCTTATAAGTAATTTATAAAACCTTATTGATTCTATATAAAATCTTTATAAACACATATAAATGGTTTGTAAACCCTTTTTAAATTTTTATAAACCCTTATAAACATTTTAAAAACCCTTATAAACCTTTATAAATGGTTTATAAATTCTTATAGGTTCTTATTAACCTTATATTATGATTTATGAAGTCTTGTAAATGATTTGTAAATTTATAAAAGATTTTATAATTTTAAATGGTTTAATAAACTCTGATTCCCTAGAGAGAACACTACTTCGGTTGTGGTTAACTCCACTGCTCTCAACTCCAAGCCCCCTGAGGAAGTCGTCTTTCATCTTGTCACCAATGAGACCAACTATATTGCGATGAAGTCATGGTTTGCTGTGAACATGGGCAACCTCAGAGGAGTCACTGTTGAGGTTCAGAAGTTTGAGGATTTCAAATGGCTTAATGCTTCTTATCTCCCCGTCCTCAAGCAGCTCTCAATGCTCAATCATTTCAATGCTCAGTTATACCTTTTTATAAGGCTTTATAAACGAAACTGTAAAAGAATGATGTTCTTTAATAAGCAACAAAATGGTGGAAAGTTGGTTAATTTGGTGAATATCTTGTGGTTTCAGAGAAAAATGCCAGGCAATGGACCTTGTCGTGAAACTAGAAAGTGCTTATGTGTTAGCCTTTTAAACAAAATAGTGACAATGTAGTTATAGTTAATCCATCCTATGGTTGTACATAGAATTGGGTTAAAATGCATGGAAACATGCATTGAGATTTTCACAGAATTTTTCTCACATGGGATGATGCAAAAAAATATGTTTTGCAAAGCTTATTTGTGTTCGTTATCTGTTTGAACGGTTTTTTTAGAAAAATCAAATTAAAATCCATTATATATCAGTTTATAAACCTTTATAAATCACTCCATTAACAATTATCATTCTGTTGACAAAAAATCACCTAAAAACAACTTATAACTTTTATACATCAGTTATAATTTACAAACATTTATAGGAGAATTATAAACATTATAAATATTTTCATAAAGATTTACTTATAATTTTTGTAAAAATTATTAAATTCTTATAAATCGTGTTTATGAAAATTAATAAATTCTTATTATATTTTGAATTAACCCTTATAAACAGATTTATAAACCCTTATAATCGTGTTATGAAGATTATTAAATTCTTATAATCTCTTGAATAAACCCTTATAAATAGATTTATAAACCCTTATAAGTAGATTTATAAACTCTTATAAATAGATTTATAAACTGTTATAAATAGATTTATAAACCTTGTAAATTAATTTATAAACATTTATAAATAAATGTATAAACTCATATAAATAGCTTATAAGTTTTTGTAAATAGTTTTATAAACCTTTATACATAGTTATATTAATATTTATATGTGTTTTATAAACTTCATAGATGGTTGATATAAGGTTTTATAAGCTCTTACAAAATTTATAAATGTTTTTATAAACTCTTATAAATTAACAATGTCAAGCAATGAAGGCGAAGAAGAATCAAATGGGGGGTGCTGTGTCAAATTTAGGGTTATGGTTTGTTGTCTTCCTTCAACTTCTGAAGTTGATACCTCTCCCTCTCTCTCTGAGAAATTATTTTTAAAAAAAAATCTCACTTTGGCATCAAATCTTCTTAACTTTTTTTTTTTGCAATTTGGTTTCCAAAAATAGACTTAAAATTTTGATTGAAGATTATTTTCCCATATGTGTACAATGTGGTTGGTTTACCTAACTTTCAGAATCAGAGTTTGAGCAACTGTGAAATCAAATGAGCAACCAGCTAGCCCTGTTTCTTCTTCTTCTACAAGAGCAACAACCACAAATTCTGAAAGCTCTTTGTCCACTACTATGATCAGTGAAAAGCTTAAGATGTGTTCTCACCTCAAGCAGTTTACTTTCCTTGATCTCAAGTTGGCTACTAGAAATTTCAGACCCAAAAGTCTTCTCAGAGAAGGTTTTAGATGATTTTATAAATTAAATCAGTTTTATAAGACTTTATATGATATTTATATGAAAATATTTAACTTATTAACTTATTCAGGGTAACTCGTGCATAAAGGTTTCATAATCATCAATGTGTTGTCTTCTAATAACTTTTCCATAAGGTTTGATCATTTTATTAATTGTTTTATAAACCCTTATAAATGATTTATAAACACTTGTAACTAATTTATACTCTTGTAAACCCTAATACAGATTTATAAATTTTTGCTAATGATTTATGAACTTGATGATGACAAGATAATAAATAATAACTGTCAAGAAAAAGAATAATATTCTATCTAGTAATAATGGTGCCAGTGAAAAGCATTACGGTTTCAAAGTCGAGTGAGTATAAGTCATTAAGTGTTTTATTCTTGCCCGAACCTCCAAACACAAACAGAATCTTGTCATCAAATAGTGTAGCTACATGATTTGATCTTGCACATGGTCGTGTTCCCCTGGTTATTAATAAAAAAAAAATGTTTCAAGAAATCACAAGAGTTTCATGTGAAGTGACATTAGAAGAAGGAGAAAGAAAACAACTCAAGTGCAGTTAAGAGGGAGCCATGTAGATGATTTGAGATCAAACATATGAAGATCGTTTAGTTTTCTCTTCTTAGAATTTTCACCTCCTAAAAGGATCAGTACCGAGCTAGCCCTCACCACTGTGTGACCCTTGTTGATGTAAAAGGGACACCATAATGGTACTGCAGAAAGTAAACCAAGAGACAAATACTACAAGCAAACACTTATGCTTTATCAGAATCTCTTTTAAACAATCTATTACAAGATCTGCTTAATTCAGTTTTTATTACGTCTAGTGTAAACACCCTAACACACGCTACTGAAAGATTCCTAAGCTACACGGCTTATATTTCTCCTCCGTCACGTACTTCAGCCACTGCTTCAGCACGACCCAAGAACACTTCCAAGAGTTTTTTCTCTCACTATAAGATTAGTCTATGTGTCTCTGTCTCTCTACAGACGGCCCCATAGCTATCTTATAGTTATTCTCCAAGTTCTCGAAACCCTAGTATCCAAGGAACACAATATGGACATCTTCCATATCCATAAGTGCAACTTTTCTTTTCTTGAAATTCACTTATTCCTCTTCCCTTAAGTCATAAACTTGCTCTTCAAGTTTATTCCTCTTTCCATATTTCCAAGATACTCTCTTTCTCTCTAAGTCTACACGACTCCAGCTCAGCATCTTGACTCCACATATTCTTCACCACTCAACAAGACGTCTGCTTCAGCAACTACGTCATCAACTACTTCAGGGCAGACATCTTACATCTTCAATCTCCCCCTTTTAGCTTTGTGTGCCGATCAAGCAAAACCTTCTTCTGGTTCAACAACCACGTTTCTTACTTGGAACCTTCCATGCTAACAGTGCTTTTCTCCCCCACGAGATATGCACCACACCATGCTTTTCTCCCCCACGAGATATACATTCTCTTCCTCAGGACCTCCATACCAAATATGCTTCTCCCCCATAAGATATGCATTCTTTGGACCAGAGCATCACTTCTCCCCCTGCTTGATTGCATACTAAGCTAAAACACAGATGCTTAGATGTCAAGCCTTCCATCACGATCTGATGCACCTGTCGAACTACCTCTCGACTCACTTCTGTTGAGGATCGGGCTTCCTTCATGTGTCGTCTTCTTGACCATGAGCCCCTCTCCATCCACACCGAGTGCACTCTGAACTCGTTGTTACTGTCTTGGAGTGATTTCACTATCACTCTCCTGAAGATCATCTCGCATCACTTCTTGACGCACTTTGACCTCCTTCCCTTTTGTGCCACTAACAACCTTCTGTCCAGGCTCCAGACTTGAAGCTTCTTGATCTTCGTCAAGATCACTCCTAACAGAGTTGCATCCTTCTTCTGATGTCTCATCCCTGATCTTATCAAGTAAGCCACTCTTGGCTAAGAACACCACTTCAACCCTCTTGGGTTTCATGAACGTCGTGTTCACCTTCTTGGCCATGTTTCTGCTCTTCTCACGAGCAAAACACTCCACCTTCTTGTGTCCAACCTTCCCACAGAACCATCAGTACATCCTATGTTGCTTTTTCTTGGGCCTGGCACAGTTGCTGATGCACCGATCAGTCTCCTTCCTTGTACCAGATGCACAACCATGCTTCAAAACCTCCTGTCTAACCTTCATGTTGCTGCATTGATGTATCACTTTCGGCTTGTTACTCACAGCCCCGCCCTGTAGAACTTCCTGCTGTACTCTTTGCCGCATGTCCCGACGTACTTTCTGATAAGCATCTTTAGCCTTACTTTTTGATATGCCCCTTTGGTTAATCAACTTGAAACAGTTACGCCGAACATGTCCTTGAATTCCACAAGAATAACATGTTGGACCATGAGTCCTCATATCATATACTTTCTCAATCTGATGCTTTTTCCTCAACAGCCTGAAGCACTTTGGCTTAATATGTCCAATAACTCCACAATGATGACACACAGGTATGAAAGGTCGCTGAGATACATTCTTTACCTCTGAAATTTTTCTTGTAGCAGACGGTGAAGCAATTCTTGCTGCAGTTGCAGTCTTCACTGCAGTCTTTCTATATGGAGTAGTCTTTGCATACGTCTTAACTACTGGCTTCATTGCAGACATTGAACCACTCTCTGTTTTTCCTTTTTGAGGTTCACCAGGTTTTGCACAAACTTGTCTTGTTTCTTCTTTTTCTACTTGCAAGTCCTTTTGTAGAACTTCAATAAGTGATTCAAGACGTCTCTGCTCCTTCACTAACACCATATTCTCTTTTCTAAGCTTTACTAACATTCCACACACTTGTTCGTAGCACTCTTTGAGTTCATCATCGAGTCCTTCATCATGTTCTTCCTCCTCTGATTCAGAATCTGATTTAGATGATATACTTGCTTCATCTTTGTGTGCACCAAAAGCAACTAAGTTGAGAACTTCGTCTATTTCTGATTCATTATCATCTGTCCTTAAGAATGATCCAGCTTTCTTCTGCATCTCATCGTGTCTAGTTTTTCTCCACCTAAATCCTTTGAATGTTCTTTTCTTGGCCCATGGACACTCCCTTTTGAAATGTCCATATCCTCTGCATTTATAACATTTCACCTCTTTATTACTGCATGGCTCGCCAACTTCTTGCCTTTGTTCTCTAATAGCAACTATCTCATGTCCTTGCCACTGTATCACTTCCCGTAGTACTTGGTGAAGCACGCGAATCATCTTACCCATCTCCTCTTCATTCTCTGATTTTTGACTTGTAGCTTTAGCATCTGCCAGATTGACTTCGGTATGATTGCCCACGCCATCAAGCTCCATCTCATGAGCTTTTAGCATACCCACAACTTCATGAAAGCTGATTTTATCTATGTCAAGAGACACAGACATTGCTGCCTTATAAGCTGTAAAAATCTTTCTGGTAGACACCTTAAAAACTTCTTCACCAATTTCTTGTCCTTGAATTCCTTGCCAAGAACACGAGCCTCTTGTGTTAATGCACTGAGTTGAGACCTAAAATCTGATATAGATTCATGTTCTTCCATCTTCAAGTTCTCAAATTTTGATTTGAAAAATCCATCCTTAAACTCTTAACCTTTTCAGTTCCTTCAAAGTGTAATTGCAGAATATCCCACGCCTCTTTTGCATTCTTGCAGCCTTGAATCACATCGAGTTGCTTCTTTTCTACTGATGTCAGTATACCACATAAAGCTTTTGCATTATACTTTGACATCTCCTTCTCACGCTTTGTCCACTTAGCCAATGGTTTGTTGACCACAACACCATCTTTATCTACTGTTTTGGGAACTTCATAGCCATCTTCCACTCATGCCCAAACATCCATATCAATACTTTGTAAGCTTGCCTTCATCTTCACTTTCCAATGTCTATATTGTTCAGGTTCAAGCATAAACTCAGCAACCATGCTTTCTGCTGTACTCTATCTTCCCTTCTTTTCTATTGCCTTTGGGATCTTCACCAGTGACTTCGGTGACCTGCTCTGATACCAATTGTTGATGTAAAAGGGACACCACAATGGTACTGCATAAAGTAAACCAAGAGATAAATACTACAAGCAAACACTTATGCTTTATTAGAATCTCTTTTAAACAATCTATTACAAGATCTGCTTAATTAAGCTTTTATACGTCTAGTGTTAACACCCTAACACACACTAGTGAAAGATTCCTAAGCTACACCGCTTATATCTCTCCTCCATCACGTACTTCAGCCACTGCTTCAGCACGAACCAAGAACACTTCCAAGAGATTTTTTCTCTCATTATAAGATTAGCCTATGTGTCTCTGTCTCTCTACAGACGACCCCATAGCTATCTTATAGTTATTCTCCACGTTCTCGAAACCCTAGTCTCCAAGGAACACAATATGGACATCTTCCATATCCATAAGTGCAACTTTTCAATTCTTGAAATGCACTTATTCCTCTTCCCTTAAGTCATAAACTTGCTCTTCAAGTTTATTCCTCTTTCCATATTTCCAAGATACTCTCTTTCTCTCTAAGTCTACAGGACTCCAGCTCAGCATCTTGACTCCACATGGTCTTCACCACTCAACACGACGTCTGCTTCAGAAACTACGTTATCAACTACTTCAGGGCAGACATCTTACATCTTCAACCATTGCGGCTGACCTGCAATTACTTAAACGAGTAAAACTTGTTTCTTCGAGCCAATAACTTGTAAATAATATTGAGAGGACTTAGAAAATTTACCGGTATGTCTCCCTTTGCATCCATTAGCGACCAGATTCGGATTCAGTATCAAATGACCAAACTTCAAGTAATATATACAAACATACAACACCGTCTTAAGCAGAATGTAACGTATAAAATCTTGACTTTAGAACCTAAAAAAATAGCAATGTGAAACCTGAAACTCTATCACTGCTGGGATCTGTTTTTCCACCAACCAATAGCACTTTCTTACCTCAAGAGACCTGACAACAGATAAAGCACAAATCAAAACCGAAAGATATAAAACCCACAAAACAAAACAAAAACATGAACAGTTAATATACCAAGCAATGGCCGTTCCAGGAAGGGATCATGAGAGGCAGACAACTTGGCGACAAGTAAACTTTTGAAGACACAGTGGACCAAGTAAATGAATCAAAGTTAAGCACCTGTAAATTCAAAAAAAAAAACTAAGAAACTAGTGCTTTGAAACCAAAATAAATTAATTCTCCATAGTATATTTACCTGTACATCATCCAACAAGCCATTACTAGATTCACCACCAACTACTATCATTTTGTTACCAATAGTTGCCGTAGCATGCTGTCACAAAAATAAAAAAAGCAACTCTTTTTGTTACCCATTAGCTTTTCAAAACAGCTCAGAAGCTAATGATTAGAAACAGAGAGAAACTCGTTACATTAAAGAGTGGAGCTGGTTTATCTCCACTAGCAGATAACCCCATCCAATTTTTAGAATTTCCAGATGAAGGCTGGAAATCAAGTTCATCAGAATGACTACTTGGCGACAAGTAAATACGGCGATGGCGCATCTCCACGAGAGAAGATTTGATGAAGACGACAGCAACAACAACAGGTTTGATGAAGACGAAACCGAATGAAGAAGACGACGAACTCGTTAAAGACAGACACAGCGAAGCTCATGAATATGGCGATGGCTCATCTCCATGAGAGAAGATGAATCTGAGAAGAGGCGTTCATGGATTGAAGATAAGTAAAGGTTATTTTAGTCTTTTAAACGTTAATGAATTTGGTATTTCTGAAAATGTCCTTTGATTGATGGTAAAGTTGAATATTGGTACGAAAGAAAGTGTAAAAATGAAATTTTCCCAAGATAAGCATATATTGTTTTTAATCATTATATATTTTAAAACATGTCACAGTATTAAAAGGAAAATTAGTATCAAATAATCTTTTACAATTATCTTTTGTTTAGGATTTTAAATATTGAAAATTACTATTAGATAATAATTATAATTAATAAACATATAACTTTCATATGTTACAAGCATGTTAATTAGCAACTTTCAAGAATCAAGCTAAATACAACTTTTTACAAATGATTAATAAATATATAACTGTCATATGTTACAATCGTGTTAATTAGCAACTTTCAAGAATCAAACTCAATAAAAATTTTAAAAATTATTTTTCAAAATCTTTTACAACTTTTATTCAAATTTTTTATTATGATTTTTAAAAAGTAAAATTTCTAAAAAAATACTATTAAATAATTTTTAAAGTTACTTTTTACTAATTAATAAATTTTAAATTTACTTTTTCATAATTCGTTTCTATTAGTTTATATATATATGTATATATATTTAATCACTATATATTTTAACACATGTCACAATATTAAAAGGAAAATTACTACCAAATAATATTTTACAATTATATTTTGTTTAGGGTTTTAAAAATGTAAAATTACTATTAGATAATAATTATAATTACTTTTTAAACAAATTTGTTTTTGTTATTATCTTAGTATATATATTTTTAATTATAATATAGATTCACACATGGTACAATCTTAAACACATAATTTTCATGTGTCGCAATCATGTTAATTAGTAACTTTGAAGAACCAAGCTTTATATAATAAGGTAGATACTAGAGCTTTTCTCGGGCTATGCCCGGGTTTATTTGCATAATTTCTTCATTTATTTTAAGATGTTATGTTAAATATGTAGTATATATTGGTAACTTTTGACAAATAAAAAGTATTAAAATCAATTTTTAACTTATCAAAATGGAAAATGTTAATAATAATGAAAGATACATATTCATACCATTAAAAGGGGATCATTTCCTTTAATGAAATATTTACATTTCTAAAATTACCCTTAATGTTATGAACAAATAAAAATTTTCATTAATGACATTATTGTTTTTTTTTCCTACAAACTATATAATTATGTACAATCAATATCTATTTAATAGATTTAATTAATGAGATAATTTTCTTTCAAAATATTTTTGAATATTCTTGCAAAAATAAAGCCCATCAACCTTAATACACGAATACAATCTCTTTGTGGAAATTGAGAATATCAGCACTATTGTTTGACCCGCAGACCAGGTTCATTCACAATCAACAACACATCGAATTCCTTTGTTGATAATGAGACATCTTCAGATCTTTAGAAAACTGGTTTCTGTCGTCAAAATTATCTTTGTTTTCATACAAATGCGGGAGAGTGAGCTCATTATATATATCCACAGCCATCTTATCCCTAATATTCTTCACGTGTGCATCGTTCTTAGCAAAATCTTTTGGATTAAATGACAGCCCAAGAGCATGACATTCAATGTATTTTAGAGCGTAGACGCCACAATCACCACCTCGGGCCTGAGGCACATTGCTTGCACGTTCAAATGTGAATGGCTCCAGAGAGTATTGGCCACGCAGCTCATCAGCGCTAGAGCACTCAACAAGCAGATAAGGAACCATGTNTTTTGGATTAAATGACAGCCCAAGAGCATGACATTCAATGTATTTTAGAGCGTAGACGCCACAATCACCACCTCGGGCCTGAGGCACATTGCTTGCACGTTCAAATGTGAATGGCTCCAGAGAGTATTGGCCACGCAGCTCATCAGCGCTAGAGCACTCAACAAGCAGATAAGGAACCATGTGCAGAAAAGGCTCCATTTGCAGTTCGAGGTTTGCGTCGGAGATACAATTTAAGATGCTGTCCCAGACGACTATGTGTCTCTTAGGGATCGATATCAACATAGCAACCCAATGCTCGTCCTTGTAGTTCACTGGCGCATAGATATCATCAATATCCACCCCCCCCCCACAACTTCAATGACTTGCAAAATGATGGTACAGTGCCGTCATAATAGTTAAACGCTCCACCAGGGAGTCTTCTTCCCAAACCGTTGGGAGCAGGCTCCGATTCCTTAAAGACGTTGTAGCTGGCACCCCATTGCTGAGCAAAGAGATGATCAAGGAAGCAAATCCTCTCGCTCCTGAACGCTTGTGGATGTTCAGCGTACCTCTTCCTCAGCACATAAATCCAAGTATCAATGTGCTGCATTTAGAATAAAACAACTCAGAAGATATCAGACGACTTAATGGTAAGTCGTCTTGTAAGTATTCTACGTAGACGACTTACCATTAAGTCGTCTTGTAAGTATTCTTTGTGAACGACTTATCATACGACTTAATGGTAAGTCGTCTACAAAGAAGACTTACCAGACGACTTAACGGTAAGTCGTCTGATAAGTCGTCTACGTAGAATACTTAGAAGACGACTTAACGGTAAGTCGTCTACGTGGAATTATAGTCAAAAGATACACTTACACAGTCATGCAGCCAAGATAAGGAGGTTCGGAGGATGTAATACCACTTAGTTGGCACTGTACGTGGTTTATCATCCAAAGGTGTCTCATACCAGCTGCAAACACAAAATGTTCAGTCAGAAATCAGTTTTGTAGACTAAAAAGCAAGCTATTATGGATCACTTACGGATCAGTTTTCAACCAATCAGCGAGCTGCTTCAGTTTGGTCTTGTTAACTGATCCAAACGGATTATAGACTGGAGCCTTTTTGGAAGCAATGTTGGCCTTTTTGGAAGCGATGTTGGCCTTTTTGCTTCGACTTTGGCGTTTTTGGTTTGGGTTTGGAATGATCACTTTGGCCGTGTTGTTTGCTGTATAAGGAGATTGTTGTGAGGCAGCAAGAGTCCTTTCTCGCACACTCTTGGCACGTTTAATTTGTTCCAAACCGGCTTCCCTCTTTTGCTCATATCTTACTCGCTCCTTCACTCGATCTGATGCAGTGGGTTGGTGTTTTTCCAAGATTTCGAAGCTCGGGTCTGGATCTGGAAGGCTGGATGGAAGTTTGGATGGAAGCTTGGATGGAAGGTTGGATGGAAGGCTCGGTTCTGGAGGTTTTTTCTAGCAAGGAACTATACTCAGCTCTTTCGAGGCAGTGGCACCTGCGGACAAATGTGTTGCTTCACCCCTCTTCGGCAAGCTCTTCTTCCCCTCGTTCGACCTATTAAAACTTTCACATTCCCCTTCAGTTTGACCCTTACTCTTTTTTTGTTCTTTTCTGGTGACACCAAGGATTTTCTCCACAGCTTCCACCCTTTCAGACAGATACTTGATCTCCGTAAGGCACGTCCCAAACCCTTGACTCAAGGCATCGAGTACATCCTTCAAAGAATCTTTAAAAGAATCCTTCACGATTCTTTCAATATCCTCTTTGGTCAACCCACCAAAGTTCGGTCTGACCTCAGCCTCTTCCTCTGCAACTTCCTCTGCATCTTCCTCTGGCTCTTCCTCTTCATCTACCAGCTCTATACGCTCTATACGACCTTTCTTAAGAGGTCTTCGACTCTCTTTCTTCACCAGAACTATCGCTTTCTTCCTTTTCTTTTGTACCGGCCTTCTCCAAGTACCGGTGACTTCCCAGCAATCCATGGTCCACTTCCATGGTTTCTTTATGTACATGATTTTAATTATGTTCTCCGCGGCCGGATCATCAGCATCAGAGTCCCATTTTGGAAACATTTCAGCCATGCCCTTCTCAACAAAGTTAATAGCACTAATCTGCAGTAAATAGAAGATATAAACTTAGATATTTGACGGATTAAGAAATATGGGAAGAAAAGAATTCGCAGAAAAACTTATGATTAAGTCGTCTGGAAAGTCATCCAGCTGGATGACTTAGCAGACGACTTATTATTAAGTCGTCTGGGTACTCTTCCCAGATGACTTAATAATAAGTAGTCTGCTAAGTCATCCAGCTGGAAGACTTTTCAGACGACCTATTTTTAAGTCATCTGCTAAGTCGTCCAGCTCGAAGACTTTCCAGACGACTTAATCATAAGTCGTCTGCTTCTGGAGTAAAGTAAATACATGTCTTTCAATGGCATCTTTAAAATGCCGTCCTTTGGCACCCTTGTAAGCTAGTATCGGTGGAGAGCTGTTTGGTATGGGCTGACCATAATTAGCACCCAATTCAGGCAAAGCTGTGTACACCCAGACCTGGAGAGCATGTACAAACCCATCTATGGTGTAACAACCAGTTATATCTTTGCCCTTCACAGAGTCCATCAACACCTTAAACGCGAATCTCCCCCATGGATAATTCTCAAACCGTTCTAGATCTATCACTAGCCTAGACAGAGAAGCCCGTGTATGGGTTGAATACTTCCTCCCTTCAATGTATCCAGCCAAGATGGCAAGGTACCCGAGCCGCTTGCGATCATCCGGAGACCAGTCTTCGCATCTCTGAAATGCATCTATTATGTGATCAGTAGTTGGCCCAGCTTCGACATTAACTCCCAACAACTCCCAGAAAGCAACCAACTCCTTTGTAACAGGACAGTTTGGTCTCTTAATGTCCTGAATGTACTCGCAGTTTAGACCAGTGAGGTATTCAAACTCGAGCAGTGAAAACCTCAAAGGTTGTGGACCAGAAAGACTCCACAGCTCATACTTCTTCTTTATGTCGAGCTGGAAACAGAGTATGTAGTGAACCAGCCTTGAAGCCCATTCAAAATCCAGCTCTTGGAACTTGATGAAAACTCCCAACTTAGACTCCTTCAGCTCTTCATATTCTTCATCATTAAGAGCATTCCTTAGAGCAGTATACAACATCAAAGACGGATGATACGTAATGCTATGCTGAGCGACAGGCTCTTGCCCTAGTGTATGTATCCTACGGGGGAGTTCGGGAATATTCTGCAAAAAAATCAAAGAAAACCATCTCAAACACACAACCATCTAGTATAACATTTTAATTATGAGTCTGGAAGACTTTCCAGACGACTTCATTATAAGTCTACCAAGACTTCCAGTAGAACATTTGAAAGCTGACCTGACAATTCAGAGAAGATGTACTCGCCTTCAACATAGCGGTTATAGAACTGCAAAAATAGACGTGAAAAAAGAAGCGCGATGAGAACGACGGTAACCGTAAAATATCCCCAATCTTTGAAACCCTAATTTGAAATGAAAATATCCACAACATCGAACCTAACTAAACAACAAGTCGATTGAAATCCCCAATTTTTGAAACTCAAATTTAAAACCAAAATTTCCCGAAATCATTGAAAACTCAAAACCAAACGGTAAAAGTAAAGGAAAACAACATCCATCCTAATAAAAACCCATTAAATCGGCAAGAGAAGCCTTCGATTTACCTTGGTCTTGTATCGGATCAAAATCGCCTCGAAATCGCCTCGAAATCACCTTTGAGAGAAACGGAGTTAGGGTTTTCTGAATTTCGCGAAAAGTGCGTAAAAAAAAAATCTTCTTATATATGTCCGGTAAAAAATCTGGTTAGGTTTAAAAGTAATTCGGTAAATTCCGGTTTGGAGACTTATAATAAAGTTGTCTATTGATACTATATATCCGACTAAGTCGTCTGCCAGAAATATATTTACCAAACGACTTAGATATA
The DNA here is from genome assembly GCA_932364175.1 of Eruca vesicaria subsp. sativa. Lineage (NCBI taxonomy): Eukaryota > Viridiplantae > Streptophyta > Magnoliopsida > Brassicales > Brassicaceae > Eruca > Eruca vesicaria. The sequence continues at coordinate 123,480 of CAKOAT010458487.1, read as the reverse complement.
AGTCGTCCAGACCCTAAACCCTAAAACCTAAACTAAATTGACTAAATTAGTCATCTACAAAGTCATCTATAAACTAAACCGGCTGGATGACTTTCCAGACGACTTAAAATATTAGTCGTCTACAAAGTCGTCCAGGCTTTTTGAGTATGTTTTAAGAATTTGTGTTAGACTTCTTAGACGACTAATAATTAAAATTGGTGTTACCATGGTTTGTACATAGAGGACAAAAGGAGTTGTAGTTATAAAAGTTGATCATCCATTACAAGTCATAGGTTTAA